>VYXB01003855.1:17886-57562 GCA_013397135.1 Pachyramphus minor
GAAAAAAAAAAAGCCATAAATCCCGCCCCGCCCGGCAGGAATTCCTCAGCAGCGTCACCCAGCAATGCCCCTTTTGTCCGCCCGGCCCGGCCCCGCCACAGCCCTGCGCAGGGCTGGTACCCGGCCGGAAACGGTCCCGGCCACGTTTTCTGCCCAGAAAACTGCTGGATCCCTGTTCCCGTTTGTGCTCCCGCTGTTCGCAGCCCCCGGTGATCCCAGCCTCGTTCGGCACCGGGAACGAGAGCTTTCCGACCGAAATCCCCGTCCCTGCCTTTCATGGTTGCGCGTGTTCGGTGCGGGATAAATGGAGGCTGCAGCCTTCCCTATAGACGAAGGGCGCGCAAATGGCTTTGTCATGCAAATGTGGATCTAAGCCACCTTCATATAAAGCCACTTAATGCCGAGCAGCCAGTGATCCTCGCCCGCCCGTCAGGCAGCGCCTGCCCTGTCCTTGAAGGAACGGAAATGGAGGCACTGGCACAGATGCGTGGTCCCTGCCTCCATGCTGAATCGGGATGACCTCACAGCGCAGGGAGAAACCTTCTTCCCCCCCGCCACCAAAGGTCTCTCTCTTCCGCGAAACTAAACTAGTTTCCTGCCAGCCTTTCCTTGCTGCTCCCAGAATAAGTCCCTTGTTCCCTCCGTTCAAATGCCCGGTAATTACCTGCACGGATTGGATTTCTCCCGTGTCCTGAAACATTTTATTTTCTTGTAGCCTGTCGTCCTCGCTTGGCATTAACTTTCAACAACAACCAGCAGAGTGTGCTGTGAACGCTAAGAAAAGAATATCCTGTCTCTGGGAAATTTTTACATCTATATTTACATATATGTACAGAAATGCAGATGAAGACATTTTAAGTGGTTCTAATACTTGCACGAGTGGTATGTAGTTCCATCAATTAAAATACTTCTCTTGTCGCAGATCACAGAACCTCTTCCTTAAAAATTAATAGCCAAGTCATACTAAACCGTCTGCTTTCAGCAAGATTGCTTTCCAGTGTTTGTATAAAGTTGGAAAAGTGCCACAATGGAGATGTCCAAGTACCTTTCACAGTCAGAGAGAAGGATCTAGAACACAAGGTATTTAATAGATGAAAATGCAAATCATAACCCCAGCCTACAGGAAGTAGCTTATGCAATTATACAGTATGAGCATACATTTCTCCAACCTCGTCACTCCCTCCTTTGGACTTAGCAACAGTGAAGTTACAAATAGATTAATAAATACATTAGAAATAAGTGAAATAAAAGAAGATTGAAGAAAAGTGTTTACTAGATGACTTGGAAATGTAATTGTTTGCTCGAAAAGCAAACACGCATATGCTTGTGTTCGTTGTATTATTCTGGTGTCAATTTCTTTTTCCTTGTTTTGTAGGAGCAGACATTTAGGGAGGAGTGAACTTTTGAGTTGTGGTTGTGGTGTAACAAATAGTTCTGTATCATTCACAAATTAAAACTGCATTAGAGCAAAGCTAAGTTTAAGACCCTGTGAAAGGGTTTTTAAGGGTAGAAGGACATTGTTGTTATGCAACCAAACTGGAATTAGGATTAAAAGGAAATCAGAATACATAAACAAAAACAAATTCAGAGGCAAGGTATTTGAATAAAATTAGCTGTGGGCTGCAACTATCTATGCAACACAGTTAGTGCTTTATTAAGTGGAACTGTTTTAGAAACATATACTAGAGGTTTGTTTGAGATTTTTTTCTCAGGGTCAGTCTGACTGGGTAATCAAAGCATAATATTCTCCACAGCTCTGCTTCTGATCAGAATGAATCAAATACAGCGCTCCTAATTTTCATGGTCATGTGAAAGTAATAAAACTAATAGTTATGTATTAACGAGGTGTTACAAACTATTGCATGTGCGCTGCTCTGGTCATGCAATAACACTCAATATTAAGCACACGTGGCTTAACAGGTGCACATGAGTTAATAATCATAATGGTATCTGTTTTACACACTTTTTTGGGTTCTGTTTGCCAAGTAATACCAAGTATTACTTGGCTGCTGGTAGCCATGTATTAAAAGGTAGGCTGTTAATTGGCAAGCATAGATATGCATTATTTCATAGCCACAGAGACCAGCACCAGTGAGCACAAGGAGGCAGCTAAGCAGTGCTTCACAATTCATCACTCTCATGGAGGAAACAGCGAGCAGCAAGATGAGAAGTTTGCTGACTCTGCAAAACTTTTTCAAGTTAGCAGGACTGAGGGCCATTTGTAAAGAATTGAGGGTGATTAAGCAGTAAAAAAGTAGATTAAATACAGGGTAGGTAAGTGCATGATGATGTGTGCTCAGAAACCTAGTCCTAACTTCATGTAAAAGGTAGGAATACCTGAAATGGTTGCTGGCACTCAGGAGTGAAACTTTAGGTATGTCTGGCCTGCATGAACACCAGCCTGGTGTTTGGAAAAAGCACATTTTAAGGAAAGGGACAGAGAACAAAAGAAGCAACATATTTATGGCACTCCAGAAATCTGTGGTGAGTTTTCATGATGAGCTCTGTTCCCCACTGGGTATCCTGCTTTAGAAAGAAAATGCTGGAATTAGAAAAGAATAACAAGGATGCTTAGCTGTCTGACTTTTTGTCCCTTGAAAGCAACAATTGAGTGGGATTGGAGTCCTCTCTCAAGAGGGAGGATGCCTGAGGCCTGTTACATCCTAAGTAACTTGGAGAGTGTGGATGGCAACTGACTTTTTGAGTACAAACCATGAGATTTGTGATAGTGGGAGCAAGGTCTTAAATAAATAAGAGATGTTCTTCCTGCAATGTATTTCTGAGTGGCGCATTGGGTACAGGGTGTTTCTCTGGGGTGCAGTGCAGGGAAGATTGGACAAGAGGCTGTGTTGAGAGTTAATGAATGAACACCCCCTCATGCTCAGGAAATTCCCAGAGCTAAAAGCAGTTGGAAGCTGTGGGAGTGTTGCAGAGAAGATATCATGTATTTCCCTTGCTTTCCCTCTTCCTTTGACGTTTTCCTGTTGCCTGTGGTGGAAACAGGATGTTGGACTGAATGAGTTCTTCATCTGAGGCAGTGCACCTCTTCCTCTGTATTCATGGACGATCACACTGAAACACCTGGAGCCACATAATAGCATTAAGCCTGTGTGATGAAGGCCTTTCAAACCACACTAAATGTTCATCTGTACCAGGAGTATTACAGAGCAACTGCTGGGCTACATATTTCTGTTTTGCCTCATGATACACTTAAATCTCTGTGTCCACGAAGTCTTAGTAGCAATATGCATACAGTTGCATTGCAGTTGCATACCTACAACCAAACCATCTTTTTTTCCTTCCTCAGTAGAAAACATTTGTTGCAGTAGGAACAGATGTAACAGTCTTACTTTTCTGTGAGGTTTTTTTTTGAAGGAGCAGAAGAAAAATCTCTGTAGCCCCTCCCCTCTCCCGCTCTCCATTTGTTTGATGGTTCAGGTGGTAGCATCAGCTTTAGCCACACTTGAATTCAGTAGCCAGCAACTGACCAGCCAATACACACAGGCTGTTGGGCTGCTGCCTTGCAGCATGACTAAGGCATTGGATTTTGTCCAGTGATTTCAAATGCTTTTTGAATGGGAGAGAACAGTTCAATTGTGTTCTTAGGGATGCAAGACAAAAAAATACCATGCCCTTTGTGATTTTATTTTCATCAGGTTTTTGGTTTGATACACCCATTTCTTACGTTACCTTAAGTAAATAAATGGAGAAGTATTGCTGCCTTCTTGGTGAAAAAGAAGCATGTGACCTATGAGAAACAGAGTGAACTTGTTAAAACCAGACAGTGCACCTGCTTGGATTTGTATGTAGTCTTTCTGAATTCACCTATGCTGTAGCTTGTGGATCAGGAAATACACAGTGAATCATCCTGTTCGACAGAATGGGACATGCAGAGTAAATTAAGTTTGTCATATTCTCCGTGAGATTTTCTCCTTTGCTCACTACCTGTAGGAGGGGATTTTCATAGTAATGTGACCTGTCTTCATGCTCCATTTATTGTATCCCAGTTGATGTATGTAATCTTGGTTGAACAGACAGCTAATGGGGTAAACATGTAAAGTGTTGAATGCCTGAGCAGCAGATCTGAAAAGAACAGGTAGGTAAGAACCAAAGTGCAAATGTTTAGAGACAAAAATTGGCATTCTTCTCTGAGGGGAGATCTTAATACAAGTTTGTTATCATTTTCTCATTAGAGGAGATGACAGAATATGAAATTAAAGTGTAAATATCTTTTATTTGCTAGCATTGTACATGATTTTTCTGTTTTATTCTCTTTACTGAATAGGACTTTAATATATTTGCTTTTAATATCAATAAAAACCCACTGATTCCATATCTGTAAACAGGAAAGTGTCAAGACATGATGAAAAATGCTGCTTTTTACTGTTTCAGAGATTGCTACAAAGCTGATACACACTTTTGTTGTTGATTGGCAATCCAGAAAGAGAAATCCTCTTTTGGTATTTTACCAGAAAAAATATCATCTTTCTCCTCCATGCACATAAAGAGTTGGAAACAGTGTCCAAACAGCAAACAAATTCTGTAACTGTGGCATGGCAGCCTTTGATGATTTGGTCTCTTCAATATAAAGCATAAAACCACTGGAGGAAAATAATTCCTTTTTTTCTGAAACTAAGGTACTGGGATTATTCTTGCCCCACCAGAAGACCTATCTCAGCTGTCAGAAAGTCAAATTATTCAGGTTTTGTGACCTTTTTCCCAAATGTGCAAGGCTTGTCATGTGTAAGAATATTCACATATCCTGTAAAGGGAATCCATAGATTGGCAGGTTTATTCTCCCTCTCAATATTCCTATCTGGACAGTTACTTAATCCCTGCAAGAACCTTTCCTGTAGCAACTTAGAAACATTAACAAACTTTGCCCAATGCTTTTGTCACTTTTTGTTTCTATTTAGAGGATCTCAAGCATTTCTGAGGCAGCAAATAAGTACATCATCTGTTATATTAATCTCCAAGACATGAGCTCTAGCTGTATTGAACATGAAAGACTGAGTATTCTGGAGAAAAGTGTAAAATTCTGGCCTTCCTGAAATATTTAATAAGATGAGGAAGATAAGTATGTAAAAAGAAATTCTTCAAATTTCTGCTTTATATTATTTGCTGTAGTACTTTTTTTTTTTTAAGCCAGACCATAAAGAGATTATTTTTTTTTACTATTGCTTCTAAGCCAACCTGACTTGTTCCTTGTGAGAGTAGCTGTATTGAAAACCATAAAACAGCTGACAAAGTCTGCAAGAAAATCATTTCCCAGTTACCAGAATTTACGCAAGTTGTGTTTCCTCTGGTCCTTGCAAATCTCTACAAAACATTTTGGTGCTTTTGTCCACAGGTTTGATCAGATCTCTCTTTCCAATTTGTTTCCCTAATGTTAGCTGCAAACATATGATAAGTTCATCTCACAATGTTGTCAATATGCACCACTAGGCCTGTGACCAGTTCAGACTGCTGAAGCTGGAAAGGAGAATGAGAATGTGGAATTGATTCTAATGACCGGACCATGCATTTTAGGTTCACACCAACCTCCCTGTGAGGGAAATAGGTTTAAGCCCCCTAGGAATGCAGGACCAGTGGGAGGTGCTTCTGAGGGACTGAGCCATTCACAGAATTTGAATGTTGATGCATCCTCTCAACATGACCGTAAAATAGTTTCTGATCAGGGTCTTCACTTGTTACCTGGATTTATTCAATTAACTGATTTTCTTGTCTTATTTTTGCTTTTGCCTCCTCCCCTCCACCATGGGAAAGCTTGGCTTTGCCTTGCCAGAAAGAAGAGCACTGACCATAGCAATTTAACATGAAACATTAACTGATTTCTCTTTTGGAACAGGGAAAAATGGATTCCAAAGGTTTTAATACCTCTGATAAATCTGAAAGTGTTCATAGTTGAAGTAAAATAAAAAGAGTTGCTGATGCCCCTTTGAGACATTTACTACATTCCTGTGTTACTTCCCCTTCATCCAAATGTTTCTCGCTAAGCTGTTGAAGTCAAACTTTTGCATAGCAGCAGCAAGATAAAACCACATACTCCCTTTTATTTTTGAGATTGGTTTGCTCTCTTTCAGAATTTGTTTTCTTTGTAGCATAGGTACACTGAGCTTTTTTACTCTTTCTTTTTTTTTAAGAGGATGATATGTCCACATATTGCTCATAGCTTGGGAAGTTCTTTGTGAAGAAAAATAGAAGAGATGGAAAAAAGAGAGGTTTTTTCTCTTCCTGAGAAGAGAAAAATTAGGATCTACTTAGTGATTTTGGAATCTAGTTAGTGATCTAGTGACACAGCACTTTTGTTGCAAGAGACTGCACTTCCTGGCTTTTTGCTCAGCCAGGGTTTTCTTTACAACAGTGGTCAATGGCTCCCAGTTTTCAGCATCCCCTCTGAATTTGGAGGCAATGAAACTGTTCACTGTTAAGCAAAAGTATCCTCACCTGTCTAGGAAAGCATCCTGTCTAGCTCCTGACTGTTCCCTGATTGGAGACCTGACACACTCAGCT
Source organism: Pachyramphus minor (assembly GCA_013397135.1). Lineage (NCBI taxonomy): Eukaryota > Metazoa > Chordata > Aves > Passeriformes > Tyrannidae > Pachyramphus > Pachyramphus minor. The sequence goes on from VYXB01003855.1 coordinate 24,400, forward strand.
GCCAGCCATTGTGGCTGGTGCACCACTGGTACAGTCCCATGTCAGGTGAGACGTGTTGCTCTCTCATGAGTCTGCATGTGCTCTGTCTCTCTAGGGTGTGTCAGCATGGTAAACTCAACCAGCTTGAATTTTATCTGTCAGAGTTTGGATCTTCCTCAAGCCCCGTTTTTTCATTTCTTGTTTTTCCAGTTTGGGGGGCGTGGAGGTTGTGGCTCTAGATGTTGCACATTTTCCTAAATTATGTTTGTGATATTTTTATGAGTTTCAACTTTTCTGAGTAAGCAAAAAAAGCAGAGTTGCTGAAGTCCCAGCATCATCTCACAGATTCATTAACTTTTACCTCAGTGTCCTACGGACGTCTGAAAGTACAAATCACCTGTACAAATCACCTCAAACATCCCTGGACCTGGACTCTTTACCGGCACTAGCCACTCCATCTCTTCTCTGAACAATATAATTTCTCATGGTACACTAGAAAGTAATGGGATGCTCTATAACCAATGTCCTAATTTCCTGAGTCTGTCCCTGTTGTTGTCCATAGAAGTGGTATTCTGGGACATTTTAGTGCTGTGTTGTACACCCTCAGTTTCTTCCTTAATACCCTGATAACCTGAATACTTTCCTTTCTCGTTTCATCATTCCAGGAGTTGACTTCACAGTACTATTTCTTACTTTTCCTGACATGTTTGCTCACAATTACACACTGCAGTAATCTTCTATACAACATAAAATTGTCCTAACTGAGGCAGAATCCTGGTTCAAAATTTCCTCATATGGGACATCGGTTCTCTTGACTCATACATTTAGGTGGCAAATCCCAGAGGGCCCATCCAGTAAGTAGTGTGCTCTCATGGTAGCGGATAACAAGTTTTAGTCACTAACTTCATCATGCAGTATGATGGTTAAATTAAGATCAGCGTGAAAATAATGTGATATGGCAAATTCTTGTGCTGTTGTACATGTCTAGGGGGTGTGTTTGGAAATAAAATGCAGACAAAGCATGCTTGCTGGCTGCTTGGCATTCAAGATATTCTTCCTAATCTACTTTTGTAAAGACTCGATCCAACTGTCTCTTATCTTTGACAGTTTCTCATGCTGTTCCTCTCATATAGCCTAACTAAAGCTAGCTTGACTGAACCTGCCGTAAGTCACTCATGCATTCCCACCTACTACTTATGTTCTGATGGTTTTTATGTTTAATGACTATCAGATACTAATTTCTGTATTCTAGTAATTTCTATACTTAGAAATCTTAAGAAAATCTTAAGAAAAGCTATGGTTAAATGGGAAGCCTTAATGTTTCATTATTGCTTCAGAGAAGTGAAACAGATCTGTAAAAAATATTAAAAATTACCACTTTTATAGTAGCCACACTTCTTTTGTCTCAACAGAGAAGAAAGCTTTATGCAGCTGTGCATTAATTCCATCATCTGTAATAGTTTTCCCTAAGTTCTCTGGTATGGAGACCAGACTTACTGCTCTGTCATTTTTTTGTATCCTACTTGAGAGTTTCCTTGCCAATTTTGAAAATGGCAGCCTTAAGCTGCATGAAGTGTTAAAATATTTTTATCAATTGCATAGAATTTTTGGTGACTAAGCAAGATAAAACCTTGCAGTTGTGCCTGTTGGGCAGATATAGCATGAATAATGTACAGCATCTTCATGTGCATTTTTAAATAGACTTTCTGGGCACAGTGTTGACAGAGCAGACACATTAACTACGTACCATGAAAGAGTAAATTAACATCTGTAATAAGATCACCACAAGAGGGTGCTCTTAATTACTGTTCCGTGAATGCCGTTGGACTTCCATCCTCAGAATCAATGGGGTAACTAATTTTACCGCTTATAAAAAATAAAATGAATTAATAAGTGGAATCTAGCCAAGTTATTTGAAACTGGCCATTACGCTTGGCCATATAATCCCCATCCGAATACACTTTCCTCTAATTTGAAGTTAAACCTGGCAATATCTTCAGCTTCTCTTTAATGTGTGTTTTTTTGCATTAACACAGCTGTAAGAATAGCAAGAATTTTGAATTTTCATTTACTTTAGTTACAAGTCTCACACCTACAAAGTACATAATACAGCCTTTTGTATGTGATACAAAAGCCAATTTCCAAATGAAAAGATGGCCGAGTCTTTTCAAAAAAAAAAAAAAAAGAGTTTCAGTATTTGGTACTACAAGTGCTGCAGTTTTTGCACTGAACCACCTATGCAAAAGGCACCAATTTGGCTTTCCATCTTCTCAGTAATTTAATCAGTGAAGCTGGACAAGTAATTGCTGCTCTGTTTTCAAAGACACCTCATTTTCCACGTCCAGAATCTATCATTTCTTTGTGAGTTTTTATGCCTCTGTTTCCCTGTGTGTAAAATGAAAGTAGATCCATCTCAGTTTTAAAATGCCACTGAGATTCCTGACAGAGAGTGGATGTGATGTTAGAGTGGCACTTCCCACTTGATGGCCAGTTAGTGGAGTGCGTGTGTTAAACATGATTCCATACACAAGTATATATAATACACGTGGTTTCAAATGCAGTGATCATGCTGCTGTATTTGTGCACACATCACTAACCTCTTGAGGCAGTTTGTGCTGACACCATAACAACCTCCAAGCAGACCACCCACCCTGCAATGCAGGAATGCATTTTGCACAGTTGACAGGCCTTTGGGTTGTTTCCTTCTTCTTTTCTTTTCTTTTTTTTTTTTTAAATACTGTTCCTCTGAATCTATCATTCATAGAACAATAGACTCAAAAAATGGTAGCAACATGCAGTTTTCTGTGTGTTCCTGCTGCTGACAAAAGAGCATCAAGACTAAAAAAAAGTGATTTTTGCCTCAGTAGAAGTTGAAGCTGGTGAGATTTACTCCCGCCGTAACTCACACTCTACAGTTTTGAATGAGGCAGCCAGCTTCTGGCTGACTCTTTCTCTTTTTCTCTGAAACTGAAAGGAGGCAGCCCTGAGAGGTACAGCAACTGAGTTGAAAGCCGCTGAATTAACCCAAACCACAGCTCTGTTGTTGAAGCATATTCCCCAGACTTTCTTACTAATATTTTAAAACACAGGTCTTTAGGCAAACAGATGAGCAAAGTGCATCCTTTCTGTGCACTCCCCAGGGCAAACAGTGGTGTGCCCCTCTGTAGATGATATGCATTTCAGTCAGCACAGAAGTCTTGTGTACTTCATGGGCACATAATTCAAGCTGCTCTCAAGCTGCCAGTGATGACTGTCCCGTGATATCTCTGTTGGGAGTGTCTATCCTTACCAGTGAAGACAGTTGCTAGCAAGGTCGTACAAGACCATGTAAAAGATTAGGGGCACAGTTCTAGTAAAAATCTCCGGATACCTGTCAGAAGCAAGGAACCAATTAATTGAAAAGAGCCGGCTTTGGGTGTTTCCCTTCTGGCTCACAGGATCCCAATGTTCACTTGGAATCCTTACATTAAAATCACAGAATAAATCAGGTTGGAAGGGTCCAACCTCCTGACTCAAGCAGGGTCATCCCAGAGCATATTGCACAGGGTTGTGTCCAGACAGTTTTTTAACATCTCCAGTGAGGGAAACTCCAAACCCTTCTCTCATCATTTACATAAAGTGTCTCCCCCACAGATTGTCATGCATCATTTCTCTCGCTTCAGGTCCCAGCTTGGTTGATGAGCAGTGTATAGTCCAGCTGATGAGGAGAAGCAGACAACCACTCAGGATGAGCAGAATTTTAGTGTACCCTTTCTTAAATTTTGGAGACCTCAGTATCTGGAGAGTGTCTCTAGAACCAGGGTTTCTAAGCAAGTCCCCTTTTTCCCATGCAGAAGTTTTGTCCAGGCCAAAAACCAGAATCTGGGCTGTTTTTCCAGTGTTTGTGAGTGTCTGGTACAGTATTCAAACAGTAGTGGTGTGTAATGCAGCAGTAATCTTGGAAGGGACAGCCAATATCTACGCATCCTGAATGGCAACCACAACACGTGTGTAGACCTATTTTTTCTGTGTACAACCAATGAATCCAAAATGACCTGAAAGCTGCAAAACCTTGGTCTGTGATTTCTGTAAGTCAACTACTTGTGCTGAGACAGTCCTGCGTGTACTCAGATGTAGTAAATCCAGTGTGTGTATGTACTGTTCACTGTGGAATTGCTGCACATCACATATGCCTTGACATGTCATCTGGTAGAAATCTGGGAGCCTTATACAGAAAGTGTTGTTGATTACTGTGTTATTACCCCCAACTGAGAGTTTGACTGAGAATGAAAAATCCTATGTCAGATTTCTGCTTGAGGCAGATTTTTCATAAGACAACAACTTTGACTACCACTGTGACACTGCAGTCTACACATTGCTGGGTCAGTTTCAAATATTTCTGGGCCCTCCATCTGCACAGAAAGAGCAACTGATTTGAATTTCTTCACTGCAAAAGGGCAAGGCAAATGTACATTAGTTTGCCTGCTTGATTAGTTAGATCTGGCCCAACTCAGTGCATTCATTGTTAAGAATTATGAGATGTGCCAGAAAGAGGAGAAATAAGCAAGACAGAAGGACATGCTTTGAATGGCTTTCGTGTTTACATTTTCAGTCAGTAAAGAAGCACATGGATAGCATATCCAGAATTCCACAAAGCCCTGTCAGAGGTTTATTCTGCTACCTAAGGTTTACTGGTAGTGACAGAAGATGCTATTCAGGTCTTTTCAGTGTTGCAGTAATTTACACTTTCTTTCCTTTCCACCAGGAAGAGCAAATTACAGACAGAAGGGGGAGAAAGAGAGTGATAGAGATAAATAATATTGATGTTATTACTGAGAAGGTAGAGGTGGATTTTCATTTTCAACAAGTGTCTCTTTTTGAGTACTGGTTTTGCTCACCTCTTGCAGCTGTGCAAAAATTCTTATCTAAACTGGTCCTTTAAAATGTCTGTGGGACTTTTACCTGGCATCATGGGAGACTGATACAGATGATTTAGACTTTGTGTCTTAGGATGGACTGAATCCAGGAGCTGCCCATTTCTCTCCATTAGGGGTAAAGTGAACAACTTTCCAGTGGCCACCTGAACCCATGTAGGAAAACCGGCAAATTGGCTGTTCCCACCTCTTTTTTGTGGGCCACAGTTCCTCAGGGCAATGAAATTGGTGCTGTAGAGTGTACCTGGCCTAACTGGCACTGAGCTTAGGGAGAACTGGTAGTGATGCTTTTGTTTAAAGACTAATTAGAAACAAGGGAGATGGCTTCTATTTTCTTTAAACCCTTCAAGAATTCCCCAGAGGGCAGCAGATGAAGGCTGCTACATGCAGGATCCTATGGCTTCCTACCCTTGCCATGGATAAAACAACACCTCTGACATCTGCAGGAGTCACTATTACAGATAATCCTTCAATGAGATAGTCAAAAAAGTGGATGAAGGTGCTTCAGCATGTGTGCCATGTACAGCTCCTTCCTCGTGCAGATCCTTTCCAGTACTGCATGGCAGGCAGCAGTGCAGAGGTGCTGTGTGAGTCAGGGAGCTCACGGCTGAGCGCCAAACCACCCATGAAGTTTGTGAGCTGGTGTCTGAGTCGTGCATGGAAGATGCTGCTCCCCTGTCAAGAACACTCACATATTTGATTATACATGGATGATCAGTTCTGGCTTGCAAGGCTGGTCACACTGGATGGAATACGGTTCCCAAAATCTGACAAAGATTTGTGTCAGGAGACATCTCCAGAAGTTTTCAATGCATCCTTTTGTGCCCAGCAGGGCTCACCACAGTGCTAGGTGAGGTAGCTCAGGCCCTCATCTGTTTGAGTGCTTGATTTCAAGGATAGAGATCCCACCACCTTTCTGCAGCCTGTCCTGGGGCTGCACTGCTCTCACAGGAAAGTTTTCCCCTCACTTCCAAACCCTCTTGCAACTTGTGCCCTGTTTCTGGTCAGCTCTGAGATGAGTCAGCCTCTGCTTTCTCTGTAATGCCCTGTAGGCAGTGGCAGACTGTAACTAGGACCTCCTCAGCTGTCTCCTTTCTGCACTAAGGAAACTAGGTTTTGCAGAATGGATTCAGCTGAGAACATCTCTATAACACAGTCAAGAATAAGTTGATCTCCAGTGAGGATCTGGCAGCAGGCAACGTGAGGTAGGGTACATTTTCTTTAGAAGGCATAAGGCGAAGTGATGATTGGAAGTCACCGTGGCCAGTTTTTAATGACAGCAGTAATGATTTAATAAAATGCATGAAGATGAATGGGACAAAAGGGAGGTGTAACTCTCTGTGAATGGTTGGCTGCCCCAGCACAGGGTCTCATGCTCTTCCTTACTCCTCATCAAAGTTTGGCCCTGTTTTTGGCCCAGAGTATGTTCCTCCTGACCACAGCAGTATTTGCGTTGGTGAACTTTGTCTTCTCCTGTTACATTGTCCATCCACTTCTGTAAGTTTGTCTTGTGGGTTTTTAATCTAGGCAAGATTACTGGATTACAAGAACTAGCAATAATGGGTCACACAGCTGCACTGTAAGAAGAAATTCTTCCTCTGGTTGAACGTAAAGTTGCCATCTGCTAGTTTCGGTTTTTTCCTCTTTGTTCTTGTACTGAGAGACACATGAGTACTAATTGCCTATTGACCTTCTCCTTGCCCTTCACCACTGATGGGATCTGCTTTTACTCTAATCATCTCTTTTCTAGACCGATATGTCATGATGTAGTTGTCTATTCCTTACTTCTCATCATCTTCCCAATATCTTTATGTCCTTTTCCAGTTCTTCCATCTTCTTTATGAGCCAGGGAGATTATTAAATATTATTACTCCAGTGGCATTTTAAGAGGCATGTGAAAGAGAAGACTTAAGAGGAAGTGTTTAGATATGTTTAGCAAGAAGGAAAGAACTAGATGATTGCTGGTTGTTTAAGTAATGTTTTCGTTGATTATCTGAGGGCTTCTCAATGATGTAGGCAAAAATTATGACCTGGACAAGATTTTACCAACAACACTGTCACCTTATGCTTTGTGCAGATCCTGGTCCTTTAGGCATCTTCAGTGAAGGTCCTAGTGGGTGTTGTGACCATTTCCATGTTGCCTAATTTGTTGCCTGCCAAGATGCATTCGGAAACACAGACAGTCCCTTCTCCTGGCCCAAGGAGGAAAATTGTATACTTATGAGAGCACTTTTGAAGAAAAACTGCTCCTTTTACTTAATTCCCATCTTTTCTTTCCTATCTGTGATGGTCAGAAGGTACTGTTTCGAAGTGGCATCTGAAAACTCGCTCATTTGCCACTGGGAGGTTAACACAGACTGTACCACAACTACCCCATAGGTGTACCTGGAGATGTTTTCCATATTTGTTGCCAGGGCCGGTTTCAGAATCCAGACTGATGCCATGTGTGGAAATGGCTTTGTCAGGCTGTGTTGAGATGAGGCAGGGCATTTCAGTGACAGTTTCTAAGGCAGGGGCACCCATGAGAATTACTCTACAATGGAACTGGGAAGACTGGAAAGAAGAAGAGGCCTTAGAGACGATGTGACCCATGAAGTGAGGCTGCTGGAGAAACATCTGGCAGGAGAAGAGAGTTCTTGCAGCAGCTTGCAATGGACCCTGGAGGCCCCATGACAGGTAACACTGGAGTCATTCCCCTTGCAAGCAGCTTCATGTGTGAGGGTCACAGCAGAATCTTCCGCCCTGAAAGCAATTCTGGTCAAACTAATACCACAGTTATTAAAGCAGCTGAATCTGTCAGTTTTACTGTTAGAAAATGGCTTCTCAGACATGCCTGGAAGAAATGGAGCTATTTTATTTTCAGAGTTGCCTTTTACAAAGGAAATCACTGCAGGGTGGGACATGGTGTTTGGGAAGAGGAGTGTTAAAACTCAGCTCAGACTGAAAAGCACTCAGCTTTCAAACAGGAGAAGGCTGGCAAGATTTTCTGTCTGCTTTCAGCATTTCTTAAATATTTGTAAATTCATGTTTTTCGACTTGGCCTAGGAATCAGCCTCCATTTTTCCTGGCACAGCCCAGACCTCAGAAGCTTTTTGCAAGGGGATTGTGGCGCTCAGAGAAAGAGCTGCTCTTTGTGCAGATATGCCTGTCCTACCATAAGCAATGGGCACTCAGGGGGGCAGCAGAAGAACAGATGAAGCAGCAGTCTATAATTTGCTACTAGGAATGATATGCTAGTAAGATGCCCTGTGGATTTTACAGAATTACCCTCTCTTGCTTTTGGAATATTTTCTCCTTCAAAGTCATGAAATACAGGTGAAAAGGAAAAACTCTGCTTAAAGAATAGCCTTGAAAGAAGCAAAGAGCAAATTTTTTGTGAACCATTTTTTGAAACCATTTTGGGTGTCCTTGCCCACAAGCTATCTCCATAGTTCAAGGTACAGCCCTTATGGTGACACTTTACGTACATGTACAATAATAGGCAGCTGTGGAATGCAATGAGATATGCATCATCTGTGATAAGAGAAGACATGATATGTATGCTGCTTTGGCCTTACATCTCACAGTACCTGTCCTTCCCCATCCCCCAGTTTTGCTTCATGACCCAACACTTCACCTAAATACAATTTCCCTGCTTTCCTTTGATTCCCACCTGGGTGCTGGCCTGACAACACCACCACCATCACTTCTATGTGGTGTTCCTCACTGTCCTTGCCACTTGCTTTGGTCAGACACTCCCAAACGATATCCAGGCCTGGGAGAGCTCCCCATCCACAGCCTGGATGTGTCCATCTGGTGTGGCAGAGGGGAAAAGTTTTGTAACTGTGCAGGTATGGGGTAGAGCTGCACCTGTTGGCCTCCGAGACGTGGAATGGTCCTGGATCCTTTGGGAAACTCCTGTAACAGTCATCACGTGTATCTCTTCAAATTCAGGCCAGTATCAAGCACACATAAGGTCCCAGCCACACAGGTGTCCTACCAGACTACCTGAGCTCCTGGCCGTTGAGCACTGTTTTTCCTTCATCCTTCCTTTCACTGACTGAAACCAGCCCCTGAGCAGCAACAGTGGCAAAACAGATGGTATAGGTGTGTATACATATTTAATTGAAAGGGTACCCTGAAGCCAGTATTGTGCAGGAGCTGGGACACATTCCTGGCAGGGCTGTGGGGAACAGAATTACACCAATGTGTGGTAACACAGAAACAGCATGGCCTGCTGGGGTGCATCCTCCAGGGCTGTCCCTGGGAGCTGGCTAAGTGTTCTGGCTATTTTCCAACATGGTGTGCTTCTCAGGGGCTTTAGCCACCAGAACAAGAGGAGTCTGGAGCCTCCATGTACTTGCCCAGGTAAGGAAAGCTTTGGTTCCTTCTGTAGATGTAAGAGTTGCCACACAAATGATCCAGCTCCCAGGCAGCTTTAGCTCTTCTGCCATGTACCCCAACTCTTGGGAATATGCAGGAAACCTAAGGATAAGTTATTGATGGTGAAAACAGGCTTTATGTGTATTGCCAGTCTGCTGGGAGGCCCCAAAAAACCTTTAGGCTGCAGGAATGGTGCTGTGCACCACTAGCCCAGGGCAGGTGCTGCCTGGCTGCTTGGGCAGGCAGAGATTCTCTTCAGCTGTGCCCAGCTAAGAGAATGGAGCTGGAAATTAAAGAAAGAGGGAAATTGTGCCAGCAAGGGAAAAAAATGGGCCAAGGAGAATATTTATTTTTTGATATTCTACTCTTTGCTTCTGGTGAGATAAACATTCATGAGAGTCCTTCTGTCATGCTGGTGCAGCCAGGTCATAGCATCCATGAAGGAGGAGCAGGCAGTTCTCAACCTGTCTGATTGCTGCTGTGAGCACAGTTTGTACTTGCTTCATTTTTGCCTGTCTCATTGCTTCATGGTTCATTTGGCTGAGCTCTTCATACAAAATAACGTGTTAGACGGGCTTCATACTGGGAGTGTTGCGGGAAGGCAGTAGCTGTCTGGGGAAGGGATGGACCAAAGGATTCTGTTTTCAGCATCCGTACTGACTGCCTACGAAACAATTGTGCTTGTTTGCTTTGTCAACCCATTTAGAATACAATAATAATGTTTCAGTCAGTCACGGCTTGGCTTCGCAAACGGCGATTTCGAAGGGCTCTACCCACACTTGCTACAGGCTCGCTGATGGCTGAAAAGGCCAATGCGCCTGACTGACTGACTGACTGACTGACTGACTAATGTTTCAAGTCAAAGAAACACACCTACGAAACCAAATCTTTTTGGCCACTGGCTCTGCCCCTAAGCTTCCCTTAGGGGTGCGTCTTACCAGTTTATTCCAATTCTTTGCTTTGTGTTAAACAAGGAAGAGTGAGACTAACACGTGCCTGATGTTTTAGTTGAAAAAACTTTGTTACAAATGAGTGGAAGAGGTATCTTGCTTCCAGACTTTCATTTTGGTCCCCTTTCACCTTTCAGTGGTGCTGTTAAGTGGGTTCACAAATGTAACAAGCCAAAGGATGAGTGGCTGCTATTCTTTTTGAAAAGAGCATAGGCTGCAGGAGGGCACAGAAATATGTGAGTGGTGTTGAAGGAAGGGAAAGGGTAAGGCCTGGGTGAAGGCGACAAAGAGTAAGACAGATAAGGTTTCTCCAGCAGTAGCTCCCCTTTCCTACTGAGATGCAATGGGCCACTACAGAAGGTACGGACTGGAGCTGGCAAAAGAATAGAGGAGGGCAAACAACTTAGGTTTTTTTAGTGCTGTCAGTGGAAGGAGTGAGCTGAGGTCTTTTAAACTTGTATCTCATGCCTAGATGACATGAGATCCTAAAGTTCTGTTCCTGAAAGCCTCACGGCAAACAGTAGTGGTGGCTGAGTGAGAGGTGGATCACAAGGGACACTCAGACCCCTGAATTTCAGAAATGCTGAAAGCCTACCTACATCCCCAAATCAATAACTGTAAAATCCACACCCGAGGTTCATAAAAAGCATGGAAAAATGTAGATTAGAAGAGAAACATACAGAGCCCCCCGGTCCAACCCGCTCCTCAAAGCAGGGCTCACCAAAGCTAGGCCAGGTTGCCTTGTCCCGCCGAATCTGGAATATCTCCTGGGACAGAGGTCCAATCAGCTCTTATCTGGGCCCTGTCCGCACCAGTGATGGAAAGGAACTTTTTCCTTATGTCCAACCAGAACTTCGCCTGTTGCAACCCATACCTGCTGTCTCACTGTTTCCTCATGCGCCTCAGAGAAGAGGTGCCTCTTGCTCAAGTAGGCAATGGCTGACTGCAAATAGATCCCATGGTAACCTTGTCTTCTTCAGGCTGAAGAAGACAAGTTTCCTCCACTTCTTCCCATACTGTCCTGTATCACATCCCCAGGACATCTTTGTGATCCCGTGTTTGAACTCTTCATTTTATCAATATCTCTGATGTCTTAGAAAACCCAAAACTCATCTTAACACTCCAGATGTGCTGTGCAGAGGGGCACAGTCTCTCTCTGCAAAGTTTGGGTTCACTTTGTGCAAGACATCTTTTCGTGTGTGCTGAGATCATTTGCTGTTGCTGGGTCTAGAAGCTGTGCAGAAGGGAATGGGGTGGTATTCTTCACAGTGTGTGCCTTCTGCTGCTGGAAGCTGTCCAGGGATGCTTGCATACAGTAACACGTGGTTGGCTCAGAGCTCTTGTCATTTGCTGTATGAATTTTGAAAGTCCTGTACAAACCTCTAACTGCACAGGGCCATATTCCTTGCCCAGTTCATGTATTCTGTCCTACACTTGTACATGAACTAATACCGGCTTTTAGAAATCCTCTGTGCAAAGTACAATAAACCTGCCACTCTCCCTGTGTTTAGAAACATTACTTAAAGACTTTGGATTACTTCATATTTACATTATTTCACTCTGTGTTCTTGCAATTTCCAGCTGGCTTTTATTTACCGAATAGCATGCTAGAAGTACTTTTGACAAGCACATGTAGTGACTGGTTTCAAATACATGGGGCAGGGCTTGCCTTACAGACATTTTTAGGCTTAATTAGGAAAAGCTGTGGGGAAGAAATAGTTGCACCTACATTTTTCTCTTTCCCACTGGTTTTAGCTGCTGTAGTGTGGGATACATTTTTTATGTATGCAGTCAAGCTTGACCAGCTCTTAGTAGGCACAATGGTGCAGCACACTGGATTCTGCTCCCAGCTTTCGGTTGGGCTGGTCCTCCTTGGAGGAATACAACTTGAGGTTGTGCAGCAGCCCAAGAAGTTGTGTAGTCAGCCCTCTGTTAAAACAACAAATGCTGTTGCAGTATCAAGGATTTTGTTTATGGCACAAGTTTTATACAGGCATCTTTAACCTGTGTGTAGGAAAGATGGTGTTTCTGCTTCATTACATTGTGACAAATGGGTTGTTGGAAAAGGTTAAAACAGCCTTTGAATGGGAGTCTTGTCTTCTCATACAGCTTTCGGTTCATTAGCTCCTCTTGATCTGTTCATCCCCAGCCTGTGCTGATACTGGGGGTTGCCTCAACCCAGGTTCAGCACCTTGAACTGAATTGCACACTCAGCTTGGTGTCATCTGCAAATTCGTTGAGAATGCACTCAATCCCTTTGTCTGTGTCATTAATGAAGATACTAAATAACACTGGTCCCAGCACAGACCCCTGAGGGACAGCACTTGTCACTGATCTCCACTGGGACTCTGAGATGTTGACCACTAACCTCTGCATGTGAATGTCCAATCACTTTCTTATTCATCTAACAATCTGCTCACCAAATCCATCTCTCCTCAATTTGGAGAGAAGGATGTTGTGGAGGACTGTGTCAAAGGATTTACAGAAGTCCAGATAAACTATATCTGTAGCTCTTCCCTTGTTCACTGATATAGTCACTCCAGCATAGATGGCCACTAGGTTGGTCAGCCACGCCTGAAGGTTAAATTGTTTTTCCTCCAAATCTTTGGGTTCAGAGGTCATGCTTTCGCTACCATTAGTTGAAAGCTGAGGTCCTTACATACTGCTTTGTCCATGGAAGCATGGTTTTCAGGAAAGCATGAAGCAATATAAGACTCAGAAATCCATCAGAGCTTGTGGCAGCACACCCTACATATTGGCTGCCACAATGCTGCAGCACATTTTGATTCTTCGGTGCTGAAATGAACTGAGCCCCACTGAGAGTCACTCAGCTCATGAGAGATGTACCAGCAACACACAAGGAGACATGTGAGGAGACATAATCTGCAAGTGATCCTGCCTGAGTCAGGGTTAAGCTATAACCACCAAGGTCATTCCTGTCCTTCCCCAGCTGTAGAAATCCCCTTGGAGAGGGAATGGATGATGACCTAGTGCATGAAGTTGGCAGGTGTTCAACAGGAAAGGAGCTGACCTGTAACCCTGATCTCTTACTGAGAATGGCAAAGGCAAAAGGAAGAAGGGAATCATGAGTTGTTCTTTGGTATTTCTTGCTCTGAAGCAAGAAGTTGGATTCTGCATATCAAAGAAAACCTTGCTGCTCTTCAGACTTTCCAGATTACCGTGAAAAAAAACATATAGCTTTATCCCAAAGATTTTATAGGCTGCAATGGTCAAGAAATACCTTATCTCCTGTCTTTCTGCCATAGTGGTCTGATGATAATACTCCAGAGTATTATTGTGGTGGGTTTTTTTAATACTTATCCAACTTAAGTACCTGCTATTTTATGCATCTCTAACTTAATAGGAGAATTGGGTTATATGAACACCAGAAAGGTACTAACACTTTTTCCACCACTGTTAATCCTATTACAGAGTAAGATGGGCTACCTGCTATTTTGGACTCAACAGGAGTGCAAAGCATATTCTAAGTGCCTTCCTAAGTAATCCTCTCTGTGCTGATAATGTGATTGATATGTTCTGATCTGTTTTGTTTATGAGACACATACAGTATCACAAATACAAAAGACTGTCAGAGGGAGTGGTAAATTATCCTGGAATTACAGTCCTTCAAAATTCTAATAGTTAATGTGACTGCTCATTGCTTTGGAAGTAGTTTGGGCATGATAAGGCTTTATGTGCACATTTTAAGTGCATACAAAAGATAGTATCTAAACGAGGGGAAAAGGGTGCAGCTCTCTCATTTTTTGGCTTAGGGTGTCCAGGACATGATAGGGCATGTTCTGCCATTTTTTATACTGATAGATGTGAACTTGAAACCTAAGTCTTCAAAATGCAGGGGAGGGTGGGGGGAAGGAGGAATGCTTCCAGAGATAAGCAAAAGACATATTTCTATTACAACAATTAAACCTGTTGAATGTGACAAGTTTAATGTGACCCCAAAAATTACAACAGTCCAAGTGCAGACACTCACCTGCAATAATTGAACAACTTGTCACATCCCTCCACGGGGCAGGGAGCTGATGAGATCCCTGTCAGAGGGAGCTTGGTAGCACAGAGAGTTAAGGTGAAGCAGTCCTAGGATGTCACCACCTCTCCTCCCTTACCCTTACCCTCCCACTTCTCCCTCTGCATGTCTCAACACTGTCTCCTGGTACTACCAGCAGTGCCAAGCTCTACTGTGGCTCCAAACACAGGCAAGGCAGAGCAGTGCTCTTCCCTGCACAGGGGTGAGCTTGGGGCTTCTAAGAGAAAAACAAGTCAAAGGTTACTCCAACATGCCTGTGATACAAGGGATGTTGGTTCCATCCTGGGAGACAGGAATAAGGCATATCTGCTTTGCAGCTGCAGGGTGTCTGCATTTGCAGATGCAGCTCTCTCCAGATGAAGGAGCTGGCTTCCTTGTTGTTCCTGGAAGACTGAGTAGCAGTGAGTCTGGTGGGACTTTTTTCTTCCTACTGGCCAGTAGGCTGCCGGCACAGCTTTTAGATGCTGACACTGCTTGTCATCAGCAGGGCTGTTATCACCTGGAGATTCAACATCACAGTCACTCCACATGAGCTCCACCTTAAATCACCCTGAAAGCTGAGGCTGGGGCAGGATATGGCAGCTTCTTGCTAAACCGGGTTTTTTCTGCATGCACATAACATTGTAGCATGCTTCTGGTTTCAGGGTGGAGTTTGAAACGTGGCTTCTGACTAGTAAAGCCTTTGTACCCTGCTGTCAGTCATCTACTAAGTAAGTATTCAATAGAGAGGTCTTTTGGTTTAGTAGGGATAAGCTGCTCAAGGTCTGCATCCTGCAGATGACCCTTAGCTTTACACCTCTCACACCTCTGGGATCTGAACCAGCAGAGTGCAAATCTGGATACAAAAGCTCAAAGCAGGATACAAAATCTTTGTGCACCTGCGATATGGGGTTAGCTAGGGAGGAGAGCAAGTCAGGGGGGCTCATCTTGATGGATAGTGCCATCTTCCTTCCTTATTCTTTTCAATGAAAAGTTTTGCACTGTGATAGCACATACACTTAACTGATTTGGTAGTAAAAGGGACTCAACTTAAAATATGTGCCTGAGCATTCCAGAAGACCACCTCTTCCCATCTGTCCTATACAAGACAGTAAGTAAATGATTCAAAGAAATCCAGGTCCTGCCATTCCAGGAAGTGGAAGAAGCAGAGATCAAATCTTGACTCCACACTAAAATTACTTTTTTTTTTTTTTTTTCTCCTGAAAGCAATTGCAGGAAAACTTCCCCGTTGCTATCTAATGGGTTTGAAATCTATTGTACCCAGGCAGTGACTGAGCCAATTCTTTCATTTTATCCATCTGTTAACCCTTTCTCAAAATGTGCATCTTTTCTCATTTGTAAGAATGCTAGGACAACACTATGGCTATTGTGACATAACTCAGAAAGTTCTCATAGACATGGCTTATTTTTGTTGTTTAGTTTGCAACAGAGTCATTATAGGTACAATTAAATATGTTTGTCTTTTCAAAATAGGTAAAATCCACAGCCATTAGCTATTAGCAGAGATTCCTACCTATTCAGGTAGCTCACAGAGTGCTCACAGCTAGTTAAGGAAATAAAGGTGTTTGAAGTGAGAAAAAGCCCAGCTGAAGGACCCCTTCAGGAGGAAGGTGCTGCTGGGTGTTCCCAGAAACTTCTGTGAAGGATTCTCTGAAATGGTGATTGAGAGGGCCCCCTGCTCGGTAAGCACCAGCATGAACAAGATGATGACCTACACAAAGGACCAGGTACAGAGGTAACACCTTGTCTTAATTTTTATTGTGGTGTAAGAAAAATTCTAGATATATTTCCTGTATGAAAGGAAAAAAGTAAAAAGCAAAATTTTCAAATATCTCACTTGGAAAAGGCATTTCTTGGTTCAGATTAAATAACTTAAGATGTTCACTAGTTGTATGAGCTACTCACTGATTTGTCATGTAATGCTTTTTCCTAAGAAGAAAGCTAGGCTTTCAGGGAAGCACACAAAGAATAAATGTCTGAACTCCCCACCTAACACTTCATCATAGCAAAACAAACTCTGAAATGCATGAAGGTGTGGGATCATCCTGAGAAAGACAAGTCATTTTTGGTTCTGAAACAGTGAATAGCAAGTGCCCTGGAAGTTTAAGCACATTACTTTCCATTACTAGAAAGCTTTAGCTAACCCGAAGCAATGAGCAGCGGTGTGGTTTTCTCTGTGTGTGGGGGCTCCGCACCTGTAGTAATCCAAAAGAAGCATCACCTGCTCCCTTCCATAGCAGCCAGACACATCAGGCTAAGTGGTGCCCAAGGGATTAGCATGCTGCTATTCATTCGGGTCCCTCTGGAGTGGCAGGTAGACTCTGTGCTTTGGCTCTAGAGCTTTGGCAGACATACTCTAGGTATTACTCACCGAACAGCTTTGTCAGGATGTCAGATTAAAGCACACCCAATCTGCAGATAAAGTCATGTTTCTTTGCTGCTTGTAACTCCTTCCAGTAGCTCACTTTTTGTCCCAAGATAATAAAAGCGTCAGTGCTCCCTTTTTTTTCTAATTAGTAAAACAATTTTTACAAGGCACTGTCAGTCCATTTCCTTCATGATATCTGTTTTATTGTGTAGTCAACAATACCTGAACTTTCTAACTCTAGGAGCTTACAAAAGATGGATTTCCCTGCTAGTTTTCATATGTGACAAAACCTTTTTGCTGGTACCAGTATGAAACGATGAGTGGGTGTTCTTTGTTAGAATAACAGGGTACTCAGAGCAGGTGGGACAATACCAACATGCTGATTCCCAGGTTGGGCCAACACCAAAGGATCGACCTGATAAAAACGAAGGAGGCCTTATGCTGTGACAACGGGAGGATGGCAACAGGGTCCTAGAACACACTTCTGCCTTGCCTCTGCCTGATACCTCATGAAACCCAAACTAAGGAGAAATGATACTGCAGGAAGGCAGACCTAGCACTGTGTAGCAGCCCTTGTATCCTAGAGAGTACACAAGACTGGTCCAAAAACCAATTTATACCATCACCCATGAAGAGGGGCTACAAGAGACTCAATGAGAACTTGGTACCTGTGTCCCTCACTCACTGTGCGATCCCAAGTGATCCTGGCCGGATTGCTTGCATATACACCTCTCTGTGCTTGTGAACACACCTGTGAGAAAGGATATGGGAAAATCTGTGAGTGAATGAGCGCATGAAACAAGCTTGCTTAAAATCTAGGTGGCTTTCCTGGTCCATAAGAGCTGAGGCAGATCAACTGCTTGCAGAGGTGCTGAACAGACCCACTCCCAAGAAATCACAAAGCACGAAGTCCTTGATAAAGCTGAACTAGGGATTCCTCTGTATGCCTCCAAACATTTTGATAATAGAGATCAGCAGGAGGTCCATAATGTAAAACTTGACTTTTAGCACTTCTGTAACCTGACAGACATGAAACAACACTGAAACACATAGTGAAAGTAGACCTGACTTTCCTTCCTACCAAGAACACATGGGAAATTGCCTATTTGAATAATTCTACATAGTTACACAATGTTGCAGGAAATGCAATATCAGAGCAACATCTGAAAGGAATGGAAGGAAAACTCACATGCACGTTTGCCAGACACTGTTGCAGACTGAATAATCCCGTTGGGCTGATGATTTATATTTAATTCTTCAATTAAGAGCAAGTCCTATACTTGATACTCACATGAGTGAGCCCCAGGGTCACATAAATAATCCTCAGGATTACTCAGAAATTATTTTTTAAGGTATGATTAACATATGGCTGGGAGCTGCAGGCTGTGCACACAGAATCACAGCAACTTTCGGGTGGGGAGGCACAGCTGAAGGTCTTCACCCCCACCCCCTCCTCCAAGCTCAACTGCCTTCAAAGAAGGGTCAGGGCCTTGTCCAGCTAAGTTCTGAACATGTCCAGCAGTGGACATGCCACTACCTCTTTTGGCACTGTCCCAGGGCTGCACCACTGCTGTTTTTCTCCTCACATGCAAACAGATTTTTCCCATGCTGCAACGTGTCCCTTTTGTCCCTTATGACAAGGGACAAAATAAGACTTTTTTAAGACCAGACATCCCTGTGGACTTCTGGGAGGAGGTTGGTAACCTCTGGTGAGTCAATGGACATCTGCAATTAGAGCTTCCCTGACATGTCTCTTCTCCAGGTTAACAAAGCCTGATTCCTTCCATCTCTCCTCTGTACATTAGACCCACCAACCATCTCTGTGACCTTGCAGTGATCTCTTTCCAATCTGTGATGTCTGCCTGAATCCCTGACAAGTACACAGGAACTGCAGCCATACTGAGAAGACAAATGCTCTTCTGATGATACTTTAATGCTCCTATGGCTGTACCAGTCAGTCAGGACTGGCTAGAATTGGTCCCTGGAAGAGGGAACAGCGTGAACCTGCATGGGAAAAGATACTGTTTGCAAGGCATTAAGCAGCAGGAGTGTGGGCAGAGCAGGACACTGTGGTCAGCTGATGATGGCCCTCTGGACTCTGGCCAGGTTAGAAGATGATACTTAGAGGCAGGATTTCATCCTGGTACTTGGGCAGCATCTTTGAGAGCTCAGGCCCTTTCCATGTCAGTACTGAACAAATGTGTAACTAAACCATGCTGCTTTTCTGTTACACATGTCCTGCTCTCTCTTTTATTAGTTTGTCTTTTTTTTTTTTTTCTTTTTCTCACCCCCCCATTTTCTTTTTTCTGACAAAATGCTCTTGCATACCGTTTTTGAATAAACATTGACTACTGGGGGCATGATGCTCTGTCTCCAAGTACTGGTCAGCCACACAGACACCTATCTGGCTCAGGAAAATGGCTATTTGCAGTATTGCCATGTTCTGGGGCTTTCCAGTAGAGGTACAAGCTCCAGACAACAACTGTTGAGCAATGCTGCAAAATCTGGGGACCAGATCTCTCCCAAGAGATACTCCAGCCATGCCAACAGCACAGAAGTCATATCAGGTATGAATTCACACTGTCATTGAAGCAAAAGTATACACAAGCTCTCTCTGTGATGCCCTGAAATATGTCAATACAACTTAATATCTGAGGGATGAAATACACTGAGTTGCTAAGACAAACATTTGGTATCAGTTTTTGAAATTTCACTGAAACTGTTGACTCTCATGCTCATGGCAGCATACTCACTGCTCACAAGTTCACTTGGGGTGGTTTCAATCTGACACACCGATTTTGGCTCTTGCAGTTAGCATTACAAATATACTCATCACACTGCAGCCCTGTCCTCCACTCAGCACGCTGCAAAGTTATTTACTCCTGCTGAACGCAGCTTCTTTCAACCTATTTGTTATGCTCAGGGGATGGTGACTGGACCTCCATGGAACACTCTGTGGGGTTGTGCTCCTTCCTGTGAAGCTCTGACAGGACGAGTCCAGGCTGCAGGGGAAATGGTTTGCCCTTCACAGTCACCTTTGCCACTTCCAGCGTAGCCTGATGGACTCTCAGGAACATGCAGATGAAGTTCAAGGCCTGAAATACCTGCTTCCACAGGCAGGGAAACTCATAGTCTGACCTTTGGTTAGAAAGTAGTTTCTTGAGGATGTCAGATATGCTTCATGTAAAAGAACAAGCCTTTTACTTTTTCATGTAAAAGAACAAGTTAGGCTATAAGAGTAAGGTCAAAACACATAAAAAATATAAATACAAGCATTTCTGATATCTGTGTGTGATGCTGAGGAACATGCAGGTGTTGTGGGTTAACCTGGAGTTTACAGGAATCATACAGAAATGAGTGCCAGAAACCTGGGGCTAGCCTGGCTGAACCCCCAGGACTGCTCCAACATTCATTTCTTAGCTGTACTTGTTTAGGCAAACCAGACAAAAAGTACTTGATTTAGTCTGAAGAGGGAAGCTGGAGTACAAGGTAAACATGTATGGGCAGCACTCTTGAGCAGCTTGACTTTCAAGTTTCCTGAGAATAGTCATGCCCACAGAGTTGGTAATGAGAAGGAATTTGTTTGCTGAAGGATCTCTGAGGCTCTGTGCTTATTTCCAGGTGGGGGCATTCAGACAATTGATGAATGAAGCACTTTCTGTCTGGGACAGTAAATATTTAACTGGAAAGTTTAAAAAGATCCATGCTTCTGAGTTTTCAAGGCCTTCTCAAAGAAAGCATCTTTTCTGCAGTCACAAAACAAAAAGCCCAGAAAAGAGGGCAGAGCCTAAGAGACAGGGAAATAAGAAAAGCTGTGCCCCTTTGTGATGCATTGTAGTCCCACATTGCCTTCTCTACAGCATGTGCAAGAAAACTGCAGCACCTGCCTCTGACATCTGCAACACGCTACAGAGCATGTCTCCCTCCCTATTCAGTTTTATTCAAGAACCCCAAAATCCCATTTATCACATTAGATCTAATCACTGAATGCTCAGTGCTTTTCTTTCCTTGGACAGTTGAGCAAAACAAGATGTGGCCTGCCTAGAAAAGTGGTGAGAAATGCCAGGTTTTCACATGAAAATGTCTTTCTCAGGTTTTTATGCTGTTTGGTCTGGCAGCTTTTGGACATGAGACTGGCATCAGCAAGTACCTGGATCTTTTTTGGCATGTAGTCTTAGTGGCCTGATAGCTAGGCCATCAGGATGCATCAGGATGGTTTGTTATAGCATCCTAGAAGGAGAACCATGACCTTTGGAAGCCTGATGCATGTGCAGCAGCGTTCAGTGATTTTAGCAGAAACAAGTTGCCCTCAAGCACCAAAACCAGCTAAATCCTCCCATTCACTAACTAGGTTTTATTTTGCGCTTCATTCTGGAAAAGTAGCTGCCAATCAACAGTCTTAAGAGTCGTTCTGTGACTGAATTTATGTGTCTCACGTTGTATCCTATGATGTTACTGACACAAGCTGAGCGTGCTTAAGGCCACAGCAGTAGTCAAGCACAGTGGAAAAGAGAAGCCCCTGAGGTCTGCGAGCCCCCCCACTCCAGCTGACTCAAGGGCCTTCACTTCTCCAGCAGGATGCACCCATGTCACCAGTGAAATGCCTGCCTAGCCGAGCTATGACAAGGAGGCTTGAATCCGCACTTAAACCACTCAACAGCTCACACAAGTGGAGACTGGAAAGAGGATCTGCTGGGGAAAGTGTGTTCTTGGGAGGTAATGCAGCCTGTTGCCCTGAGAGCAGTGCATCTCTTCAGAACTAAGCACCAGTAAGAGGAGCGTGGGAAGGATAGAAATAAAAGACCAAAGAGATCTACAGGGAGTTTAGGTGGGCTTTCCCTTGGGATTAGCATTTCTCTGCAGCACATCTCCAGTGGTCTTGATGGTGGGGTGTTTGCTGGGTCTCTGGGTTCTTTTCTGCGGGGTGATTCACTTGCTTGTTCAAAGTGGTCAGGAGTAATCCTTTTGTACCCGAGTGACCCATGACGGGAGAGACGTTTAGGAGAAAGCTACACAAGGAAGAGGTGAAAAAAAAAAAAAAAAAGGCAGAAAATACTTTGATGCAACAAGAGGGTATGGACAGCTTAATAAACATAAGGGGTGGAAGAGAAGGGTGCTGTGCTTGTTCAGCCTGGAGAAGAGAAGGTCAGAAAGGTACCAAGTTGCTGTAATCCATTCCACTGCCTTGCAGGGTTACACCCGAGAGACACAGACTATCCTCGCAGGTTCACAGGGAAAAGACAAGAGGCAATGGGCACAGGTTGCAACAGGGAAAATTCTGGCTGGACACAAGAGAACCCTCCTTTTATAAGGGTGGTGCAGGTCTGGGATAGGCACCAGAGAGATGGTGACATCTCTGTCCTTGGAGATTCTCCAGACAGACAGGGTAAGGCCCTGACCTAGTTTTTGTGAGCCCTGCATTGATCAGGTTGTTGGCCTTAAGACCAGCAGATGTAAATCTTTCTGTGATTCTTTGAGGAACTCCATAATGTGACCACCATTTTTCTGAGATATTTCAACACCATGAGCTGTAGCAACAGTATGTTGTGGAGGTGCCTATATGAGGATAGAGCCTGGGCCTTGGGGTGGTGTAGGGATGTAGGTGTTCATGTGCCTTCTACTGAGAAGTGCCAAACAGTCCTCCTTTGCTGTCCTTCCCATAACCCCCTGGTGACTGTTACCTCAGAAAGCAAAGCTAAACCTTTCACTACATGTGCCTCATGGCCACATGCAAAATAATTGTGTCATGGCACGCTAATGGTGTTTGATTTCTGTACAGCAAAGCCTGTCATGTCACTGACTTTTGGAGCAACAGCCATGACATGGCCAAAATAGCCTTAGACCTGAGCTCCTGGCAATTTCTCTATGTTCTGCAGCAGGTGGGAAGAGGCATGAAGGATACTGAGAAACAAGGGTTCTGCAGAGCAGGAAAGGCAGCAATAAAGCTGGTTGAGCACAGCTCAGCTGGAAGTTTCCACTGAGTTGGAAAGGATCAGCTGAGTTTGCGGTAGGATGCCACACTAAAGGCTTCATGGGGAATGAAAATCAGGAAATCCAGGCAGGTTTTGTCTCTACTGCAGAGAGCACAGGTAGAAGGTGTTGTTTGAGTTAACTGGCTGAATGTGAAGCCTTGTGGTAGACATGTGCTTCTATTTCTCTGCTGTTTGATATGGCCTTGAGCCCACAGCCTGCTTCAGAGCAGAGGTGACCTCCTCCTGGGCTTATACGGTGTGAGATGCACTGGCAGAGGGGCCCAGATGAAGTGGGAACTGTGTGCAGTCCAAGATGGCAAAAAGATAGGGCTTTAGCAGCAGATAGGCAGGCCGCCTCTACGCGCCTCCAGAAGGATGGAGGCAAGCAGACAAGTGGAAGCAAGAGATCAAGCACCGCTGGGATGGCAGACATAGGCTGTGGAGGCTTATGGAGATGATCTGGAGGTAATCAAGGCTGTCACTGGCAGTGTATTTCTCAATACATTTGTCTTTCGTGCCTGTGAGTCACTGGCAAGCTGGAGGAACAAGAATTCCCCCACGCAGAACTGTGTGTGAGCTTTCCCTGGGAAACTGTGGAGCACAGTGCCATTGGGATGTCATATGGCAATACCTGGTTGCAGCTAGCTCTGTCCACGGGGAATTGGCTTTCCAGGAGTGTGTAAGCCTGAATTTGAGCTTCAGTGGAAGACCTCTTTCTTCATTACTCTTTAAACATTTGTCTTTCAACTATACAGGGTTTTTAACAAATACTGCACAAAATTTCTCAACTATTTTTAACACCCTCCCCCATCTGAAGTTTACCACCTTTCAACAAAGGATTTGCCATTTTTCAGAGCAACTCCCCTCTCAACAAGGTGATGAGTTGCTCCACTTCTCCCTGAGCCTTTCCTAGAGCTCTCTGAATGCCTCTTTCACTCCCTTTTCCTAGGGAGAGAAGCCAAGCAAAGTTGCAGGATGTTATGCTGAACCATGTTCTAATCTCAACCCCACGAGACAGAAACTGGAAGGAAGGAGTTTGGATCATTTTCCTGGAGGCAGCAGACACAGGTAATACAACAGCACTGAAGGAGAATGGGGCATCTGGAGACCTTGCCAGGAGGGCTCACTACATGCTGCCTTGCAGCAGAGCCTGTCCTGGTAGACAGCTTCCAGGCATCTCTGGCTTACACTTGACACACTGCAGCGACTCTGACAAAAATCCAACTCTGGACTGTTATGTTATCCTGTCTTCACTCTCAGGGAAATTAAACTCAGCAGTCTTTATGGCACCATGTCCCAGAAGAGACAAAGGCAGTGGACAACAGAGAGACAGGACACAATGAGTAACAAGTCCTCTCCTGAAGTTTAGTAACCCTAAGTTCTCCTTGCCTGCTTCCCCAAATTCCTCAGGGCTGGATGCTGTCATATTCCAGCATATTCCATATTGCTGCTGTGGCTGGGCATTGCAGATTTGCTGCCAGTTTCTATTCTTTGGCTCTCCCAGCACAGTGGCACACACACATAAAGTAATACATTCTGCTACAAGGCATGTATTGAGCAGATTGGTTTTTTATATTTAGGGGGTTTGCACCCAAGGCAAATTTAAGGTGGTAACCAACAGCTACTTCAGTCCATCTAGCTGTCTCCCACTTTTGCATGGTACCACATGCACAAGCTGCCTTCTGCTCCCCAAGATTCCTCCCATCACAATGAAAATGCACCAGAAATGATGATGACAACTTAAACACGCTGCATGTGTTTGAGGCCTGCTCTCAAGCTCCTTCCTCTTCTCTCCAGCAAATGTCATCTGAGCTTCAGGGCCTCTCTCCTTCTAAAGTCCAGAAAGCCTTTGCCAATCATCCTTATGTAAATTGAAAATTTATGCACACACCCCCATCCATGTGCTGTCATCCCTTCTGCTTCCTGATATGCTCTCTGTCAGACATCTCAGTTTTTCCAGAATGAGGCCTCTGTTTCCTAATGCAAACTTTTCCAGACAAATTTTGAGCATACATGTATCTATCTATTAAATCTAGGGCTAACAAGGTGGAGGTTAGCACCAGTCTTTTGCTGTTCTCATAAGTGCCTTCGAGATTATATCCCATGGCTGTTTCCCCATATAGTACCCTTAGGATGGTAGCATGGGGACTCTATCCATGACCTGCAATCTGATCGCCTTTCAAACTGTGTCTTAGGAGGAAAGAAACTGGAAGCTATAATTAAGTGTCAGTACCCCATCTTCCATCTCTGACATCTTTGACATCTCTGACATCTTTGTCACAGTGGACTAACTCTGCTAACAAGGTTCTATTTGATATCTCTTGCATCATGATGCATGGCATTTTACTCACATAAACTGAGGCAAGCAACTGCTATTGGAGATTATTCCCACAGCATACTCCTCAGAGGGGTATGGGTTCCCCATCCTTTGAAAAGAAACTGGAGGAGCCACGGATTTCATAGTGCAGCAAAGGAGGCCATGAGATCACATGTGGAGACCTACAACAACAAACCCAATGACATATGAACTGCCCCAAAAGTGCTGAAACATATTGGACTGTGCAAGAGAGATCCAGTGATGGAGGAAGCAGCACTAAGCTTTGTCTCCTTTGTGCTTGGCTTCCATTTGAAATCTGCAGCAGCCATGCAGAAAAACAGGGAAATGTGACTAACCCTAATTTACACCCATGAGTGATTCTGCATTCTCATGAGTCCTGCCCAAACTTCAGCTAAAGGCACAATGTAAACAGGAGGATAGTAATTATAGCAGCCAAATGGCTTTGCCAGTCCACTTAATCTCATTTTAGGTGCCTAATTAGTATCCCTTGAAAGATCTGTGATGTACTTGTCACATGGATTAAAAAGCAAGCAACTGATAAAAAATTAACTTTCTGTGGAAAGTCCTGTTTCTGACTATTCCTGACACAGATCCAGCAGACATCTGTTCTTAGTGCATCGCTCTGAAGTAAAGTAGCCAAAGATATAGGGGAAGATGCTGTTTCTGGTGAAGTTTACAGCTGATGGAGACACAAGCGGTGTGGCACCTATGCAAACACACGATGTTGTGCCACATTTCCTTCATGTGGAGGATGCACAACAATTTTTGGCTTGTGGGGACTCACTGAAATGCATAAGAAGGAGTCGGTGAAAACACCCCAGCAGCCCACAGGCGAGCCATGGGAGTGGGTGGTCCTCTCTGTGCAGCTCTAAATTAAGAGAGTGTCATGGTTTGGCTCTTTAGTACAGATAAGGTAACCACTTGTAACTACAGTACAATGGTGGTGGATTGTAAACATGAACTGCATCCCTCCACACTTTGAAGAAATTAGTAATTAAAGGGTTTTTACAGAATAATTTCTACAACACCATGCCTGAGTAGTGGTGCACCCATCTCATCCTGCTTTTCCTGAACTCCATTCTTTCCCTGAAGAGAAGACTTATTCACAGCATGCAAATGCCTGGGGAGGGCAAGTTTCTGACTGTGCGTGGCAGTAGGTGAGCCAGAGCATTTGTTCCACTTCACATGGATAAAAAGGAAACCTTCCTCTTTCTTCATTTCAGAAAGTTTTCACTAATTAAGGGGGGCAGGGGGAGGGAAACCACAAAAAAACCCAGGTCGGGGTCAGTGTCAAACTGAAAGCTCCTCATGAAACAAGAAAGCAAAGGAATTAATTTGGAAAATGTCAAAATGTGTTGTTTCTGCTTTCAGGAACTTCTACTCCCCTATTTTCAATTAAAGACATTTGTCAGTTTGGATCAAATTCCAGGAATAATGCAGTTTGCCACCATAGCGCACCTTCATTGGCCAAGGTGTGTGCCTGGAAACTGCCTGCTTGTCTGTCATCATGATGTTTCTGTGGGTGTTTTTTTATAAATGTCACTATATGAGACAGGTTACAATATCACTAGATATACATCAATGAGACAGGTTACAATATCACTAGATATACATCACAAGGTATAATATCACTATATGGACAAGTTTCAACTGTGGTCCAGGACTACCTTTACCAAACCCCTCTGCTTCAGCTATAGCAGATCTTTCACAGGGAGGCAGCCTGAATCTTAAGGGTACATAATTCAATTACTCACGAACCAGTAACCAAGACATCCATGGTTTGATTCCTTGCTGACAGACTTCTTTTTCAAAAAAGCAAGAAATCCCTAAGCAAACAGTGCAGAGCTGTCATCAGTTTTGGAGATGTGTAGCTTTGAAAGTTACGAGGATTTGTTTTGTTTGTGCATAAAGGCTGTAAGGAGTCATTTAAGTCTCCAGTGCCAGAGTCAAATCAGGGAAGTACTTAACAGCAAATCAAGGGTTCCACCAGCACTGGTGTTTGAGGCTTTGATGTGGTCACTCCCCGGCAAATTGGCCAGGCTGCCAATCAGATCTCCCACCTGATCTCGCAAGACAGGAATGTGAGGACACCAGAAGCAACCACCTACCTAGTGGTTCCTCGGCAGGGATTGCATGTGAGCCCAGCCCCGACCCCCATCTCTGACACCCTTTTTTCTGCGGTGGCTGATGTCCAGGGCTTGGGCTCACCCTGGGCACATGGTGAGTTAAAAACCCTTGTCTTCAGGATCCTTTATGCAGTCTGTTGAGCTGAGAGCAGCTGATTCCAACAGCTGGGATTCCAACATCATCCTTTCCCCTGTGGTTGGGGACCTGGAGAGATGTTCTGCACCACAGAAGACTGTTTAACAGCAGTACTAGGCTCATCATTAAGATTTTCTCCATCTCCAGAAAATATAAATCCCTTTAATGACAGAATCACAGGCACATGCTAAGCAGCAGCCTCTGTCTTGCTGATCTGCTTTTATAATGATTTGAGTGTTTGCCTTCTCCAGGGATAGCTGATTGCCAGCACAGATAGCAAGTATTCCATATTTATCCCATTCAAAACACAACAAGTAGGGTTTGGTCCGTATGAATCCTAGTGGGTATCCTCAGAGAGGGTCTTTTTACCTATAACTGGGTTTCTTCATGCTGTCGCAGCAGTGACTGACATGCAGCTGATGGTGGTTGCAGCAGGAGAAGGGAGCAACATCTATGAGCTTTGAGGAGAGACCAAACTGCTCAGAACAGGAGCCGTGTCAGGGGTGAGCCTTGCATTATAGAGGAGTGAATTGATGAACTGTATGAAGAAAACCTACCATTCCTGTTTCCATAGGTAGAAAACATCATGTGCCATCAGGAAAATACCATATTTTTACGTGAAAAGAACACAAATAAGCAGACAGAGCATTCACCCAGCTACTCGCTGGTCCTGTTAACATTTTTTTGTCCCACCTAAAATAAATCCAATGCACAGGCTGGAAGGCGTACAAAGACCTTCCCCAGATCTTCGTTCGCGAAGTCTGGCCATCATTTATATGGGAAGTAATCGCCAGAGGTCTCTAGTCCAACCTCCTGCTAACTCCAAAGAGAACACCTTGCCCTTGCAGGGTCTGTTGATGCCCTTCATCTGTGGCAGTGAGAGCCTGTCACCCAAATCCCTCTGTGTCTTGGCCTTGAGATTGACTGTGGCAGTGTTGGATGCTGGGGCATGGCTTGGGTTGGGACTCTCGTTTGCCCAGTGCCACCCAGTGCTCTGCCTGACTCGGTCTTGCTGTCAGGGCCCTGAAGAGCTGACAGCTGCTGGCTCTAGGAGTCCTAAGAGGTCAAGGGAGCTTCCCAAACTGAGCTTGTGGTCTGCTTCTGGGTGGGAAGGAGGATCCCTGAATGATGCCCACATGGAGCTTCAGGTACTGCACTCACTGGTGAGGCCTCCCAGGGCTGCTTCTCCAGACACCCTGTTTCCAATGGCATTGCTGGAATTTAAAAAAAAAGATAAGTGGAAAGAACATAACAATCAGTAGCTTTTTGAATTAAAATAGCAAAAAGGAACAGTCCTGTTTCACTGCTAAGACCTTGTTTCACTTTTAATCTGGCATGATCAGGTCCTGTACAGAGCTGTTGACAACACTGATGACGTATGTGATTAATTATTAAAGCAATAATTAAGAGGCTGTGAGATGAGACACCTCTGTCCAGGGTACAGAGGAGAAAGGCGGAACAAGCGCAGGGCACGAGGAGCTGGGGAGACAGCTGCAAGACAGGATTGCTTACCTGCTAAGCCTAAACAATTGTCTTTAGGTTTTCACAGGTACTTCAGAAAGGAAAGCTTTAAAGAGAAAATTTAGGAGAAATTTAAGGAAAAATTCAGGAGGGGATTGATAACCTGTGAATAAAGCATTGAGAAAAGGAAATTATGTTTAACCAGTGGAACAGACAGAGATGTGGAAAATCTTTGTTACTTTTTGGCTTTTTCTCCTAACAGGAAAGCTTATTTCAGGTTAATGCTGTCAGACATTTTAGAGTCTGTATAGGAAAACTACATATACAGTTGTGGGTATGTCTGTGGGAAGATCCTGCAAGGTTGGCTGGTTGCTTTTAAGGGTAGGACTTTAATTTTATACCTTGTGAAAATCACAAAGTTGATTGAAGCCAAAATTCACAGATGGGAGGGAAAAAGACAGCAGCCTGCTCTTGAGAGGGAGGATTATTCTGTCACACTGGACACAATAGAGACCTCTTCTTTTACTACTTTAACAAGTTTTGCTTCATGCTGGCATTCCTGCTTCAGAAAGGCACTGTCATGGGAAACGGATTCTGCCTGGAGACGAGACATTGTTCAGGATATCCCTTCCACCTCCGCGTGCTATTCAGCATTAACACAGCCGTGAGCAAAACCCTGAGACTATTGAAATTTCTTTTCCTCATCCCCCCCTTTCTCTTTGACAAATGTGTGACAAGTATGCAATTGTCTGAAAGCCCAGTGATGGAGAAAACAGAGAGCGAAGCCTTAAGACGTGCCTCAGTGATTTAGAAGCCTACCCCCAAGATTTGTGAAAAAGGTCACAGGAGGTCTTCCATAAGGTTCAGCTTCCCAGCAGGGCTCTAGATAGCAATGTAAAGGCACTTAAATGCCTCTAACAGCTGACCCCTTTGTGGATGTTCCCACCTAGGATTATCCTGGCTCCTGGGCTGAAGAATAGCCCTTAGCCAGCTAATGGATCACGGGCCCTTCCTTTGAATATCTGCAGTTTGTGTTAGGTAATCGCCCATCCAGCCAGCAGGAAGTTGTTTCTTCATTAAAATGACAAAAGCTTTTGAAAGATGAAGATAAGGGTTTTTCTGATGAATCACTGCAGGGCTGCGTTTGGGAAACAGTGTTTCATGTTACCCAGAAGTTACTCATCATCCTGCTGGTAACGAAGCATAAGCACAGGGAAGACGCTCTGGGGTTTGATCTGGGAATACATTCCACTGTCATAGCCCAGCCCAGCCCCAAATTAGGCCTTTTCCCCTGCAGCTCTTAAGGCATATGGTGCCTGAGGTGCTCTTGGTGTGAGCAGACGTGCGTGGATCCACCTTCTGCTGGACAATGGAGAACACTGGGAGCACCGAGCATGTCCGCAGTGGAAACTCGCATCCTGTCATACAGATACCATGCCCCACTCTCCTGAGGGCTCTGCTTCCTAAATGAAGCACACTCTCCCTCCTAAACCCAGCACTCGGTGCACTGGGCTCCCCATGCCAACCCCTTCTCTGCCTGAGGGAAACCCTGAGTGTTCCCACCTAACCCTCCTCTACAGAGCAATTCCTGCTCCTCCAGGGTACATCCTGCGCTGTGAGTGGGAGGACATAAAGAGGTGGTGTCTGAGCCCTTTCCATTATGGTTAAGCTATTTAAAAATCAGTGGGCCAGAAAGAGGGACCAAGGGTCAGCATCACTGCTCAGAGGAGTATTTACATATTTCACGCATTGGTGGTTTCATTAACAGAACTACAGAAGCCCTTGGAGCAGGACAGGCACAATGGACCTCTTCTGGCAAGGGCAGATGTGACTGCTAGGTGACTTTCTAAGAACCCTGTGCTATTTTGACTATTGACTAGTGACTGCAGCACCTCCAGGTCTGGACCAACACACAGCACAGCCCATAGGGGTGGCCTAGTTCTTGCTTCTCTGCAGTGCAGTGCAAGTGCAGACACTTGCTCTGCCTGGTCATGAAGATGGCACTGGCCAATGCAGGAGAGACACTTCTGTACCCCTTCAGCCCCTTAAGGGACTGGGCACTGCCACCAGTGCCACTGTGGTCTATGAGCGCACAGAGCAGTGCTAGCTGCTCTCCCCCATACCTGCTCAATACCAAGAGATGCAGTTGCTGGACTCATCCTTACCCATAGGGGTGTGCATTTCTCAGTGCTGCTGCTTATCTGGTCACTGCCCTGGGTCCACTTAGGCCCCAAGGCTACAGGACCTGCCAGCAATCCTATCCACCCACAGGGCCAGGAGCCCTGGGAGCCTGAGTGTCTTCCTGTCCTTGTGTCTGCAGGCTTGAAGGGAGAAGGCTGAGGGCTGCAGGTGCCAGGCACCCCCAGTGAACTTGTTCTGAGTACTGGAAACAGAAAGTCTTTCCCAGATCTTTCCAGCTCACCTCCAGATCTTCAAACAGTGGTCACATGCTCTCCATCTGATCAAGAGCTGTTCTTAGGTACAGCCTCTAAGCCTCTGAGCTTCAGGTGCCTCCATCACTAGACCAAGAGAGTATTTTAGCAGCAGATTTATATCCCAACTGTGCACCAAACCGCCTATTCTGACTCAGAATAAAACCAGAAAGAAACGTCTGCCTTTCTGCTGCCTCTCTCCCTAAATTACCTCTCCTGAAAGCCCTCAAAGCTTCCAAAAGAAACAAACAAAGAAAAAATTCAAAGAAAACCAACAAAACGGAGAAGAACCTCAGGCATCATTTAGGAAAGTACAGTATCTTGCTCCGGCACTGTGCCATCTATGCTTAATGCCTAGAAGGCTGGGAAAGGTTCTGGGAGAAAAGTTCACTGTGCAGGAACTTTTAAGGGCTTGAGTGGTAATGAGTCAGTGCTGAGGTTTGGATTCAGATAGTACCTGCCCAGTGTGCCAGACCTTGATGAATAACCTTCCTACCTTCCTTGGGGAAGGACAAGAGACACCATTATGCCCAGTTCACAGAGAAGAAACAGGAGCTGAGCAGAGGGAATATGTGCTCAGGATAACACCGGAATTTGGCTGAGAGTCTGAGGCGAAAATGTACACGTTTCAGGCTTGTAAGGTAAATATAAGCAGGTATTCTTCCCAAGAATGCCAAGGCACTGGAAGGATTAAAAAAGTTTATTTCAGATGCAAGGACCATTTCTTAACCATGGTGCACACAGGGAGGGCCTCCGGGGGAAAAAGGTCATGCCCCTCCTCCTCCAGGGGTTTTTTTATCTTCTCTCTCTCCTCCCCCACTCCCTCTAGCCGAAGGAGGTCTTGTGCATGGCTGCAATCATGTTATCTCTGTGCATACCAGAGAGTAAGGCTGAGAACTTCTTGGTGGGGAGGGGGGCAGGGGAAGCATTGAAACTGCCTTTGAGAAAGAGCCACCACCTTAGGCAGAAAGCCTTCCTAGCAAAAACAAGTTCTAACTTACCATTACATTTTTTTCCAGAAGTGTAGCTATTCCTTGTGATGCAGTGGATGGAAAACTGTTCTTCACAATTCCACAGCTATTGCTGCTCTCTTGGTTTGCAGGAGAGGGAAGGTAGGATGGAGAAGGGAAGGTGATGTCATGCTTTCAATGCAGAATAATTTTTTAATGGTAAAGGAACGAGGACAGAGCAAAAGAGGAATGATCTGCCCCGAAAGATCTGTCTGAGTCCTCTGGTCCCTTGCCTCTCTGTGGCCGTGCCTCCAACTCTACCAGGCTTTGTTTGCACATCACTGTGAGTCAGCCTCTGCTTCTCTTTGGCAGTGCTTGGCATGAGCAGGGGGCCAGGAACATAAGTGGTGCGGCTCAGTCCGAACACTCCTGTCACTGGCAGGTCCCAGGGCCACTTGTGGTGGTGTGTACTCCAAATTCACAGAATCACAGAATGGGTCAGGCTGGAAGGGACCACAGTAGGTCAGCTGGTCCAAACTCCCAGCTCAGGCAGGGTTGTCCTAGAGCACATGGACATGTGCAACAGCTGTTTTCCTCTATTACAAGGAAGGAGAAGAACCACACTCTGTTCCTCCCCTCAAGCCACAATAGAAATGCCACTCCCAGACACTCTGCCGTGGCTTTTCTGTGGCACCTTCAGAGCTTCCTTATTTCCCTTCCCACCTCCTTCTGAACAGCCCAGCAGGCTCACTTGCCCCCAGAGCTGGAGGTGGGCTCATAAGATCATCATAAGATCAAGAAACAAGTCTTGAGCGCACAGGAGTAGGCTGTCCCAGTTTGCCGAAAGGCAAGCCGACGGGGAAGACGACCAGTCTGGCTGAACAGGGAGATTTTGAAAGAGATTAGGGCAAAAAAGAGAGCCTACCGATTATGGAAAAAAGGGCTGGCTACTCAGGAAGAGTTTAGGAATATAGTTAGGTCCTGCCAAAAGAAAATCAGAGAGACGAAGGCAAAACTTGAACTCGATCTTGCCACTTCTGTTAGGGATAACAAGTCCTTCTATAGATACATTAATAGCAAAAGGAGGGACAAAAAACCTCCATTACATGGGTAGGAACATAGTTATCGAAG
>VYXB01003858.1:0-267681 GCA_013397135.1 Pachyramphus minor
TATTTAATTTAAATAATCACCCAGAAAAAAATTGACAGACTAGTGTGAAATAGTCTATTCATAAAGGCATTTTTGAAGATACAGAAGTTTTCTATAATCTATCTTCATCAGTCTGTTACTTGTTCCATTCAATGAAATTTTGTCTTGTTAATGAAAGCCATTAGAATCAAATAACTCCATATAGAGAAGAGTGGGAAGCTACTCTCTGACATTCATTTAGTTTTCTCCTTGCCTCTCATTGTAGTACAATTCAGGTTTCAGGATGACTTCTGCAAGGCTAATGTTTCCCTATAAATGTGTGAAAATTACAGTCTAATGAAAAATGCAGCAAAAAATCAAACAAAATCCAGATATAATAAGCCAGTTATTAGCTTCATTAACAATTACCTGGAAATATTATTTCTGTATAAGCAAGTACTGCAAAATATTATTCATCTTCCATGCAAAAAATGTCTCATTTCAAATGTCTTACTGCTGCCCCTCCATGTGCGCTGAAATGTGCAAGGTGCACCATTACTTTCATGATACTTCTGCACAAAATATATTTGCCCTAGAAAAATTTGTCATTCCTGGGTAAGATCGCTAATTATTTAAAAAGTTAAGATACTTTCACAAAGCTTTGAAGTGGTAAAAAACATGCCTTTTTCACTTTTAACCAAAAAAATTAATAAAACTTTCAAACATATACAGAATAGTAATTAATTATGGTGCCTCTGGGTCTTAAAAATACTGTAATTTTCTAATTACAGAGCTTCCAAAGTCATATATTCTGATTTGCTCTGAGACGCATATAACTTTACCAAGGTTAGGAGAGGTAACATGTAACTTCAGGAGAGGGAAAATATATCCTAAAAGACTTTCATGTTGTACACATAGCAGATCATAATCTATAATAAAATAAAATATATTCATTTTTATGATAGAACTGGAATGAAATCTTGCATACTTTCTGTCTAGACTTTGAAAAAAGCTCTAGCAAATATAAATAAAAAAAATAAGAAAATGAAGAGATAAGGAAGGTAAAAATGTGGTCACCCATCTTAAATATAATTCAGAACACCTTAGAGGTTTCCCCAATACTGTATTATTGTAATTTCTAAATAAGGTAAGTTGAGTCCATGCTGGTTTTTTGTCACAATTGTTGCAGCTGTCACATTCACAATGAGTTGCTCTGGGCAATTGTGAGGAAGTGACAGAGGGCAAAATTCTGAGGATTTTCCTGAGTTAATGTTTTGAAAGCTACAGTATGTTTTTCTTCTGTTTTGTAAAGAAGGATTATGCATTGTGATTAAAAAAAGCAAGGGTGCAGTACAAGTAATTCATAGAACAGTTCTGGGTGCTTTAAGAGATATCTGATGGATGACTTCCATTTTAACAACAAAAAAAAATTTTTTCCAACTTGTGATACTGTCATTCCAAATTATTTAATTTCCTAAGACAACACTAAGGCAAAAAATCTGACATGACATAAGGCAAAAAATTTATAACAGTGTCTTAATCTTTTTTAGGTAGTTTGTCAACAACACTCAGTAGTGTTGTTACCTAATCCTATGTTATCACCTGAAACCTATCCAAATTTATTCGCAGATTCCCATGTATTTCAGTAACTCTGTGTAGGCTCTACTTACAGACTCTGTTTTAGACCTTTGGTGGGAAATACAATTCTTCCTGCAGAAGTGGAGGAGACCCTGATTTATGTGGAGATCTTGTGTATCTAGGCTTCAGGCTATACAACTATCCATCATGTGATAGTCATGAGCCAAACTAAAACCATGTAGGTGGGGAGACAGCAGCTCAAATCTCTTTTTAGATGATATATTAACTGCTTTTGTGAGGTCATGGTGCTACACAGGCTCCTAGGGAGAACAACTTTTAATTCAGGAATCCCAGCTAAATTCAGGCATAAATGAGAGTGCACAAAAACAATGTTGTAGGGATCTTACTTCAGAATGTAGGGTTTAAAAGGATGATCTTCTCCATGTGTTAGAGCTTGATTCTCTGATGACTCCTGCTGTTTTGAAGCTTTTTAAGGACTCCATCAGGAGAAGTCAAAAAAACCTGGCCTAAACAGTACCTAATTAAAAGTTGTTCACTGGATTTGGTGTTTTCCTAATGTTTCTGTACATCTTCATTTCATGAGGCTCACAGCCTATGGTAGATACCTGCAAGAGTGGTGCATTTTTAAAGTGCAGCTGACACCTCTGTGACAATCATGCTGCTAATTACCCGACGGATAATGGATGTTTCTGACTTCACGATAAATGAATGAAACTGCTTTGCTGGTAATTCAGATGTTCATGATCTCTTTTTTAAATTTAGAGAGCACTTATCCAGTCATGCTTGATTTGATTCAATGCTGTGTTTCAGGTGAGGAATTGGAATGTATGAAGTTCTATAAACTGAAAAAGTGAGCAAGAACCACTAAGGAAATCAGATGTGTTCATTGAAAAGAATCATTTATTGTTCATTAACAGAGGGGAAATTCTATGCTACATGAGCTGGTCCAACTTGTAACAAAGCTGTTTGTCACACACCCTTCTTTAATTCTCTTACAGGTTGATTTTTGTTAGTATGTTGTCTCAGTCCATTAGTCCAAGTGAAAAACCACAGGATAGAGATAATATCCAATTACTTTTTTGGCTGAAAATAACTTCTGTTAAAGTTGCAACAAAAGACATAAGAAATATCACATCAACTTTAATAAATCTTACAATATTACAAAGAATATTGGAATGCTATGAACCAGCTTTTAATGTGTGCTTCTCCATTAAGGCAGAAAATTGCACTGGGGAAAAAAATACCCAACGTGTTTCTGCTCCGTTGCAACAGTTTCACAGATGATGCTTTGCTTTGAATTTTCATTGGGAAAAGTTTAACATTACTAACACTTTGACTGTATATGAATTCTGATATAGTATGCTCATTAAAAATCAGTTTGGTTGCATTAGTATATATGTTCAAGAGAAGTCTGATATTTTTATAAATTAAAATTCTGAGACATTTCTGCTTCTTATCAACATCACTGATTTCTTTGCAGAGGCACAAGTGTAGTCTTTAGAGTATAAGAATAGGGGAAAATTGCCTTTTTTTTTTTTTTTTTGACTTTCCCATTACAATCACCATCATAACAGTTTTCTGGTTTACCAATCCTATTCTTGTTACAGTCTCTGTCACAGAAATAAGAATGGAATTTTAATGCCAATGCAGGCTGTGATAGGGTAAGTGGCTTCTTGACAGAGTTACTGGAATGCGATGGTCTGGAATCCACTTATGGGTTTTCCTCCCTAGAACAGAAAATAAGAATGGCAATCAAATAAGAAACACTGAATAAGGCAGAACAATGTAATTGACAGTAGTGAGTAGTGAGTGAGGAGCTAAGAAAGTAATTTTTGGGATGAGAAGATTTCCTTGAACTCCTCCTCTTCTGTCTGCCCCCTGTCATTTTTATTGTCCAAGCTAATTTATTTGTCAACAAGCTTCCTGAAGAATGGGTGGGGATAACCACACTACTGCAGTTCAAGAAACTACAGCTAAAACAAAAACTAAATTAATGTCCTGTATAATTTTCAATTAGAGTAATTAAAGGATTTGGCCCATGAAATGAATTAAAATGGTGCATTCATGTCATTCCCTAATCTCTTCTCAGTAACATCTGATTCACTTTATTATATAACTCTTGTTGGATGTTGGGAGATATCTTCAATTAGCAGTCATTGCTAATTGAATACTTATGGTCAAGTTACCACTCAGTTATATATAGGGAATTATAATAATTGGGATTGTTTGGGTTATGAGGTTACTTCAGATTTACAGAATTATAATTCAGATAGAAATTTGACTGTTTAGTGGAATCCTGGTTTTATTTTGTAGGTAACACTCATTGATTGTTATGAAAATATCATTTTGTTCCAGATACCATAGGCAATTGCTTCATCTAATTTAATGTGTTGAAATAGTTCTACAAGTGTTCCTTGCCTTGTACCTGTCTGTTCTACATTTTATTTAGTGTCATTCCTCCAATTTACACCATGACATTGTCTCAGAGTTTCATAAAATATTGCCTAGTCTTAGATATTCTGAATGATTTTATATTTTCAGTTGTTCTTCCTCAGATTTTCTGTCTTCCTTATCTTTTTCTGGCTTCTGTGAGAGATACTTTATTAACTGTCCATTTTGAAACACATCAGAAGAACAACATACTATAATCTTAATCTTTAAATGCAATTTTCTCTTTGCCTGCCCTGGCCCAGTTCTCCATATTTTGGATGTTTAAAAGAATTACTGCCAAAGCAGTATTGTTATTATTTATATGCTTCAGTTATCGGCTTCAGTCATGTAACTGTCAAAAGGACAGTGATCTCAGCAAACATGCTATTCTTCAGCAGTGGTAAAGCAAAGGAAAAATCATGCACTTAGCAGAGCCCTGTGAGATGAATTATCTGTGGACTAACCCTCTGTGATTTCCCCATTCTAATCTCAGGTGAAGATTTAAAAAAAAAAAGGGATGACATTTTTGCTGTTCAACTCAGTACTTCAGTGAAGGTGATTTGACAGCATCTCTATGAAAGACCAGATGGAGGGAGAATACTCTGAGGTGGATTCTTTTCTTTCCCTTCAGTAGATTCTTTTATTCCAGTGAATAATTTATGCAAAAGGGAAATTCATAGCACAAACTGCTTGTGAGAAACATCAACATTGTTAAAGAGGGAAACAAAGCTTTATTATTTTTGGAGCAGGTTGAATGCTCTTTCAAAGGTGTCTCTTTTTGCCATTTTAAAGAAAATGAGCAGAGGAGTAAAAGCTACTGATGTTTATGATTTTTAAGTTCAAACTCTTGCTGTCTCAAAAGGTGACACCCCATATATATGTGTGCATATACGGAACTGTTGAGTTATTGTCTGTCCAGATAATACTTTAATAATCATGAACAATGCAATGGGGTATATATTGGAACAAGGATCTCTCTATCTGGACACCTGAATGTCTTAATACTGCTTTAGACAACTGGGGTTGCATTGTTTATGCTTTAAATTCAGTTTAAGGTTCCTCACTAAGTATTTTAATGCTACCATGTACCTCTGTAATTAGGCAGCCAAATTTTACAACTTAAACATTTAAAATACAATACAAGTTTCTCTTTAAAACTATAGTAAGTGATCTTATTTCTATGGATGTTTATAACACTAAGAGTAGACCTTTTCTCAAAAAAACCAAATATTTTTTATGTGAAAAGCCACAAACCATAAAACTTTAGC
The DNA here is from genome assembly GCA_013397135.1 of Pachyramphus minor. NCBI lineage: Eukaryota > Metazoa > Chordata > Aves > Passeriformes > Tyrannidae > Pachyramphus > Pachyramphus minor. Next base: position 5,256 of record VYXB01003858.1, read on the forward strand.
AAGTTACATTAATTAGATAGAACATGAAAGAATGATCAAATTATTATCTTCTAAAATGAAAGTATATGGAAATCAAATGCAATGGTGAGTTTAACAAGAAACTATACATAATCTACTGCTCTAAATTAAATTGGTTTAATGAAACAGAATCACTAGTTGTGTAGGCCATTTTGGGAACAGAAAACAACTATATTTTCTGGATCACTTAAATGAACAGAATAAAAACCACTTTTTGTCTGAACAAGAGGAAAAAAAATCTTCTGCAATGAAGCAGCAAATCAGATAAGCATTCAGTTGTCTTGAATGTTGATGGATGGTTTCCTATGGCACCAAAAGGATGTGTTTGTATCTATATTTAGTTCTTACCATTATTGTTGATGACTTTTATCAAATGTAAAATAGCATATTGGTTCAATATGCAAATATATGATATTTTAGGCTGATAAATAAAAAGTAAACTGTAGCATGAATACATGAAACTTTCTTTCAAAAAAAAAGCAAATCAATGAATGTAATAGCAAAGACATTTTTATCATCTTTCATATGTCTGAGTTTGGCACAATGTTTTATATCTTGAGAAAAGAAAGTCTTTCAGCTTTTAACTTGCTCTTTAAGATTTGGGGCTTTGGGGTTTTTTTTGGCATCCAGCTTGAGAGACATTTTTAGTTTTGCCCTTGTCCACACTGAATTGCTGCTGAATTTTCTGCCTTGTTATACAAAGTGGTTTTTAAAATGTTCAAAATGGGCTGGCTTTTTAAAGCCTACACCCTGCTGCTTTCTCGGGAAGAGGGGAAAGTTTCATTCTTAACTCTTCTGAAATTCAGTTGCAGCCACTGCTTTTTGTGAGCATGGGCTGGTGCTGTGTGACCACTGATGCAGAACAGCTGCAAGATGCTGCCAATCAGAACTACACCACCATTTTGTTGATGGTAAGCTGGTGTTTTCTTCAATCTCTTTCTCTATAGTTCTACCCTTTAGGCTGCAGTTAGATCTCACTTTGAGCAAGTGTCACGACTTGTGATGCCACAGTGTGGTTAAGATATGCAAACATCGACTTTTTAATTGAGATCACTTTATTGATGTTAAAATATTTATATGTGTTTGATTGTTCATTTATCCTCCTGTAGTGGGTCCTGTTTAGGCAAAGCTGTACACATTTAATTAGTTCAAGTTTGTTTGATGACTCAGTCCCTCCAAAGTGGTAATTAATTTAGATAGCATTCTCTGAACTCTGAACTACTTGCAATACATCATCTTTTTGCTGCTGCACTGCGCAGGAAAATGGAGTTTTGGCAATGCCATATGAACAGAAGTCATTAATCATCCTTGTGTATATATGTAACCAAATCTAACAGTAGTTTTACTTCATCTGATAACATAGAGTAAACATTAGAAACAAAAGGGTCAACTCAACTGAAATCTAAACTATTCTGTTTAAAAAAAAAATTATTTCCAAAAGGAATGACCCTGAAAAATGTGAGGCTCTGCTGGCTGACAACAGTTGTATGTAAAAAGGGTAGTGGCCTGAAGTATACTGAGTTTCCAAACAGTTGAGTTTCCATTAACAATATGCCCTGATTTGGGCTAAACTTTGCTCTCAGTTCCCCCATATACTAAAATATCTTTCTGTGTGAAAGGAAACGGCTGTGGGAATCCCAGCAACAGGAGTAAAATAAATCCTTTCATTCAATTAAGCATCTTACCAAGTAAGAATCCAGCTGGAAGACATAGATTTGTGTGGCCTCACCTGTACTCAGCTCTGGTGAGGCCACACCTCAAATACTGTGTCCAGTTCTGGGCCCCTCAGTTCAGGAAGGATACTGAGGTGCTGGAGAAGAGCAACAATGGACTTGAACACAAGTCCTATGAGGAGAGGCTGAGGGAGCTGGGGTTGTTTAGTCTGGAGAAGAGAAGGCTCAGGGGAGACCTCATCACTCTCTACAACTCCCTGAGAGGAGGTTGTAGCCAGGTGGGGGTTGGTCTCTTCTCCCAGGCAATCAGCAGTAGGACAAGAGGGCATGGTCTTAAACTCTGCCAGGGGAGATTTAGGGTGGATGTTAGGAAGAAATTCTTTACAGAGAGGGTAATCAGGCATTGGAATGGGCTGCCCAGGGAGGTGGTGGATTCTCTGTTGCTGGAGGTATTGAAGAAGAGACAGATGTGGCACTTAGTGCCATAGTCTAGTAACTACAGCAGTGTTGGATCGAGGGTTGGGCTTGATGATCTCTGAGGTCCTTTCCAACCCAACTGATTCTATGATTCTGTGATGAATTAGAGAAATATAGATGGATCTTCATAACTCAAGTCCACCTTCTTGTCCCAAAGCAGGATGATTTAAATCAATGTTGGTTTGTTGTTTTTTTTTTTTTCTCTTTGATATTTGTTTAACTTGCTACATCTTCAAAAAAACTGTAAGAATAGAAGCTTCACCAATCCCTTCTGTACTTTGCTATTTCTCAAATGACAAAAACTTTTAAACTCTCAGGCACCATTACTTCTATTGCTTATAGAGGTACTCTGATGAACATTTTGGTAATTTTATCTTCCTGTCAGTCACTCTCCAGTAAAAGGAAGACAATTTTTTTTTTTCCCCCAGTAGGAACTTCTAACATACAATTCTAATTCTTTATGGCTTCTTCTTGTGAACAAAAGCCAGCAGAACACTACAGATAAAAGGGGTAAGGAAGAAACTTTTGCTTCTGTAATAGCTATTTCCATGAAAATAAAGAAGCCATTTTCTAGTTGCAAGTGGATGTTAGATTCTGTGAGCTGCAAGGAAGTGAAATAGAAACAGGTGATATCAGTCTTCTCTTCATAAGCTTTTCTCCCGAGTCTAATGAGGAAATGAATTGGAAATGCAAGGAGACAGAATGCAGTTTCCTTTATGGTTTCATGTATCCTGTCACATACCAGTAAGGACACTCACCCTTGGATTTTTTTGTGGTCTACTAGAAAATGAGAACATTTTGTCTAAAGGGTTTTTCTGGGTTCTAAAAATATTGGTTTCTTGATGTATTTTACTGTTTACTGGTTATATTACAATACCACCGAAAACTCTCAGCTGAGCTTTGAATTGTATTGGTTACAGTATAAATGTGTATATATTATTGTGGATATATCTATGGATATATTTAATAAAGCATAAGCTACTTCTTTTTCTGCAGAATGTGCAGTCAAGGGAGTGCCTTTCATTGTGAACATTTGACTCATGGTAGAACTTGCAATCTCCTCTTTATGCCCAAACTGTCAACAAACAGGAGTCCAGAAAATACTGTTACTATTTTATACACAGGGAACTTTGTGCTTTGCACAAAGTGCTTTGCCTTAAAAGCAGTACTGAGAAGACTCAATTTTTTTTTTTTTTTTTTTTTAGAGCTGCAGTGAAGTATTTTTGGCATAAGACTGTTCTTTTTGTCTTTATGGAATCTACATAAAGATACAGAGAAATACATTACTCCTTTGCATTTACTGTTTCCATACACATGCAAGTCTTGTTACAAATTAGACCAGAAATATATAAAGCTACTGTTTTGCAATCAGTTTACCTGATTCTCTTATTGTGACAGTGTGCCAATCATACTTTGAATATATTTTCCAGCTGTTTAATACTTTTGTCTCCCTACACTGGAGGAGAGGGAAATCCTACTGACAGACTTACCAGCTGTTTTTGGTGTTATCTTTACTGGTTATAATGCTCAGTAGAGGATATTGCTCCTTCATGAATTATGAAACTCTAATACAGTTTGCTGTATTATGAGATTTTATGAAATCTGACAGATGGCTGTTCTGTTCTTGTCTTAGAGCTTTGGTTATCTTTCTAAGAACTCCTAAGTGTCTGAATGTATCTAAACTTCAGTAAATAAAACCACAGAGGCTTATCGTTGGGATAATCTTTACAAACATTGCATGATCTCTTGTGACCCGTAAACTTGCGTACTGTAAAATAATGCTTTACTGTTAGTTCTCAGTGCAGGCTTCCCTGTAGTTATGCTTTGAAAGTGAGGTTTCATTTCATATGCATGCAAGTGTCTGCCTGCACAGATGAATGTGTGTGAACAGCAAAGCCATAGAATGAATTAAATTACATTTATCGTGTGCTTTCAATTGATTTGTTTCCAATTTACCCATCAATCCGTTTCAAGAGGTACCTCTGAGACTCTTTTTAAAACTACTTAATAATGTGTAGATTTTTTTATGGATGTGAGGTGTATTGTAACCACATTTACGTTGAGATGGGGGACTGAGAAAAAAATGGTAGCGAAGAGGGTTTTGTCTTGATTTTTCCAGAGAGATAGTTTCAGGCATCAAGAATGTACCTATGCATTTTGGGCAGTAAATGATAAATAAACAGTGTGAACCTTTCTGAAATCAGTAGAAGCTTTAATATTAAAACGTTTGGAATAGGGACCCAAGGCCACAGCAACAACAAAACCTGAGGCACACTGGAGGAGCTTGCAAAGCAATTACCTTGAAAAGCCTTTATAAATGGCTTAATTACATTGCCCTCTGCTGGTATTAGAAAACATTGCAGACTGATGCTTAAAAGTTGGAGGAAAAAAATATCCATCTGGAAAAAGATCCATGATGTAGAAGAGTTCAACAGAATGTTTCTGGGTTTGGAATCCAAAGGGAAGCTTGGGATTAGTTTTTCTCCGTGAAAGGGAATGTTCATTTCCTTAGAGAAAAACCTGCATAGCCAGGAGAGAGGACTATAGTTAAAGTTGCTATTAATACAGACTTCGCAGTGCATTTTTGAAAAGGAATACATAACAGAAATAGGGGCAGAAAAATGAAAGATCCCTGAGCTGTGTAGGCAGGTGAGTTTATGGCTGATGAGAGAACTGTTGTGTGAAATTAGGAGGAAGAGAACTGCTGGGGTTTTTTGTTTGTTTGCATTCAAAATCAATAAACACATTGCGGGGGAGGAAGGGGGGGGGAGCGGGGACCAAGATGCTTTTTCCCAAATGAAATGTATTGGGATTTTTGTTCATCTCAAATAATTTTTCCAGTTAAAACATCAGGTGCATACTTTATACTACTACAGTCAATGGAAGCAATTAATTGAACCCTGCTTGTATGTATTCATATCTTTAAAAAAGAGGAATTTAAATGTTTGACTTATCTTATATGCACAGTAAAATCTTTAAAATTCCTCCAGTCTAGTTTATATACTAAGCATTTAGTACCAAATTTCAGGTACCTGTACCCGAAGTACTGGAAGGGAGCCTACAACAGAGATGGAGAGAGACAAGAGCAGAATGGCTTCAAAATGAAAGAGAGTAGGTATAGATTGGATATTAGGAAGAAACTCTACTGTGAGGGTGGTGAGGCACTGGAGCAGATTGCCCAGAGAAGTTGTGGATGCTGTGGCTGCCCCATTCCTGGAAGTGTTCAAAGCCAGGTTGGATGGAGTTCTGAGCAATCTGGTCTAGTGGAAGGTGTCCCTGCCTCTGGCTGGGAGGTTGGAACTAGAGGAACTTTAAGATCCCTTCCAGCACAAGCCATTCTGTAATTCTGTGATTAGGTGTCTAAATTCTGCTGCCATTGCTTTGGATAGAGAGGTTTGAAGGTACAGACATCAAGTGATGGGGAAACAAACACCAAGAAAATTACATGGAAGGAGGATTGACCGGATCTGAGTGGGACACACTGTACCAGTGGCAATTCCTTTATCTTTCCACCACCATCAGTTTTACATTCCTAGAAAGTGCTCAGGCTCAGAGAAAGGCCAAATAAACCCTATCAGCTCTTTGACAGCATAATTGCCTACCTTCTTCTGTCCATTCCTCAATTCACTGGCTTCAAAGGAGGTATCACAGGCAGCATAATAAAATGAGTCTGTGTAGTGAATGGGGCCATCATGTATCGTAATGCTGACAGCCAGCTTCTCTCAGTAGCTCTGTAAGTAGATGCAATCTATACACTGGGAGGAAATTGATGATCCTGCTGGTGTTTATGGAAGTTTAACACTGTCTTCTGTAGTTTCCCTCAGAGTCAGAGTGAACAGCAGAAATTTTAGGAGAAAGGTAGCCAGTGATTAGAGATTCTAAATTAACAAAAAACAAAACAAAACAAAACAAAAAAAACCCACAAAAAACTTACTAGGCAATTAGTTGTCTGTCTAGAACCTGTAGTAATGCAATAACTGATTTACAGCCAAGCTAAAGCTTTGACAGTTTTCTTGTGTATCAATTTTAGAGGAAAAAGTGTTTTAATGAATTTAGCATAAGCAGTGTCAATGTAACAGGCTGTATGCAGGCATGGGAAATTTGCTTGAACCAAGAAAAATGTCAGAGTCTTGAGAAAAGATGGACTGGAAGAGAGCACTCGGAGCAAAACAAATGGACCTTGTTCAGATGTGCAGTACCAAGGAAGGCTCAGTGATATGGTGCAGCAAAAATGCACGGTGAAAGTGGTCAGCAAACTAACAGCTTCTGTGACCTGAGGCTGGTTACTTCTGTTGTCACAGCTTTGGTTGAATGGGTTTTATTTTTTACCTGAACATCAGTCAGGAAATAACTGACTTTATCGATGTCATTCTGACATGGACAGATTGACCTAATGTGTTGGTTAAAGGAAGTTTTGAGTGCAGTTTTGAAAGGACTTGATTACTGTATAGTTGAGTTCACCGATTTTTACATGCTGGAATGATTCCTAAAAGAAATCTTTCCACAAGAAGAATTGGAGAAACTGTGAATTATTCATGGCAACAAGCTGAAGATCAGGTTCATTTTGTGTAAAAGGTTAAAGATTAGGTCAGGACTTCTTGGTACTGTAAGATGCACTGGCATTAGTTTTATTCCAGACACTTCATTCGTGGTTTTCATGTTGTCCTTCAGCAAGGTCATTCATACTTTGAAAATCATAAGGAGAAAATTGAAGTGCTAGTTCTTAAGAACTAGGATGGTAGCTGAAGTTACTTATTTTATTTGCTGTATTTTCCACAAATACATCAGCTGAACATTTCTAAGTAAAAAAAAAACTTTTTAAACTATTCTTTCTTCCTGGGAGTATTTTGTTATCCTGTACTTCCATTCATAATTGCTTTGTTTTCTAAAGTCCACATAGCTACTGCAAGTACAAAAAGGGGTTGACTAAAACTGAAGCACTGAACTCTGATTTTATCACTTGGAATGAAAGAGGTAGGAGGTTCAAAGGACCAATCTGTATTTTTAAGGAAACTGTACCAATGCTCTTTTTATCCTAACATTTCATAAAAGTTTGATTGCTATGATGTCACTGTCAATAATAGTTATTAATATGCAATCCCTATTTGTGTAATGTGTCAAAACTGAAAATGTATTTTGAAAGTTCTTCACATACCTCTGCCATTAGAACAATGTAAAAAGATATATTGGAAAAAGCTTTGTCTAGAAACATTAAGGATTCCTTAAAAATTGGGATTTTAGACAACAATACACAACTATTTAAATATGCCTAGTGATACAGTTGGAGGTTTTTGTGGTCATTTTGTCTCCTTAAAATGAAACGTAGTCCTGTTCACCAGTGTGTTGCACTTAAGTAATTTTACAATGATATAAAGGGTTTATATGGATAAGTATGTTATATGTGCCTTTTACTTTTTTAACCCCCACACACTTAGTATTATAATGTCTTGAGTAAAGCACTGCATAATATATTTATGCAGAGTTGGAGAAATCTCCAATGATTTCCAGCATCAAAGGTCACTTTTTTTTCTGATAGCCTGGTGACCTTTACATTAATTTTCAATTTTATGAATTTTCATAATTGAGTTGCATGGTTAAATACTGAGAGTAAAGTTGTCGTGGGTTTACTCGGGACCAATTTTTTTTCAAACTCACACACACACACACAATTGCTACAAGTTGAGAGAGGTTTTATACACACAAAAGAGAGGCTTGACATGGGGGAAAAATATTAAGATTTATTACTAGCAAGATAAAGACTAAAGAATAATATATACAACAATGGGACATGGACTGCAAGGGGACACTTGCTGCACCATGGTCTGCACCACGGTTACAGGGGATAATGGGTTTTGAGTCCCTTCTATGGGCTGCAGGGGGACAGCCTGCGTTACCATAGTTGTCACCATGGGCTACAGGGAATGGCTTCGAGTCTTTCCCCTGTTCCTGTGGAGTCCCTTCCCACAGGAGACAGGCTTAAATAAACCTTTCCTTGTGGGTCCACCCAGGACAACAGCTCTTCCATCCTCTGCTGTCCTTTAGGGTCACAACTAAGCTGCACCAGCACGGATCCTTCACTGAGACTACAAGTTCCACCCGAGACAACTTGCTCTAGTGTAGGTTTCTCTCTTTATGGGTCACAGGTCTCCAGCAGGACTCTGCTTCATCTCAGGCCTCCCAAAAGAGGTTACAGCCTTTGTTTGCACTTGTCTACTCCTTCACTAGCTGCCGGGGGGTCTTTGCACCCCAGTAATCTTCTACAGGCAACAGGGGTTTTCAACTTTCAGTCTTTCCCCTGCTGGAGGGAGCCGGGGGGGCTCCCCCGTACCTCTGCTCTCCTCTGCTGCTACACTGACCTTGGAGTAGTCTGTTACCTCATGTTCTCTGTTCTCTGCCGGGCTGGAATTCCTTCTGCAGTATCTCTCATCTGGGCAGTTTCTCTCTGGAGTTTCTTCTCCACTCTGCTGCATGTCTCAGCTGGGGGCTTCAGTGCCACACCTGCCCCCAGCCCAGGGCCTGGGGGGGCACTTGGGGGGCTGCCTCCCTCCTACTGCATGGCTCCCAATTTCTTCTGCACAATCAACCTTCTCTTCTGTTTTCTTAAATATGTCATTAGCAGAGGTGTTACTAAAACTTTGGATTGGCTTTGCTACGGAAACCCACCTGGACTTGACTATTTCAACCCGGGGGGTGCTGGTAAACCCACGACAAAAGTTAATACAAAAAACCTGTTTTTTGTAAAATAGGAGTGGTTTTGTGGGAGCTAACAAAGCTCGTTTTGTAAATATCTGCTACTTCTGTTCCTAGAAAATAAAAATTACACCTTTTTATTTGTCACATACCATATATCCAGTGGTATTTTTAAGCAGCATGTAATAATGAATGAATGAAAAATTATATGATTATAAACAAGAATAAGAACAGAGTAATTGATCTTCTCTGTGCCTCTTAGGACACTGAGCTTGGCTAAGAGAAGAAAAAGTGGTAGATCCAATAATTATTTCAGATGCTGAAGGGAATAGACTACATGAGTGCCAATTAGTGCATGTTTTGGACATCCTCCTAGGTGGATGAGATGAAAGTGTGCATTTGTCAGCATTATTGTTCTTACAATCTGATTTTTTTTCAGCAGTTTTAGGTGGCAGTTTTAGGAGTGATGCACTAATTTTGCAATAGTTTGAGCAGTCTAACAGGGATTGTGTAGGCACAGCTGAGAGGAAAAGTTGGGGATTTTTTTCATATGCTTGAGACTAATCTTCTCTATTTCTGTTGCATCTGTACCCTGCTCCATAGTTTGTTCACATCGCCAGGAATCATTATCTTGTATCTGTACTTGATTTGAGATTCACTGAGGTCAGTAATAAACTTTTCATATAGTTGAAAGATATTTGGCTTATAATCTGTTTCTGGGATATTGTGATTATTCATTTATTTGGAGGGGAAAATTACATTGTTATTGTTTATAATATAAATGAGAGTAATACGATTATTTTATGAAAACTGGGAATTTAATTAGAGATATTTCAGTCACACTTCTTCCCCTCAAAGTGAGGTAGTTCGTGGTTTTTACCAATGTAAATAAATGGACAATAAGATTCAAGACTTTTCTCTGTCATCAAAATGTTATGACTGTAGATTGTGCATGTCTTCAGAGATATATTGAAAGACAGCTGAAGGGTCTTCAGTGTAGGCAGGAAACTTCAGACTACAACTGGTTGGACATATTTCACCACAAGGGAATTATGGCTTAGAAATGTTTCATCAAATAATTTCTTCCTTTTTCTTCTTCTTTATTGTCAAGTTATAAAAATGTGTGTCTAACAGCTTTCAGCAGATAACTTTCTTAATCAAAGATATAATTTCTTATCTAAATGAAAAAAAAGAGACACCTAAAGCCTCTCTACATCAGACAGGTGTTGCACTTGCATCCGAGACAAGGAACATAACCACTAGACCCTGGGCTGATCTGATGCAACACACTAATGAAACTTTTTGAGAGACCATGACTTTTCCAGATGCAGAATGGAAACACCAGCCTCATCTTTGTTTTCTCCTGCTCTGAGTGGTGATGAAACCCTTTGCCACCCCACTCTTCTAAGAAAATTCTGAAAACAGATGGAAGAAAGAAAATTGTTAACTATTAACTGTTTCCCCTAATTCACCTCTAAATTGGGTTTTCAGTGATAAAAAAATGATATTTCATTAAAAGAAATACTTAGTAGTGGCTTTTCCTCCCTGTCTCCCACCCCCCTTCCCAACAACAGGACATTTCCTGAAGGCAACAGAAGGAACTGCACCCAAGACCATTTTTTTTTTTTTATGCAGAAATCAAAAAGACACCATGCTAATGAGGCTTTTCTTTGAAAATGAGCTCATTACTGTTCATTTTCCTCTGCTTTTAATCTGTTCTTCAAGTATGTGTCATCTTTAAAAGTTTCAAAAGGCATTTCATGAATCTGGAACAACAGCAAAGTTAAACAAAAGACTTGCTCTAATGAAAAACAGTCGTGCTTCAGTCATGAAGGTGGGAATTTAATTATCTAAGAGAAGAAAGCAGAGATGGGTCACGATTCATAGAATTGCACGGGGAAAACAAATATGAAATTATATAAAGGAGAGAGAAAGGAAAAACGAGAAGCCACAGTTATCAAATTTGCCAAATGAAATACACAAGAACTACAAATGTAGTATGAATTGTGAATATGCATAATTTCCTGATAAAGGTTTATTAACTTAATGTTATAATTTACAGATAAAATATTTGATTCAGGGTAATGGAAGGACAATTTCTAAAGAACTCTGACCTTTATTTCAGATTTCTCTTGGCCTGACTCCATCTCTGCTGTCCACCAGGTTTGGTGTTGATGATAATACTTTGGTTTAGAATACTTGCTTACATTTAAACCTTTTTATTGACCCATGTACATTATCAGGATTTGATGGAATGATCTGAGCTGTGACTCAGGTTGCTCAGCAAATAACTTGGAAAATTATTTGCAGAATCAAATATTAAATTCTAAATGATTTTATATATAACAGAATACAACCCTTACAGTCTGTTTTGTTGTTTTGAATATTCCTCAACTTTTACATTACTTCAACAAATTTGTTTTCTACTTTCTCTCCATCTAGCAATGCATCCTAAGAGGTTTAAAAATGTTGTAGATACTGAAATCTCTGCTTTCTTAGATGAATTAAGATTTTGTTTTGCCAAGCACTGTAAGAATTCAGAAATAAACTTTTTTTCCCTAGTATTCGCTTTTTTTGTTGTGCAATATTTCTATGTATTATTTCTGGTGACTTGGCATGAGTCATTTTTATGATACAGAAAACACCATGTATAATTGAAAAATAGTCTCTCAGTTTGTGCAGCTGGCAAAAATGATGGTCTACAAAAGCACCAAATATAGATGCCCTCCAATAGGGCTTTTTGTTTGCACTCTACCTTAACATATAAAACTAGTATAATGGAAACTGACTTCAGGAGGTATTCAGAAAGGATACTTATCTGTAATAACAGCTTTGCAAGGCTCAGCAAGAAGCACCCTTTTCCCTATTATATTATTATTATATTTACATAGCAAGTTTTGTATGTTGCCTTCAATACACCTTAAAGTGAATGTACTTTATTAGATGGGCACAGATGGTGACTGACCTGATTTTGGTATTCATGGAGGCATAAATTTATGCTAATGCAAGTAATATAAAAAGGTAGAACTGTCCTACATAGTTACTGTGTGCACTATATGTAGTATAAACATCCTTACAATAAAAGGCAAAGGCCACACTACCTGCAGGTCAGATATTTCATGCAAAAGAACATGTATTAATTTTGTTTCTGTGATGTCTGCCAAAAATCTGAGCTTGGTGATTCTCAAGGGTCTCCTCTATGCACTTTTGAGCAAAAGTGTATGAGAAGTTTGAATATTTGAATATTTGAAGGCTGATATCCATATCTATTACAATATAATTGTACAAAGTAGTGTAAATACACTCAGAAATTGGGGTTCTGATTTCTGAATTATTTTCATTTCTAAAATTTTGGTATGTGGATACCTTATTTCTTCTGCTATTAAAAATAATTTTAAAGTATTGCCTGTTTCCTCTGAGGTGTTTTCACCAGAGAAACTGATCTCTTAATTTGAAAATCACGTCAGATGACAACTAGCCCTGTAAGGGCCTAGAAAATGTTAAAAAAACAACCTCACTTGTGCTTTCATGTGCAGATTAGCTGCCATTGCTGCCTTTTAACTCATCTTAATATTAGGGCTTCTGCATACTAAGCATCCACTTAGTTACTGATTACTGCAAGTGCCTGGAAGTGATGATCTTTTTCCTGTTGTGGAACTGCACAGGGTTATACATCCTGCATCGTCCAAGTATTTTGATAGCTTTTGCATTTCCAGGGTGCTAAAATAAACTCTTAACTCATTCAAGGCCAATGTGACTTCTCAACACCCTCTATGAAAAGTTATGATGTCATTCAACATTCTGGTGATAAAATAGGATAGCATGGCCTATGACAGGGCAATACCAAGGTCATAAACCTCATTTAGAGATTAAAGTCTAGTAGAATCTTGGGGAGGTAATGATTAATGTCATTTATATGATTAAATGTAAACACATTTTACATTCTTTTGCTTCAAATGCATGTTTTGCATCCACTCTGCTACAGGTGAGTATGCAGCATGTTGCAGGCAAAGTTCCCATCACTTGAAATAGTGAATCTCATCTGAGGGATCTGTCTTCAACCAGAAAAATAAATGTTACTGAAATGAAGAATTTTTCTAAAGAGGATAAAGTAAATTCTCAACTTTGGCTTCTGAAGAGGGGTGAAGTTTTCATTTTTACATTGGGTTGGAAAATCAAGAGAGCAATTCGGTTTAAAATTGACTTTTTAGGGAGATTCCTGTTTTGAACCTTTCAAGCTTTGTATTGAAAGAGGGATAAATGTAGATATAGTTGAATATAAAATTGCCAGGAGGATTTAGTAGATGTGTTTTGTAACCTTTGAAGAGAAAAGTTGGTATTGCCATTATCTTTCATAGAGTTAAATGAGAAATGGTAATAAGGAAGGCTTAGTACCATGTATTTTTATAAAGAATTATGCATATCCTTTTGAATAAATGTTTAAAATAATCTTAATTTGTGGGGGGAAAAAAGGTTATGAACTGATTCTAGCCCATTTAAAACAAAAATTACAATAAGCATGGACACATGAGGTTTTCAGGCTGAGTAATTAAAGGTCAACATCTAGGCTATAATTTTCTAACTGAGATATATTATCCTTTCTGCTTTTTTAAAATCAAGTCTATGTTATTTGAAATGCTACAATATACATTTAACCTCTAAGCATGCTTTCATTTCTGGATGGTGGTTTGATTTATTTAAATGTGTTAAGCATCTAGTTTGACCTTAGTCTTTCCTTTTCCTTCTGTTGTTTTTTTTGTCCACTTTTTCTATTTCAAGTGATTTTGTCACCAAGGTTGAAATATTTGAGGTGTACTGCTAGGCTGAGCAAAACAGATGCAAGTTGCTAAAGGAAGAGAAGTTTTCTTCCTTATGTAAATCTGCTGAGCTGAGTAATATCAGTTGCTTTCTTCTGAGATTTTTCCATTTGGTAGTGCAGCTGATTTCCAGCCATTCCTGTTTTTCATGCGATATGAGTTCAATTCTGAGCTCATACATCACTGACCACATGCTAAAAATGGAATTCCATTTATATTTAATATATCTTCATCCCATTTCTTCTTTCTGGAAGTCTTGTTTTGCTCACAGCCTTGCCTTCCTAGCACTCCTTGGCTTGGGGTGTGTTTTAAGAGCCTGGACACAATTCTTGATAGAACAGTTTCCTTCTCCCCTCAACAGCTGTTGAAGAGACTTAATAACCCTGTCAACGTGCAGACAAATATTTTAGAGAAAGATATACATTAATGAAAGACTGGCACTTCAGAATCATACATCATCTGAGCATCACTCAATTAAAAATAACACAAAAGACATAAATTGTGATATCATCTGCCCAATCTTCATCTGTGTGATTTTGACACTGGCACAAGAAGTTATCTTTCATTGCTTGAAGCCTGTGTTGAAAGCATAGAAGAAATCGGAGGATGGGGGTGGAGGGAAATATGACACTTTAAAGATTGCATAAATTTTAAAGATCTAACCATGGGAATATTGACAACTTTAAAAAAGGTTCACTATTTTTATTTTTTTCTCTTCAGATTTCTGTGATACATTTCAATGTGGGTTATTGGTTTCATCTGGAGCCTTACTGAACCATAGCTTTTGACAAGCTAATAATGAATAACATGGGGTAATTGGAGGTAAGAGCTTTCTGTCAAAAGCTGTCTCTCAGAGTTCATTTCACCTATATACTTCCATTTATTTACTACTTGACAATTTAGTTGGACAGTGAGTATATGGTTGGTAGATAATATGTAGCATGTTCAGTTTTGCCTGGACTGTATATTCTGAGCCACAGGTAATTTGCATTGCAAGAAACTTTTCAGACCTGCTTATGCTTAATTATGAAGATGAACACTACTGTGCATTACCACCCCTAGTTGTTTAACAATTTTGGAAATACAGTCAGTTAAAGAACCAGCAGCAAAGGCTGAAGTGGGGCTAAGATTCTGGCTTGTTTCACTTGTCCCATACTATCATCTTTGGACTACTGCAGCTATAATAGGTGAGTGAACCTCAGATGCTGTGAATTTGGAAAGAACTACATACTTTTGAGCTCCTGTTTTCTTTGCAGTGTAATATGTAGTTTCAGTTAAAAAAAAAAAAAAAAAGAAAAAAAAAAAAGAAAGGACCTTTACTTGGGTAATCATGTGTTATGATTTTATTCTGAAGTTTTCAGCAGCTTTGAAAATACTGATGATCACAAGTGATGTTGCATGGGAGTAAAAGACAGTAATTAATTTTATCTAGAAAATAATGGGATGAATTTTGTAGAATTAGAAACTAGAACTGTGTTGTGAAGATATATGCACAATTTTTACCCATGTATTCCTTTCTTTTTTTTTAAGAATTTTGTCCTGACAAATTTACCAAGGTCCAGTTCAAATCATATGAACAGTTAAAACATGAATGAGTCTATTTGCCTGTCATAGCCAAGTTCAGTTCAAACTGAAGGTACACTAAGTGGTTGTCTTCTGAAACTGTTGCCTGCCAAATGCACAAACCAGCTGCAGTCACTTGCAGGGATTTTGAGGAAAAGAAGGATATGGCTGGAGCAAGGATGATTTGGAACATGAGAAAATTCAGGGAATATTGAGTAATGTGGAAGAATAGGCAAGATGTTATTCTTCAATTAGCCTTCTTTTTAAAGTATGATATTTTACAAGGTGTGGTACTACCACAAGAAGAAAAGAAGTGCTGTACTCATTATGATGTCTGGTCCCAGTGTTAAAATAAAAGCAGAGAGATTTCCTGTCTCTCCATTCAGAACACTAAAAGAAAACCTGAGACATTTGAAAATGTTTTACAGAAGTCAATCTGAGCCTTTTCTCTGATCTCAAGAAGTACCAATCTAGGCTTTGCAGATTTTGTTCAAAGGTGGAACCTGTTCCTTAGTCTAAAATTATATATTAGATCAGATGCACTAAGGAAACTTGTCACACAGTGAGGAGTTGCATTCACTGCTGCTATGCCTCTTGGTGTATCTTTCTTTCCTCTGTGAGCATGCCTTTGCTCAGGCAGTTCCTCTGTGTCTTAAGAAACACAGTTTTTCACCACATATATTAAACAGTACAGGGCATGTCCTTAAACACTAAGAGTAATAAGAATCAGGATTTTAACCAAAGGAATAAACTACAGAAATTTGAAAACATCACTGCTGTGCCTGCAGCCTATTGATATAATTTGAAATCACTGTTTTTTATTGCAGTGCCTCTTCATACTTTACTTAAAAATTGGTCATTATTTGTCCTGGGAAAAGGCTGGATAGCAACCTGAGGCATTTATCTTTTTGGTGAATACAGGATATGGGTAAGCCACCCTCAGATTTTTTGTTTTCCATGTTCTGGGAAAAGGTATTAGTTTGTTATGTATAAGTGAAAGGTGTCTGTGAGAAAGAAATTTCCAGTTGTATGCCAGAAGTGAAGTTCTAGTTGCTGTTCTTACCATGCTAGTCTGCATTGTGTGTTTGCCGACTGAAAAGCATATTCACCAATGGAGCTTAAAAGACAAAGTCTCATCCACATATTAAAAAAGAAAAAAAAATCCCTAAAAGTAAAATATTATTGATATTTATAGGTTTATGGGTGGTGGAACCCATTCCTAATAAGCAAGATGAAACTATTTGAATGAGAACTATTTTGTGACCTATGAATTTATCAGGTAGCATTTAAATTTTCATCTCAGTCTTGTTTTACAATGTGTCTTCATCAGAACTACATGTTCTACTCCAGAACTAATCTAGAGCATGCATTTGTGTGGTAAAGTATGGGACACTTTGTGGTGACCAGAAATCTCCATTGGTGGAGTATGTTCAGCTGGTGAGATATGCAGCTCAGCAAGAACATGAGACATCCACCTCCTGAAATATGCATTCTGTTAAATAAAGCTTTGTGAAATGCCAACTGTTAATGTGTATACAGTAACTCATCCTGGAAGGTGTAGTCAGTTGAAACACTTAAAAGAAGTGGATCAACAAAACACAGATCTTTGCTACTAAACTATGCAAAACAAAGCAGTGAATTATGCGTCCTACTTATTAAAGTATGCAAATTGGTCTATCATATGCATAACAATTTGAATGGAAAAATATGTACATAAGTCAATGAACAATCAGCAGGCTCTACGGTTTGGTGTATGCATTATACAGCTTGATCACAAAAATAAATGAAATATTAAATGACAAAATACATTATTTAGAAGAATCATTAAAGAATGCTAAGAATCACAGAATCACAGAATATGCTGAGTTGAGAGGGACTCACATGATCATCGAGTCCAACCCTTATCCCTGTACAGGACCATCCCCAAGAGTCCCACCACATGTCTGAGAGTATCATCCAGACACTTCTTGAGGTCTGTCAGGCTTGGTGCTGTGACCTCTTTTCTGGGGAGCCTGTTCCAGTGCCCAGTCACCTTCTTGGTGAAGAACCTTCTCCTAATATCCAACCTAAACCTTCCCTGACACAACTTCAGGCTGTTCTCTTGGGTTCTGTCACTGGTCACCTCAGAGAAGAGATCAGTGCCTGCTCCTCCTCTTCCCCTCACAAGGAAGTTGTGGACTGTGATAAAGATTGATGATCTGATCCTTTAGATGCACTGATATTCTCAATGGCACAGTAATTGTTGTGGGCACCAAAAACCTCACACCAGGTCACGTTTACTTCCATTGCCATTGTGAGAAGCACTGTTTCATTCTGTACCTATGTAGCAGCATCAGGATTTGACAAACTTGATAAATAGCATGCTCGAGATTTAGTCCTGGAGTTTTGCTTCACTTTACTTTTCTGTCAATTTGGTTCTCTTGTCTGCTTTTGTGATGTGGCACATGCGTCTGTGAGGACTGTTTGTGTGCTTACAAAACCAGCTGAGGGACTTGGGAAACTTCTCAAAGAAATCAACACTCAATCACAAAAGCCAGATTTCTGTGCCCTTGGTTTGAGAAGGCAAAATGCAATGTGTCTTTTGTTTTCCATTTAGGTGGGGTCATTCCCTCTGGTATTCAGTGCCCCTTTGATTTCTACAAAGTCTGCAGGCTGGATTTTTCTCTCTTAGAAGTGAACAAAGCCAGTACAATAGTAGTAAGCCTGCTTTTGGGAGATTGCCAGTCCCTCCCATGTGAGAAGAAGGCCTTTGAAGTCCTTCAAAAGGGCTGTTTTCTGTTTACCAACCTGTTTGAAGGATTTTCTAAGGGAAAAGACAACTTTAGCAAGATATGCAAACCTTAGATTTCCTTTCTGCTCTTTGGTTTTGGTTTTGTTCTGGGAATGATAGTGAAATCATATGGATTGTATTATACTTATTTGCTAGTGATAGGAGATTTTATATTTTTCCTCCTTTTGACACTAGGATTATTAGTTTTATATCTTTGCAGATCATTCTTCTGTTGGGAGCACAAGGAGTCTTGAATATCCGTTACTTCCAAACTGTGTGCCATCATAGTGCTGAAGCGAAAAGTAAATCAGCAGTCTTATAAAGATGCCAAGTCAACTCTGATTTTATCTAGTTTGCTTTTCTCAGATGCTAGGCTGGAAGATTTGCCCACAGGATATCCTTGTGCTCCAAAATGTCTATTCATCAAATGTGATACAGGGAGGTGGGGAGCTGTTAACTGCTCAGGGCACCTGTCTTGCTACATGAGAAGGTTGTTACTGTCACAGGTGTAAAACATAATGAGTTTATTTCATTGAATTTCCAAGCATGAGAGCAGCACATGGGATCAATGACCTTCTGGGCCATTCTGTTTCCTACAGTCACTGATAGGTGTTCAGGAAGCTTAGAGAGGGCTGTAAGGACACGTCAAGTACACAGTGCTGCTCATAGAATATTCCCTCACCTTCTAAGCTTCTGGAGTTAGAGGATGCCGTTGTGTTAAACATTCTTTCCTAGATAACCATTCTGTTGGTTTGTCTAATTGCTTTTTTAATCTCTGCTGGCTTCCAAAACTGAATTGAGCTCTGCAATGTAATACATACTGCCTGATGAAACAGCTCACTTTGTTTGTTTTGAACCTACCCCACATTGTTTTACGCCTCCCATTTTTTCTAGTAGAAAAGATAGCAAGAAGCCCTTATTTCATATTTTTCTTTTGTCTCTTCCCTGAGTTACAGTTATTTCTTCTGTGGCAGGCATTCAGAAATCATTGCATTAGTTTCTTACACCTACATCTAATTCTAATCTGTCCCTTTTTGGATGTTGGGAGTGAAAGTGAGTCACTTAAGTGAGCTCCTGGCAGCGGGCATCACTTCAAAGGCTTTTATTGATGATCGCTCACAGAACTGCCTGACATTATTGCTGCTCTCAGAAAGGAGTTGATGAGTGGATCATACTTTCTACCCTCTGTTCCTGCTCACAGCTTTACAGAGAACTATGTAGGAACTGGTTTTGAAATATTTTATTGAATTCAGACCTTTTGAGCTTTTTTCCTGTCTGAATAAATTCTCAGTTCTTCTCTTCAGCCCTCCTCCTCATCTTCCCTGAAGCCATTCTGGGGATGGGAGACGCTGTTCCAGAGGTCTCTGTGCAGTACAGGCTGTGTCTGGTTGCTATTTTGTTATTTGTCAAAAGTGAGATGAGACTACCTCAAGGGGGACCAGCAGTCTGTGTGGTGCTTTTGTCCCGTGATTCAGCTGTGTTTGCTTCCAGGATTGCCTAGAACAGATCCTTCCTATCCAATGAGGATGGATAAGTGGATTGGTCTGGCTGTGGTGACTTTTTAGTCCAAGTGGTCAGTCAGCAGTGAGCACCACTGAACATCTGGACAGGCACAAGTACTGATGGAGGATATGGAGGAAGATACATGACAAAGGAATGCTGGAAAGGCTGAAGAGTGAAACAGTAGAGGAGTACTGAGGTTAAGGAGATATAGGTAAAGCAAGAGGGTGAGGACAGAAAGGCATAGCAGGAGAGAGGGGAAGGACAAATTCAGGTAGTTATACTATGCACTCAATAGTTATACTCAATATTTACAACAGTATTGAGACAGTAATGTAATTTTCCTTGCAGAGGATGATTTTCATGCTTGGGCTCTTGTCAGGATGCTTTCTTGGATTGCTGATCCTGCAACTGCTTCCACAGAGAGCTATAGTTGAAATACAGGACTAAATTTGTTCTGTGTCTTCACACAGAATAGCTTTTCCTGACCCTAAATGATTAGTGTGATATGTTTAAGAATATAAACCCCATTTTCTATATTTGGAATTGGACTAGAATAAATATAAAACAGAATATGTCTTGTGCTGCATAGTTTATAATTGAGTTTGCTTCTTTTTTTTCAGTCTTGAACATATAGCTTATAAATTAATGGGGCAGCAGAGTGAAACAGATTGTAAAAGATTGCAATAAAATTGAACATTTTGTGTCTTCCTCTCTCACAGTTATGATCATTACAGAAAATAGTTATTAAATCTCAAAAGATTACTTTAATTGAATTGCTTGTGTAATGATAGCTTACTGTTTCTAAGACTCCCAAATATTTTTTTAGAAAAGCTTTAATACCAGTCTTCTTCATTCAGAAGGAAGCTGCAGTGTTGAATTTTCACATGAATAAACTTTTTATCTGTTAGGTACAAAATAGAAATTCTATCATTTCACATCTCATATGCAATTCATTTAGAATTTGTTTCTATCTATACCATACCCATAACCTTAATGCTATTTTTGCTTCTATTAATGAAGTTGCCATTTCTTTGGTGATAGTTTTATGTTTGCTAAATTGTTTAAAAGGCAGCAAAACCCACCCATCAGCATGCTTGACGTTTGAAGGGTAACTGGAGAAACAGACAGTATTACAATCTTGATCTTTCTTATTTATTAATGTCATAACATTTTTTGTTAGCTGTGTCTGGCTGACATGCTGTGGTTTGTCAGCCATGCTCATAGGTAAAGATATTTTTCTCTTCTTTGGGGTCAGTGATTGACCAGACAGGTTTTTTTAGCATTTAAAACTCTTATTTTGGTTATCTTTACCCCTATTTGTTTATTCATATTTTCTTGATGTATCATGTATATATATTACTTGGGCACTGGAACCTGGGCTCCCTGAGGCAGTGGTCAGAGCCCCAAGCCTTGCAGAGTTCAAGGAGCATTCAGACAATGCTCTCAGGCACATGGTGTGATTCTTGGGACTCTTCTGTTCAGGGCCAGGAGTTGGACTTTTATGATCCTTGTGTGTCTCTTCCAACTCAGGGTATTCTATGATTCTGTGACTAACCATCACTGCTGTTGCAACCTTTTTCAGTTGCTGTAAAGTCTTAACTGCCTTCCTCAGGCAGCAAGTCTTTGGAAAGCTAATGGAAAGGTATCATGGCATGAAGTGATGCTCTAGTGTCTGTGCTAAATCTGTGTTTTACACTTGGAATATTTCAGTCTTTAGCAGAATCCATTTATGACCCAGTGGTGACAGTCAGGACTCTTAGTTTAACATTTATTTCCCATAGTCAACTGGTAAGCATGTATTGCTTCTAGTTCCCCTTGAAATACAAGCCTCATTTTCTGCTTCTGTGGTGAGTTCATGAAGACCTGGATATCATGATGAATACGTTTTGCATCCAAGTTGGCATGTTTTAAAATCCATCTTCTATCCACTAATTAAAACAGAAGTAAATGAAAAAGAAATAGAAGTGGATTAACAGCAGCACGTATGACATAAGTAATCAGACACTTACTTAATGAACCATTACAAATATGATCCATAGACACATTATTGGCATATAAACTGGGCACAACAAGGATTTTAATGAGATTTGATAGGTTAATTAATTCAGATTCTTGACAGGATTATCCAAATATGTTCAATCTAAAAAAAACCCAAAACAACCTACAAATGACAAAAAACCCCACAGACAATAAATAAAGTAATTGCAACATTTGCGTGAGCAAGTACTTAGAATTTGGAAAATTTATAAATAACTAAACCACATGGCCACCAGAAGAGTTTTCTATAATGAGGATAATGTCCTTAACAGGAAAGGATTTTATAAAAATTACAACTTCTGTAATGAACGTGATGTCTGCAATGAACAATTTAGTAGCAAAAGAGAGGAGCTAACATGGTTCAGGTATCTTTATGGATCAGTCAGTCCTTAGCAAGCAGGCAATTTAGACAAAGCTATTATAAAGAGTAATACCTCTAAAAAGAGTATTTATTATGGTGACAATGTTTTCCTTTCCTTAAAGGAAGAATTGCTATTATTATGGTTTTTTTCAAAAGGCAAAAAATCTCAACATTTGAGTCAGTTTAATAAATTAAAATCGGTAAAGTATTCAAATTCATGCGTGGCATCCTTTATTTTCAGCTCTCAACTGACACCAATAATTTGGTGTCATCACCATCTTTCACCATCACCACTAATACACAATTCTTGAAGTATTAGTTCTGCTTTTCTGTACCAGTCTGACATCCAAAATAAGTCATTTAGTCATCTATCTTTCTTGTTTCTCCAAGTCATACAACTTGTTTCCCTCTATAAGTCTGTTAACAGCTGTCTCTGCTCTATATTCTAAATTGGAGGAAGTCACAGATATAGAGCATTTAAAAGCAAGTGTTTCTAAGGCAGAGCCCAGGAGTTTTTCAAGTTAAGAAGGAGTAAAATGTCAAACTTTAGGTCCTTGCTTTTGTGAGCAACAAAGCTTTCCATCATTTACATTTCTGTGGATAGTGTAAATTGTAATTCTGTATGATTACCAGGGGAGAAAGACAAAATCAATATGCATCTGTCAGAGAAATATATGCTGTTTTTGTGTAGTAAGGACAGAGACAGAACTTTCAAAGGCATTCTGTTTTGGAAGTATTCCTCAAAAAAGTATTAGTATTTCTGTCAAGTTAATAGATGTTTGTGGTCAGCATACTCACTCAGGTAGAGAAAAGGAAGTTATGTGCCTTCAATGTGTCCATTTTAGGTCTTTGTGAGATTCCTGGCAGGATTAGCCAAATGTGTTCAAGCTGAAAAAAAAAAAACCCTCACATAAAAAGAAGTTCTTGTAACATTTATTACACCCAACAGCTGGTATTGGTTGAACACAAAAATAAAAAAATGGTAGCTTATCAGAACAGTTTAGTGAGCAAAATATTCCCAGGGAGCAAAATATTCCCAGTAGTGTTGTTTAATTTGAAATAAGTAATCTAATTTCAATCTTCACAGAAACTGCCAGTAAAAATAAAGGTAAAGCACTGTCCTGTCTTTTTTATTTTTTCATCATTTGTGTTGCATTATTATCATTAAAAGTTGCAGCTCATTTCCTGTACCTAATATAGGAACTAAGCCCTTTGTTTCTTCCTGATTTTAAGCACCTAGAATTTGCACTGTACTAGTAAGACTAGTAAGATGAATGTTTCTGATTTCTCATGCTACTTTGCTCACAATCTAACTTTTGGTAGAGGTCTGTTTCCATGTATTTAAGAGAGGCAGATGATAATAATGATGATAATAATAATATAATGTAGGGCTTATCCTAAAATGGACACCAGTCCTGCTGGTGTCACGCATTTATTGATGAAACATTTGGGAACCTGTTTCGTGCAAACCTGTTAAAACTGAGAACTCATTTTTCATGAATCTATTCTTGCTTCTAAAAAACAGATTTGACCACTCTGATGTTTCATCTAACAAAATAAACTTGCACTTTTTTTGTTTCCAGTTGTAAAAGCTTTCTGCTTATACTTTCAGCAAGGTACTTATCTGTAGTGTTTGTTTTTTCCTCTACCATTTAAGATGTGAAAAACAAAGTCACCTCCAAAGCAGATGAAACTTTCATCCTTCACATCTTGTAGCATCTATAATAGAACAATTTAAAGTCTTAAATTTGAAACGAGTCTTTAAAGTTTTGTAGAATGTTTTCTTTTCCTGAAATTTGCATATAATTACTGATAAGTCTAAATACATGGTAAATATTCTTCTCTACTTAAAGATATAATGCCTGCTCTTATTTTCATTCAGTTACGCACTTTCTGAGGATCATAATACTTGAGCTCATGTATCCTAGTTAAAAAAAAATTATAAAACTGGGATTTCTGGAACCCCAATAGTGCTGTCTGCTAGATGTATTTTTGTCTGTTTGTGCAGTGGCCAAATGTAAAGAAACATCTGCTTAATATCTACTTAACACCTTCAGAGTAAAATACAGTATAGAGATTTTACAGAAATACAAATAAGAACAACAAAAAAGGGAGGTTTTAAATTAAACAAAGCAGCATGATGTCTTTCAGTATGTGCAGAAGAGTTTGATGTCATAGTTCTTAAAAGAAAAGTGCTTTTGGTTGTGGGGGTTTTTTGGAAACCTATTTATTAAAGAGACTGAAATAAATGATATTGCAGTTTGAAATTTTAACAAAGTGAATATTTTCACTCTAATCCATTGAAGCTTTTGTGGAGTGCAGCTGAATAAAAGAGTCACCCTCTTTTCTTGAAATTAAATACTTCACCTGCACTGGGGATGGAGATCTTAGTATTTTGGCTTAATCAATGTCCCATTGAGCTCACTAAGAAATTTCCTCCTTCACTTGCTTCTTACAATTAGCCAAGAAGTTTAATGTCTCTTAATGGAACGTTGAGCATTGCCTCCTGCTGCAGGTAAATTGTCCATTCATCTTTTGCTTTTGTGGTAGCTGCGTACCCATTTCCAACCCCTTCCCTCAAAAAATATTACTTAATTAGTACTTATAACAATGGCTTATTTTAAGATGAGTTTCAAAGGTTTGAGGGTAGTTTAATGAAATATTTCAACTGCTGGCTGGTAAAGCCATTATCGCTCTCCTGAGGGGAGCTGTAGACTTTATATGATTCACTTAACAAAATGGACCAAAGGTGAGTGTGAGGTGATCCTTAACAGGGTTATTGGTAATATTGCACTGAAGAGAGCATGTCCAGGAAACAGGATTGTCTATAGGATAACAAGATTATTCACTGCAAAATTCGCCCTGTAAAGAAACCGGCATAATAGGTAATAAAGGAAAAGAATGGGATGGCTTGAGATGTGAAGCAGATCTTTGATTGCAGTGGTGCTGCCTTTTGAGCAAGGAGGAATTTAAAATTTAGGGAGTAAGGGGTCAGAAAAGTTGTAGTATCAAATTAGATTAATATTAAAGAAGGGGTTGCTATATGTCAGGTAAGGTGCAGTTTAATATTAACCCTTATCCAGCCATATTTATTTTGAATGCTTTTACCAATTTGAGATGAGGCTTATTACACAGTCATTTGATCAAGTAGACTTGTCAGACATAACATTTTAAGTATAATAGGTGTTTTAATTGACTACCTCCGTCCTCCTATCTTTCTGGCTCCAGGGTCATTTATACCTCTGTGTATAAGTTCCTGTAAATCTTTCTTCTGCCATTTATCTCAATACACATATACAAATAAATTGGTCAATGCATGCCATCAAGCCTAGACCTTCCTGACTTCTTTCAAAACAGTCACTCGTGACTTTTAGATCATGAATATAAATAGATCATGTACTGTACCATAAGCTTCAAACTTTTGAGGAGTCTTTTTTTCCCCCCCAGTGTTTTTTTCTGCTTTGGGTTTGTCATTGCCAAGCAAAAGCTTTTGTAATGCTCTCTTGATGCATTACAGGGTAGGGACACGTTCATAAGGATTTCTGGTCTTACATGTGCCAGTCTTGGTGAAGTGCCAGTGCCAGGAATCAAGGCTTTGGGTTCATGAAGCATGTGTCTTCATTTTGTTCAGCATTTACACTGTCCTAGAAGCAGCTCTGGGTGTCTCATACCTCCCTCAGGAGGTGCACAGAGGGACAGGTTTGATATGCGAAAAGCAAGGAGAGGGAATATGGCTTTATTCATTTTTTTGAAAGTTTAGAAATGAGATCATCTCTTGTGCATATCACTTAATACATCAGTATGACATCCAGCTACCATGAAACCCTCCTTCCAGAAATTATTTATCTTTATTCTCACTAGTATGATTTCCTCTTGAGCTTCAATGTTATTGACAGTGGCAAGCCATTCAAGTGCACTTTTCCTTGGCTAATTTGTCTCACTTCAGCACTGAGCAGTTCAGCGCAATGGAAGAAACAAAGGCACCTGCAGTCATTGTCTAGAAAATCCAAATACTGCTATTCCTTTTTAGGTTGTGTATAATGTCTTAACAGAGGGATTCAGTCATCAGGACAAGAGAAGTGAAGGCAAGATGAAAGAAATGGCATATAGTCAACAGACAATATGTGCCATCATTTCTCTGTGGGCCAAACACAAGGATTAGGGTCAGATTGTATTGTGTATGTCAGATTGTTATGTGTATTTGGGGTGAGTGTATTTGGGGAGAGTGGTCAGGAGGGGATGCTGTTGGATCACCGGAGGTGCAGATCCTGCAGTTTCTCTCCGTTGGTGGCAGGGGCTGATGTTTGGCTCTGGCACTCTCCACATGGGGCCCCGATGTGCGGGAGAAGCCAAAATTGGAGGTCTTCCCCCCGCCCACCGGCAAGGGGAAGGGGAAAAGGGGGCTCTTCCCACAAACTCAGGTTGTCTGCGGCTGGCTGTGACTGGGAATTCCCCCCTTTTGTCTATAACACACACCGCTACCAACAAGGGAATGGAGGAGTGAGGGGGCGACCTCCTCCCCAAAAAGTTCCTCTACAAATGGGTCAAGCCTCTCTGATGAAGTCTGAGCAAGTCTGGAGGCAGAACAGAGCGCAGGAAAACGAAGGCAAACGGGATCAGAAAACAGCCAGATGACCAGGCTGAAAACAAAGGGAACCTCAGAGCAACATCGCTCCCTGCATCAGGGCAGAAGTGAAGTGATTGCCCTTTCTGAGGAGAAAAAAACCCAAAACAACTCATCATCCCTCCCCACAGTCTTTGGAGGGCCGTCAGCTTGGAATGTGGATCTGCTGGTTAGTTCCTTCATGTGTATCAATCACCCAAGGCAAACCACCCTCCCCCATTCAACACCTTTCTTTTACAGCGATGCAGGGGAAAGAAAAAAAAAAGAATTCCCCCTTGGTTTTTATTTTTTTCAGAACAAGTAAATCTATGACAAAAAGTAACAGGAACTCTAGCCTGGAGGCTTTGCCAATCTAGACCCCTTCTGTAATATTGAGTCATTTAATATTCGATATTTCTTTAATATTGAGTCATTTACAAGTGTCACATCCTTTGGCGTTTCTGTCTCCTTTTCTGTTCTCTGTGTGGGGTTCATTTTCACATTACCCAGACATGGGAGAGGAAAAAATTCTTGTCCAAAAGAGAAATGGTCCATGGCTCTTCGTTGACATAGTCCATGTGTGTAAGGAGCTGACAGGGCATGAGCTGCCACAATCTTTACACTTCCAAAATGTGCCAAGCTCCAGCTGCCTGTACTTTAAGTGGAAGATCCTCTTTGTTTCTGATGGTAGAATTACCTTTTGTTTACCTCAGGAGCCTTTTCACTTGTTTGACTGGGTTGGTCTTCCTATAACTATGTCTCAAGTAGTAAGACGTCCTCCTGGGAATTAATCCTGTGGTTTTTATTAAGCATCACTCTCTGTTTTTTCATTCTCATTTTTATTTCAACCTGTTTTTCAAAGAGGGAAAAGAAAACTCAGGGCAGAACCCACCCAAACCTTGTAAAACCTCAATGAACATCAAACAGACAATCTTTCACCCTTAGCAATGTAAGTGAGTATTAGATGCAACAGAAGGTATATTTAACTATATCATTAAGCTCTTTACATGTGAAAGAACATTGAAAAGGGCAGAAGATAAGACTGTTGTCTTATAGCTCTTCTATAATTAATTACCCGAGTGAAATAAACAGAAGGCCTGTCAATTCCCAATTAGGATATTGTTCCCATTTGGATTATAAACATCCTTCAGGATTAATGAATTTATGGGCCATATCCTCTGCAGCAGTTGCATTCTCCATACCTTCATTATGACCAGTGGAGCTAGGACGATTTACAAGGGTAGAAGATCTGACCCCGATCTCAATGCAATAGATAAAATGATATTTTATTCTCATTATCCTCAGTGTCAGCACATATGGCACTTCTATGTGATACAATTCCCTTAACACACAGTAAATATTTGCTCAGCTCCTCTGTTTGCTTGAGCTGGACCACGGGTGACCAGCTGTCATCATCAATCAATTCATCAAGCGAAAGGACTTGACCCTTACTTTATAAGAGCCCCTGATCAAATAGGTTTCTTCCTGAGACAGTGTCCAAATTCAACAAACTGATGTTTCTTATGCCACCTGTAGCACTTGGCAGTAATATTTTACAGTCTTTTGGAAAATCACTTGCTGCTATGAACACTGTTAAGAATTTCAGTTTATTTTGGAGTGAGAAACAGTGCTGAAAGATACCTTGCTATATGTAGGGTCTGTATGCTTTTGAACATTAATATAAAAAGCATTATTGCTTTCATTACTATTTGAAATATACACTGAATGCCAAGTACACCAAGGTACTATTGCTGAGATGTGAGACCCTCCATTTGGATGACAGTAGCAAAGGCTATTCTGAAATCCGAAAAGCCTTGAAACATTAATTGTCTCAGAGTTTTGTTTTATAAAACATATATAATTCAAAGGCACTGGATGGCAAAGCTACAGTGGCAAATTACAAGAGTTATTAAAAATTCTCTTTCAAGCTAATATCAAGTCATCAAAAAAATTGAATGCTCCTGACCCTTTCACCAAAGTGTAAATTAGCAGCCTAATGGTAATATTCGGATGTAAGCTTCTTTTGATGAAAATAATATAAGAAAGTGCTTCCCTACTGTGAATCATCTTAACTTGTGAAATAGCATTTTGGTACTATGATCTCTGCAAAGGACACAGCAAGCTGGAAAATCTGGAAACAAAAGATGAAAGCAATTTTGTGCTTCTCTTGCCAACGTTTTATTCCCTTTTTAGTTATTATATAAAATCTGAATATCTCAAAGCAGTTCTTTATGTTGCTTTAAAAACAAATTACTTGTCCAACCAATAAAATGCTTTCCTTATAAAAGCACTAGTTATGGATGTAAATTAGAGCAAAAGCATATAATAAACTGACCACACTCAAGAATGTTTCTTCTAAATATTTTAACCTATCAATAATTGCTGCTTTTACCGCAGCATTAATATTTACATGTTAAAAAAAAAAAAAAAGACAGTGCATTTAAAACAAGACTGTTAAAAAATGGTAGAGATGTTATATTTTTTTCTTCCATAATTGTATATTGTAAGAAAGGAGCTTCTAAAGAATTCTCAAACATAAAGAAAGAAGATTTTTTTGGTTGCTCACACCCAACCATGCTATTTGCCCAGGGCAAAGGTTGTATAGCCTAATATTCCTCAGGGGTGGGAAATCCCTTTTTTGGTAGTAAAAGCTTTATTTTACTATGCTAGTTACCTTTGCTCTTTTGTGATGGAAATTAGAGTACTCTTTGTCATAACTGTTAATATCTTTCATAGGCACGCAGACAGTTTCCGTTTATGAAGCAGACAGCTGTGCCCTTCCCATCATTAAATTTTACTTGCTTTCTTTCATTGTCTCTTGGTGTGTACAGCTCATGTAGAGCCGCTCTGCCCACAGGCATTAATCCAACAAAACACTTGAGCGTGTGCTTAACATTAAGTAAATGACTGGAGTCATTGAACTGTGCTGCCCTACTTATGAGCTAAGGTGCTGCAATGAATCAGAGCTATAGATTCTGGACCAGCTCTCATGGAAATCAGTGATGTGGGCGGCATTCACGTCACTGAGAGCCTTGAACTAATCCCAAAGAGCCAAGTCGTGTGCTGAAGAAAGCTCTACTCTCTCATTCAATGCTTTTTTTGACTTTACACTTTTTTGACTATAAAATGCTGTAATATAACTTAGTATGAAGTCATTAATTGCAGTGCCTTCTGCATTTTAAGCATTTTAGGTCTACTAAAACATGTACTTTTCATCATATGTTGCCTCAGGTTGCCTTCTAAGATTGCTGGTAATACTGAAAAGAATTACAATAAACAAAAAATGGATATTCATTTTACATTTTTATCTTGGCAATTACAAGAGAGAGGTGATAGTATTCTTGTTTATTCATTTAATTACCTTTGCAGAATCTTTATCTAACTTAAAAGTTTTTTTCTCCTGAGGACAGATCTTTCCACCCACAGATCTCCACTCATACTCAGAATGCTCCTGAAATCAAGGAAGTTCTGCTTCTGACTGAAACTCACTTTGTTACTGCTTATAAGTAATAAATAACCTTATATAGATGTTGGGGTAATATGAATTGTTTAAAATGAGAGTTTACAGTGATTCATAAAATATGTGTTGTTTGTTATTGAAAGCTATTTTACAGCTCTTAAAATCTTCCACTTTTTTTCTCTGATATATTCTGTATGGCAGTGCATTTGGGTGCAGGGCTGTAATTAGCTAAAGGCTGTGATCCTCAATAAAAGCAGAGAATTTTGTGCCAAGAGACAAAACCTAGGTTAGCTGAGAACTTGAACTTGGAATCAGCTACAGGCTGGTCATTGGCAAATGGAAGTAACTTAGGGTAGATGCAGAATTGAACTGATATTTCTCCATTTCTCCTGATGTTACTGCACTCATGGTTCACCTATTCCTGCTAAAATGCTTTGGTAGTCCAGCCATCAGTAAGTTTGGTAGGAACCCTGAAGGCTTAGCTCCTCATTGCTGTTGAGAACAACCCTCCAGAAATCTCTAGGCTCTGCCTATGCTAATGATCTCTGTACATACCTGGTTGAGTAAGTGGTCTCCTTTATAATGGTCAGTAAACACCTTGTGATTAGTCAAATTGCATGTTAGATCTCTCTGAGCTGTGATATGTCACTAAACATTAATGATGGTGAAGGTGCTTGTGCGCAGATGTTTCGGGGTATAATGAACATATAATGTGGACCATGTAGGGTATAATAGCTTACAGATATTGTAAGGTTAAGGGCACTATGAATGCTTCCACATTGATTTTCTGTGCATTAAGGTTATATGGTAGGCTGCACTAGCAGGTTTTCTTACAGTTTAGTGCACTGTGGTGGTAAAAACCTTTTAAGTGTTAAAGGCTGTGAATGATCGTATTTTCCAGAGTTCTGTATATTTTAGCTTCATACTAAAAATAACTGAGGACTTGTCATGTATTTTGTGTTGTCTGTGCAAGAAGGCTAAGTGATAAGCAAATTCCATGAGAACACAAACAGGAATGAGAAAAACTGAAAAGAAGTGAAAACACAATTTAGGCACAGATTTACAGTGATTAGTTCAAAACCAGTCATACTGACATACATCTGACTGTCACTTGTAATATTAGAATCATTCTTCTTCCTTCTCTCTTAAAACAGCTTCTTTCACAAAATTGTGTCTTCAGTCTTCATTACCAGTCTTATTTTTCTCATTATTTACTGCAACTTTCCTTGGGACTTAAAGTAGGTAAGGGACACCTCTTACATATTAGAAATTAAAAACTTTATCATGGGCAGTGAGAACACTTTTCTCGCAAGGTTTCAGAGAACAACTTCACCTCTACTGTAGTACAAGATGGGAGAGCAAAGTCCAGAAAGAAGCATCCTGCTCTGAAACCTTTCCTGCATCAGCTCGTTGGTCATTATGATAATTAGATCATCTGTCTAAATAGGGTCCATATGGTGATTTTTCTGCAAATGTTTTCTTTATTTGAACACAGTGTATTACTCTATTTACAGCTCCACATTGAAATTAACCTTGGAGACTGGATAATTAGAAGTTAGGCTGAGTAGCAGAGGAGTTTTTTATTACTCAGGTCAGGGGTGAAGGAAATATTAGACATATTATATCTTATTCTGAAGTCTAGCAAACAAGTTAGAGATAAATGACACGAAGTTGGCAAAGGACTCATATTCTTGGATTTGTTCTATTTTCATTTCTCTGAGTATAACAAAGGAAAATGTAAGTTAATTTGGGTTATCATTCTTTAATAAAACCTACAAACTTTGTGTTCTGAAAAGACAGTTGTGTTTGAACGAACAGCAATTCAGAGTATGAAGCTAAGAAAAAAGTTATAATTTCAACTTGAAAAGATATCTGTATTGCTTCATTTTTTCAATGCTTTCTGTAATTTTTTTCTTAAGAACAGATTTTTATGGCTTTGAGACTGAAAAAAAATATTTTGAACATAGAAATAGCTAGAGATTAGGTTAGAAATTAGAAATGTTTTGCATTTATTTAATTCTTTGTCATGTATCTTTTTGCTTTTTGTATGGCATGAATATCAACAAGGTTGCACCTAAATGTCTGAACAAATTGAAAGCTTCCCATTTCATATAATGGACCAGATTCTCAGAATATTGCCTGCAAAAACATATCAGAATTTTCTTCACCTACAAATGTAAAGTGTTGTGCTGAATTATAGCCTTTCATTTGCATAATGACTGATTGTGTTTGCAGTGGGAGACTTGCACAAATAATTGTGCAGTTAATACTCCAGCTGCTCCCCACAGCCATGGTGGTGGGCGTTAAAAACCTTCACAGAGGAGGATGGTTGCTGAAGGCAGAGTCCCTGGTGGTAGCCAGCACCAGTCCTGCCTCAAAGCAAAGACGTGAGAAAACAGAGCAACATATGTTTTGTGAAACTGAAATGGACATTTGTAGAAGGGCCTTCCTGCTAGCTTCTCCTCCTGGTATGGGAAATCAGCTGGCTTGATGCTTTCCCCCCAGGACTCTTCCCGACGTGCAGACACACCCAGCTCAGTTCAGAACGACTGGAAAGTCCTGGAGGAGTTTGCCAATAGTGTTAACATGTTTTGGTTAAAACTGCAGCAAATCAACAAAACACCCTAGTCCCTTAGCCTATGAACCATAAAGTGTGCAGATGTTAGTTATGGCTTCATACGAGCAGCCAGTTGGAAAACTGGAGCAGGGTGTTTAAATAAACTCAAATCCCACAAAATAGCAACATCTTATGGTGTTTCAGCACAGAGCAGTTTAGTAAAATTGCTATTAATAGTCACCACCTTAGAAATAGTCAGAACATAAAACTGAGACAGAAATCTGCTTCATTTGCCTCCAAGATGGTCACAGAATTCAGTGATCATTCTGGAGCTGAGCTGCCTGACCAGGGTGTTGCATCTGTCCTTGGCATTTTACACTGGTGGCTGCGATGGTGGCCCTGCCAGGTGTGATGAGCCACTAGCCCTGGGACCTCCAGGGTGGAGTGTCTTTGGGCTGGTTTGCACTGCACGTGTAGGGATAGGTGCAACTGCACAAGAATTTCTAATGGAAATCTAGAACTTGTTTCCCTTAGGAAAACTGTAAAATGTCTCCTCAGATGGGTTAGATGTTTTATTTTGCTTTTCTTCCTTCTGCATTTCAGAGAGAGCTGCAGGGAGAAGGTGTGAGCAAGCTCTCTCTCTCCCTGTTATGCAGAGAGATAACATGTTTGCAAACATGTACATGGCCTCTTTGTGCCAGAGAGGGTGGAGGAGGAGAGAGAGAAGATACAAAAATCTTCGGAGGAATCGGGTCATTGCCTTTTGCCCCTGAAGTCTGTTGTTAAAAAGTGGCCCTTGCATCTGAAATAAACCTTTTAATCCTTCCACTGCCTTGGTATTCTTGGGAAGAATGCCTGCGTGTTTACCTTACAGCATGTCTGAGGCAGTGTTACTGTGCCAATTAACATCCAGGAGTTCCCTCTTTGAGATCAAAGGTTAATGAAGATCATAGCCTTTTATTCACTTGTGAGAAGGCTTAGATCTTTTGGAACATCTGCCCCACTTCTGGACGGGGTGAATTGATTAAAAGAAGGTGCAGGGCCTCTGTGGGCAACAAGCAATGATTTCATTTGTAATTAGAGGAGAACATTTAATTATTGTGGTGTCTCAGCAAAGGACATCTTTGAGATGCATTTCATTGTTTGAGTTTTATATGATTTTCTTGCCCAAGATATACATATTTGGGATGATTTCAGATACTTGACTATGTTAACTTCTCCTCTGCATGATTTTGCTTTTTAACAAAAATGAAATGCTAGGGCTATTTCCTTTTTTAAAAGAGGTTTATACCTGCAGCCTGGCTCATTCATGGACTTGTTAAATCTTTCATTTTGTCTTTTTGATTGTCTTTCAAAATACCTTGTATGTAAATCTTGCATTCTTTTATCTTTTTTTTAACTGAAGCCTGCATAATAATTGCACTGCCTGCTCAATAGAGAACTGATTACATCTCCTTCACCTATTGCTTTATGATAATGATTTCTTCAAGAGAATTGAAAAGGGTAAAGTTATGAAACCAAGCATATGGCTATATTTTCCACCCAAGACTATTTTTTTTCCTCAGTATCCTATGTCATTTGTTAAGCTAACACTTTATTTTTGTCTTTCCTTCAGAAGATTTAGCACTCTTTTGATTCACCTAAACAGTGCTGTAGTTTTCTTCTTTGTAGATTTTCAGTTGCTGGTTTCTGATCTTTCCTTCACATGAAAGGGGAAGACAGGAAATTCTGTAGCTGAATCAACACAGTTGCATATATACATATAAAGTCCCAAATTTCACCATTTACTTTTGTGGCTTTACATTGTTTCTGCCACTACTTTCGGTTATGCCCCAGGGTCCATTCAACTGGAAGATTTAAATATTCATTTGCTTCCAGACTAATAGCTAAAGCCCTTGATTCTTTGAAAAAAATCCTCTGAATAAAGGTCACTCATTTTGTCCATATTGGACCTCCTTTTATGTCTTATTAAGATGCTCTGTAAGATCATGAGTATGAAAACACTGTCAGTTTTGATTGGATGATACTGTGGTAAAGTCAGTTGGCACTCAGGTATTCGTAGTGAATCTTTTAGTGGTCTGGGTATATTGTCCTAGATACCAATGAGTCTCTGGTTTCTAACTGGGAACTAATTCCCCCAGATTTATGGACTTTTCTCTTGAAAAATTAATCGATTTCACATTTCTGCGTGTTTTCTATTTTAGCAAAATGTTACTGAAGTGCAACAGGGCAGAAGCCACTTCTGTGTGTCTGTGGTGGACCTTAAACTCGCTAAGAATATTAAATAGAATCAGGAGTACATGGAGAAAAAGAGCTGTGAGGATTTAGACTAAAGGTAACTCCTACTTTTGTGTCTGAGACTGTATGGAAAAGTGGCATAGATATTCCAGATGGACCGGTATAAAATTAAATAGCTCAACTCTGAAGAGTGGAGATATGGGGGAATAAATGGAAAGAAGAGAATGGTGAAGAGCAGGGAGAAAATTACCCATTTTGCATATAAATGATGTAATTACCCCCTCAGCTTCTCAGGCAGAAGTTGACATTCCTAATTAAAATAATTTTATGATCTTCTGGGAACGGATATACAAAAGCATAAAGAGAGGGAAAAAATAACAAATACAAAACTAACCAACATCATTGGTCATTTTTACAAAATTATTTTGCAATAGAACTGATGATGTACATACAGTCTCAGCTTTATAACAAATTACCATGTTTGTATTTTATTTTAGATGATTCACAAGGCTTGATGTAAAAGGCAGCGCCTGAATAAAACCTTTTCAGAGAAGAGAATGAAAAAACCTCAATACAAGGACAGGGAATTGAAAGCCTACTGGACTGAATTTCATTGTCTTCCTCTGATTAATACTGCAAATTGAAAGCCACTGTGTTTAACCTGTGCTGATGCTACAGTTGCTGTAATTAAGCATAAGAATATGGTGTTACAACTTGTGCATGCCAATTGTTTCCTACAAAGCACCTGGTAAATTTGCCAGTACATACAGTATTAAATCTACAACAGAGGAGTCCACCCACCAAAGGTAACCCATTGTTATTTTTCAGTCAATCTATAGTACTTTGCCACATCTTCACTTTCCCCAGTTCCTGGGGAAAAAAGAAGTATTGGAGCCTTTTCCAGATGGTGAGGTAGCAAAAGGATGTGTTGTTTTAGCCATGTGGGAAGGAAGGGGTTGTGCTACAAAGGAAGATAAAACCCAGGAAGTGTAACAAATCTGGAAAATTCCATTATCATATGCCTTGTCTTATCACTCTTACCATCTGACTCACTGATTTAATGTTGCTAAGAGACTTGACAGATCAACTTGTTAGCATTAGATACTGCACATAGTAGTTATTGATAAATCAATTGTTACCACTAATTTTACTCCAATAGCATTGATATTTCAGTAGTCAGGATTTGGCTGAAGGATATGTTTGTGTTCACGTGTTTCCTTTCCCCTTCCCCTCCACATAACTGGTTGTCTTTTGCATTTCCTAAGTATTTTTGTTGATTTCATGGTAAGAAGACAAGCTGGAAGCCAAGAGAATAAAATTATCCTCAGGCACAAATGCAGAAAATCAGGCTTGAAATCTCACAGGAACTGATGTTCTTGTCCTATAACCATTACTTACAGTAGTGACTAAGCTTTGAATAATTTAGAAAAATTAAAATCTTTCTTGAGATATTTTCATGTCTAGTCCTCATTGATTAATTAATAAAAGCTAACAAAGCATTTTAAGCCTCAGAAAACTTTGGGTGTCGTTCTGCTGAGAGGATGGGCATGGTGTCAAGTCCATTAGTTCTGAGCTGATTCATCCTGCCCTAATTAATATGATTCACTCATAGACCACAAAATCTGGAATAACCACTGTGGGTTTTGAGAGAATTAAATATTATCTATTGTACCATGTGCTTAGTTCCTCAACTCCATTTACATAGATGGGAAGGGGAAGCATATTCCGGTTAATTTATCTAGCAAATAAGTCTCAAATGTCATAAAGATGAATCCTTCCCTTCCCAGTTCCTGTTTGTTTTGTTTGTTTTGTTGTTTTGTTTGTTTGTTTGTGTTTGTTTTGCAAGGCAAAGAAGGACTGGATAAAATGACAGCAGGGATTCAAAGCATCTCTCAGGGGGTGATTTTGCACAGGGGGCTCCACAGCAGGCGCTGGTGGGGTGGTCAGTAGGGCATAGAGGGTCTTCTGTCTTATCCCAGCATAAATCATGCTTGCTCTGCATGGTGACACCTCCCAGATTCATGGTTATCAAGGCTGGGATTAAAAATGATTTGTCAGAAAAACAGAGTGGTCAATGAATATTCCTGAGTCAGAAGGCCTTTTGCAAAATACTGTTCTGTGCAAGATTGTCAAGGAGCTCAGCACAGGTGTCAGGCAGCTAAAACAAAATAGCATGTGTAGAGACAAATAGTGGCCTTTGGTTGTTGCAGTGTAAATGAGGGAACAGCACAGCTCTGCTCTTCCTGTGAGTGTACATGTGTAAGAAAGCTGGCAGAGAGGGGCTTTGGTGGATACCATGGATATAATGATCCT
This sequence comes from Pachyramphus minor, assembly GCA_013397135.1. Taxonomy (NCBI): domain Eukaryota; kingdom Metazoa; phylum Chordata; class Aves; order Passeriformes; family Tyrannidae; genus Pachyramphus; species Pachyramphus minor. The sequence continues at coordinate 42,336 of VYXB01003858.1, forward strand.
GAAAACACTTAAGGATAAAGCATAAAGAATTGATTCTTGAAAATAGGCTGAAGCATTGGAAAGCATGTGGAATGATCCATCTTTGGTTCATCTTCTCTTAGTAAGGGAAGGGTACTCAGTATTTACCTTTCTGATGGAGCTCCTTTCACTCAGAGAATCAAGATTTATTTGCAGAATGTTTGACTCAAAAACATCTTTCCAGCTTCTTTTGTAAAGGTGTATTTACATCCTACCAAAAGTAGTATGAAGTCTGTATCAGAAAGAAATTTTATTTCTGGATTGTAGCAGGTGTATAAATTAATCTGTATTTATCCCTATTTCACAAGCAATGTACGTAGCTGTCCACAGACCAGCATTTATCTTTCTGGTTTGTGCCACTGTGTGGATAATACATCACAGGAGCAGTGGTGCTAGTTATGATGTATGACACCAACATATCATAAAAGCGTTGCCACTTCTGTGATGTATTATTCAGAACATGGAATTAAACAGAAAGATCAATATAATACAGGCTCTTAATTTTGTAAGGTGGGTTAGAAGGTTTTAGATTAAAGAATATAGGCTCCAGAGAGTTTACATAGTCTCAGTACATAACAGAAACAAATGGGAATAACTGTGATTTCATAGATGACCCAGGTTTTACCAAAATATATTCAATCTGTGACCAGTGGAACTTTTAAATTCCCTATTTTTTTCAGGTCCTCTCTGTACTCAGCTGTGATGCAGACTCAATATCTTCCACAAAATACCATCTTCACTGTCTCCACATTAGCCAGTTCTCTTTCCTACCTCTCTCTTCCCTGGACCACCACCTGGCAGCTCTTACTGCACCCAGCCCAACTTTCCAAGCATTACGAGCCCGCTCATTCCTGTTGATTAGTGACCTGGCATACTGAGTAGAACTTAAATGGTGAATTTATTTTCCTGCTTTTTGCACAATGAGGGCACTTATTTGAGCACTCTTCTCTACTTGATTGCCAATTATCAGTAAACTGAATGATAGTTCCTATTGAAGAACTTACCTATTTGTGAAATGTTGAAACTCTCCCTCATTTTGTAAAGTTAATAGGGAGATGATGGGGTAGGGGATAGAAAAAAAATCTTAGACATTCACCTTATTTCCTTTGTGGCTAACTTAAATGCTCTTGTTAAGAACCTTTTGATTTTCATTAACACCTCTTTCATGATAAAAATTGTATTCATTTGCTTTTCCAACACTGTTAATCATAGAAACTGAACAAGAAATTATTTTGGGTTTGTGTTTTAACTTTATTTCAATTCTGCATTTCCTTCAAAAGTGCTTAGACAGTATTTTCGCCTTTTGCTCAGAAAGGTGGAATGGCAAAAGAGGCTGTCAGGTCTTCACATACATGAACTTTAAGCAGAAACACTACATATTGCAAAACATGGTTAAAACTAACAGTTGGCACTTCTGGGCTTGTCCGTATCTCACGTGAAGAACAGAAATCCCTCAACAAGCCTGAAAACTTAGGTGCAGAAGGTGCTGCTCCTAATTATGTTGAAAGAATAAATACCTGGTATTCATATCAATTTTATTTTTATTGTGCAGTTGCAAGCAGTCTCTACATTCTTCAATTTTCTTAAGGTTTTGGTCCATCCACCTGACTTGTCTTCTCTACTTGAGTATTCCCTTTTTCAATCTCATTAGCTGTTGTTTTCTCCTCTCTACTCAAAACTTTATAGTTTCAGGATAGTAAATTTATTAATCTTTTTTAGGTAATGTACACAATTTTTTTCCTGTGTTGTTATTACTTCCTTGAATTTTTGAAGATATTTTTACAGTTTTATATCCTCTTAATCTCTTTTTCTCTAAGCTGTGTAAATTAAGCTCCCTTCCTTGCTCTTCCTCTGTAATATCCCCCAATCTTTGAATCATTTCAGTTGTTCACACTACCAGCATAAACGTTTTCAGGGGGCTTGGAATGTAAAAAGAAATTAAGTGTCCCCTGTCTGTCACAGCATATGCTGCTGTGAGCATGCCTGTTATGGCTGGCCTTAACCAAAGGGAATTGCAATTCTGCTTGCACAACAGGGCCCATTTGATTTATTATATATTTTTATCAGGTTTTGGTGCTATTCATGGTGCCAGGCACTGTTTATTCATTAAATACTGTATTTCCCTGCCCAAAGACCTTAAAACAGAAGACTTTAATTGTCTGAGAACCTCCTAGCAGAGACCCCCTATGGAGAGAACTACACATTAAAACTTCTCTGCTATTTCTGTTCATCTAGAATCCATATTTAAGACTTATAATGTTGTGTGATAAATGGGGCTTATATTTTTAATGTATTTTGTCCTAAAATTAATGTTTCCATTACAGCATTTCTAGGACCGTGAGAGAGAAGGGAAATAGTTCAGATCATGCAACATCCAAAACCATTGCATTTTGTGAAGGTCATGGCAATTTACATCTCTTATCCCCAGATAATACAGAGATGTTCATCCAGATCATTTGGATGTGGGTATAGAAAATTTTACCTAAGCAAGAGGATTATAACATTGTCCCCCTAGCCAGTGATTTACAGCAACTGTCTTGTCTCTGAGTCAAGACTCTAAATCTGCCAGAAATGCTTTCCTCTGTCTTCAGGTTTGAGTCTAAACAAATCCATACATGTGACCAAACTACTAGTAGTTCCAAAGAGAAACAAGGATGTGCAGATAGGCTGCTGAAGATGGCCATTGCTCTTCCAACATCCTCTTTTCTCTCGATGTTGTCATGGTAAATGAATCAGCACAAATGATGTGCTTGATTATATTAATTCTGTGTGATGGCAGAGGAATTCAGTATTAATAGGTGTAGAATTTCTCCAAGAATTACCTATAAAAAATGCTTGTTGGACAGAGAGCAGAATTCTATATTGCTGTAGCATAAAGGAGAGTGACTTAATATAGTGAAAAATAATTGTGTTAGTGTTGATTATGCTGTTGAATACAAATGTAAATGAGCAGTGACTGACACTTTCATTTCTAAGTTTCCTGTAGTACAGAAGTACATATACTCTGTAATTTTTATATTTGTGTACTTGAGAGTACCACCACCTCTGTGAAAAGATACACTTTGGAAGCCTTTTGAAGCTGTTCAGACACACAACAGAATGCTGTCTCTTCTTAGAAAACCTGTAATTTATCTCATCAGTAATCTGTGACTTTATGTACTGTGTTAATAAGAAGTCAAGAGCGGTGGGACATTCTTCTCTGATAGTAAAGAGACGTGAACTTTTCAGTGTTGCTTAATGCAAGGTTTCTCTGTAACATTGTGTATCTGTCTCTCTACCTTATTTTCCCTTTTTCTGCAGTTATAAAGAGTGTATCTCTTACCTGTTGTGCAATGACCAACAATTGCTACAAATAAAACTTTCCTTCCGTAGATTTTGTTTTGAGGTATACTTGGTACACTGAAGAAGTTACTTGTGGTAATATCATAAGCATTCCAAAATATAGGTTTTCAAGATAAATACAAATATGTATGTATTATGTCAAGAAATACCAAATGTAGTGAAAGCTGGGTGTTGCAATTATTGGAAGTACATAAAAGGTACAAAGAGAGATGAATGCAGCAAAACTGACAATCATAAGTAGAAAGTCTAATGTAATTTCCTTTTTTAGAGCTGTGTTGAAGGTAAAAAGGTAGATGGGAGCCATTAGTTTTAGCGATTTATAATACTTTTAAGAGCTTCCATACAATGAGCAAAGAAAATGGTATTGGTCTGTAATTCACAGGAGGTCATTTAGAAAACATACCTTCTGAGGTGTTTATTGTGTATCAAATTGAAATTTGATAAAAGGAGCAGAATCATTCAGCAGTTATGGAAGGTACAGAGTTAAATCGCGTGTTTTCCTTTCAGAAAAAGAAACCAGTAAATATCAGCATGTTGATTTGCAAAAATGCATTTTTAGAAAGACTCATGGCTTTTTTTTGAGAATTTTCCCATTAGCACCTAGTGCTATCAAATTAAATCCAAAGTAAAGTAAATCAAATTAGTACATACATTGTTAAAATTCAAAAGAACAGCAGTGTCCTTGAACTAAAATTTGTCCTAGCTCAGAACAAAACTTAATATATAATATTCTTTGATAAAGGGAGCATGAGTGGTAGGGATTGCTACTAAGCTTTTATAATACTTTTATTTGCTTTAAATTGCATTCTTGCATCCAAGTAATATTGTTATCTAACAAGACAAAAGGATGAGTACACATTTGGTTGCACGCTGGTTATACATCCCTCATATCCAGGGAATCCCTAAAGGAATTGGAGAAACCAGGCCAGTTCTGGTCAGGTTTTCTTATTAGCACTTAAAGGGATAACTAGAATAATCTATACTAGAATAACCTATAGAATAACCTAAGGGCTGCAGTGTGCAGCCCTTAGCACCGAGGTCGACCACCGCAGGTGGTGTTTTGACCTGCACAGAATCCTTCCCGAGGAGGGGCCACCTGGCTTCCCCTGCCTGAGAGGACTCAGCCCTTCCAATTGAATTGGGGTCACTGGGTGGCCAGGAAAAGCAGCATCAAATGTTGATCAGGCTTAGCAGGTGGTGCACTCGAGCATTCCAAGTAGGAAGAACAGGCTGAAAGTGGGCTTCAAGTGAGTTTGGACAGAAGAGAGCTTGAACCCATTTTCGTTCCACTTTCTGTAAAAAAAACTTGCTACTAAATGAGAAAGCAAAATTAATTTGTATTGTAATTTATACTTTATAATTGTTTATAGTTATACCAATTTTGAGAAGAGAAAAAAATGGCGGACAGCTCCTGAAAGGGGCTGGGAAAGTTGTTTCAACCAGATACTGTTCAACAAGTACCCTGGGCAGAATAAACATGGGCCCTTTTTCATCCCTCACAAATATTTCCAATGACATAATCATGACAGCAAACCCTCCATTGTCTCCACTGTAAAAGGTGAATTGTATTCCACAGATGCCACTCTTCTATTTTGTGCATTTAACTGGGCTTGGTCTGTCCATATTTAAAAGCTCAGGCTCCTTTAGGCATTTTTGGCTAGTCTTTAGGTACATGCTGGTATGTCCCAAATGTAAGTGATTTTGGAAGCAAGTAGGTCAGGTTAAAATGCTTCTGAGAGTACAAAGAAATTTCTGTTACATTGAACTGGTGATTTTCTCAAACTTTTGTTGTCCAGTTTTGAATATCAGGCACCTGCTTGGATGCGAACGCTGCCAGAGGAAGTGATTTGTGTCCTGGAATTTAGTTATTGCCTTTTGAGTGACAATTTCTCTTACCCTGTCTGTCCTTGGTGTCCCAGCAGGCTGGCTATTGTGAACATTGCTCTTATCTATCTAACTCTATATTTAATGTGGATGATTTAAGGACCTTATTCTGTGTTGTCATTTTTTAACACTGAAGCCCTGGTCTGGCTCTCATTGATTACTGAAGTTGGGTAGTGACCAGCCTGAGATGCTGTCAATGATTTTTATGTTGAGGAATGTAATTCAAATAGGGAAAACAGCATAAATCAATGCCACACACCTTGAAGAAACCTATTACATGACTTTGGGTGGAGTCCTGGAATTTGACAACTAAATGGCCTTGTTCCAAACAATTAAATGAATCTCTCTTCAGAACATATGGTGTAGAGAACATGCCATGTTGGAGAAATATGGTTGGCTTGTAAATCTTGAGTTTTAGTTTTGCAAAAGAACAATAATTTGTCTCAGCATAAAAACTTCTTCTTTTCCCTGTTAAGTACAAATCTGTTCAACGACAGGGAAAAAAATCATTTTAGGAAAATCCAGTGTTGCCTTTCATATATCATAGACATTAATTTTTGTCTCAGTTCTTTTGAACAAGAGTTTGGAATTAATGTGGCTATTTTTTTCTCCTATTGATACTAAAAGTTTGTGATGGAAATTAAAAATCCAAAGACTAAGCTATTGAAGACCTACTATTGGTCTGTATGAAGGATCTGGTTGGTATAATTGTTACTAAAAAGATGATGCTTGAGACAAAGGATTCTTTCTTTGATACACCAGAAATTTATCAACCTGTCCTCTTCCCCTGCCTGAGTTGCATAATGATGGTAATAATTGCACTGGGGTCCAGGCTGGGTGGTGGAGAGGCACTGTTCTATGTGAAAAAGCATCAGTCTCATTCTGTTCAGGCTCCTGGAAACATCTCCTCAGGTGAGATTTTGATTCCACTACACCAGGAGGGGTCTGCCACTGGTTTCAGTGGGGTGCAGAGGAGAGAGCAGAGGTATTATGCCCAAGTCAGAAGAGGACATCTACCTTCTTCTTTCTGCTGTTCCTGAAGCACGGACCAGCTTCAGATTCCCTGAGCTGGTCTGGGAGAGGTGAGGATCAGGCAGCTCCTGCCCAGCTGGCACAGAATCCATACAGGCATCTCAGCTCTTTTGGGCATTGTGCCACAGGTGCTGCCAGCCAGCATTTTTCTCTAAAGATCTAAGGGGATTAGGCTTTTCAGGGGAAATCTAAGAGGATTGCAGATTTAAGAGATGGCCAAAGGGGCACATTTATAGCTTTTTAATTAAAAGACATTTTGACTGGAAGACCAGAAGGATTAAGGAATTGGTAAAACCAAGTTAAATGTCAAATGCAGGGTTAAACCAAGAATTAGGCATATTTTTAATGGATCTTTAGCTTCTGACTTATTTTTTTCCTGAGATTAAACAATCTGTAAAGCTTATTAAGGTCATTTCCTATCAATCTTTCTCTTTCACAACTCCTCGCCTCCTGTCCATATTTATGGCATTACAAATACATTTAAATCCAACACAAAAATTGGAATGGCTGGTAGTATAAAAAGGGAGTCCTCTAACAGACTATGTCCTAGTTAAAATTTTAAAGAAAAGATCTCGTATTTCATGAGAGTAATAACCAAGTCTACATTTTCTAAGCATAGCTGTGCTTGAACACTTAAATGGATCAGTCTTTTGGTTTTTACATTTATGTCTGCTTATTTTAAATGATCTACTGTATATGAAAGTCAAGGGGAGAGGCAAAGTATCGATCAGATTATACAAGAGAAATTCTCACAGTTCCAACTGTAATGCAAAAAAGTTGTTCCAAATTTTATATATAAAACTCTTTTCTTTATACTACTGAGTCATGTAACATTATTTTGAAGCTAAAGTAAAGGTGTTAAGTCAAAAGAAGTAATTTTAAGTTTTTAATTATTCTACAAGTTTTGCCCTGCAGCACATTTTCTTAAAACTGTACCTTTTGTTCAGCGTTAAACTGCATGAATTACTTATAAGGCAGGAAGATCAATATCGCGGAATGTCTTACAAATAATAATTTAGTTCAGTTGGGATTTTTTTGTATTGCTGCTGTTCATTCACCAACATTTTATTCTCACAGCATTAATAGCAAAAATCAGGAAAGAGCTTTTATCAAATGAATCTGTCAGTTCAAGGACAAAGCTTACCATTAAAAACAATATTTAACAGTTGCTAGTATCGTGACACTTTCAAAATATTAAGGGGAATAGGTGAATATTGCTGAAAATTAATATCTCAGGTAAATGTTTCAGGTATTTCATTGGCAAAATGTTACAGGAACAGTGTTCTATGTATGACAGGTGTCTGTATCTGCTTGTGGCTTCAGTAAACTGTATTATATTTTGGTAAGATAAATTTGTTGGACTATGCTCAGTCAGGAGCATCTGTAAAATCATCTGCTTTTAATATCTTTGAAAATCTCATTACAAGGTTAAAAGGCAAAAAAAAAAGCCAGGACCAGAAGTTGTAAAGCACTGCAACCCAATCCTAAAATCCTCTGCTTTTTTGAAGTCCAAGCAGAAGATAAAATACAACGTGGCGTGCTTGCTTGAATTTCCACCAAGGGATTTCTGTCAGGACACTGCTGTACCTTTAGAACTTTAGTGTCTGCTGATATATCATTTGATCCAGCACTTATATCAACTCCCTGGAACCAGCTTTAATCCACTGAGCCTCAGGGTTTGCTGCATGGCAAAGGGTAAGTCAGTCAGAGCTGGGCATGGTGCTGCTCTGTCCCTTGTGACATTGTCCAGAGCAATGCTGGGATTTACCCTGGTGTAAAAGATAGTTGCTTTTGACCCTCTCTCTTCACATGCCTCTGTTTGTAAAAATCTCATATCAATCTTTATGCCAAAATATTGTTGGACTCCTTTATTTGTGAAGTTTTTGACCTTATGGAATGAAAACATATAAAAATATGTCCATCCGCTATTTGCCTGGTATTTTGAGTGGATGGTGCAGTCAAGCTCACTGTGTTTTGCTTTTTGTTTTAATGTAGAGTTAGTTCATATTTCTGTTTACTACTTGCAGTCAAAGGTTCTGGTATTTCAAACACGGGCATTTCCAGTGTTTTAGTATCAGCATTTCTATATGAAGTCAAAGGATAGAACTGGACTGAAATGTCACTGAAGTGTAGAAAAGCTTATGTTACTGAATCACAGCATCATTCTCTTAAAGGAGAAGACTCCTGGGAGATTCCTGCCCTGGCTCTGTGACTTTAGAAACACAATGTCATAGAAGGATGGACTGCTTGGGCTGGATGCTCAATTCCTTCATATATCCCTTCCAGTTCCAACTTTTCTAAACATGGATCTTGTATACTTATACAGTCTCATCTGGGTTATGGATTGGCAGTTGCTTTCTGTCCAAAAAATTCCCATTACCCACCACCAGCTTAGTCAGTTCTGCCCAAAGCATTTTTCTTCTTAAGAGAAATAAGGGCAGAAGAGCATTGCTTGTATGTCAAGCAGCTCCTCCTTCTCTCCAGTCCAGTGGGGATTTGGGATGCCTGAATCTTGCCCCGTGTTGTCTTTGCAGTTAGGCAAGTTTAATTCACTTCTTAATTTGCAATCCTTTAGATTTTTGTCAGTACAACTGTGCAGTACAAAACTGAACTTTGTGTATTTTCCCTCTACCTGTTGTGTGTGCACATTATAGTGCTACTGGGCTTTTCCGGGATTTCTCTCCATGGACTCCTGCTGTGCTTTTCAAAAGTTACAAAAATATGTTTTGGTGCTAAGTCTTCTGAACAGAAGTCTGGAGCAATTTCTCTTCTTAAATGGACAGACAATGGAACAGACTTCCTTTGTAGGGAACTGTGCTTTCAGGCATTATGTTATTTCTTTAAACCAAGACATCAGCTTCCCAGAGTAGCTGTGTTCACTTAAATTGGTCCAAAGAGCATAGTCTGCAATGAGTCACAAATACTGACTTGTTGGTTTGGGGTTTTTTTTATACTACCCCCATCGTCTTGTATTTTTAGGGTACCACCTGTTCTTACTTTCAGTTAGCAATGAGAATTTTTGTGTATCAAAAGATATACTACAAAACCCTGTTCTATATCAAAACTTTTATTTTTCTTTTGGTCCAAAACAATAGCCATCACCAGTTAACCTTGCCTTTCGAACAAAGTTTCAGTAACTGTTTGAAAATTAATTATAGTTTTCAAAATGTGAATGGTTTTCGTGTTATTGAGAGCATTCTTTTTAAAAACTGGCACAGTGGAGAATTATATATTCAAGATAGTGAGCCCTGCATACCCACAGCCTGCTGGTTTTTATGTATTTTGAAATGATCTTTTATGAAAGTTGAGCCTTAGCATGCTGTGGCTCTGTGCTGTAGACAAATAAGAGCTACATTTTTTTGATAATTCTGATTTGGTCTAATGCAAACACGTTAAAACCCTGAACTGTACAGTGAATTAGCATTAGGTGAACAATTACAATAATTTTTTCATATACATAAAATTGCAGTTTAGGTGACAAAGTCTGTTATACTTGTTTCTTCTCAACATATGGCACCATGTTTCACTACCTCTTCCCTCCTCCCTGTTTCCCACAGGCTGTCTTTAAGAAGACAGAATTCCTTTAGTGACCATTTATGCACAGATTTTTTTGGGTTGCCTGAGGATTTAATTGTATAAATATAGTAATGCAGTAGTAAATATTGTCTAAGATGGGCTCTACCTTTGGAAATATACCTTTTAACAAAGGCAGCAGTGATTAAAGATGGGATAATAACTCCCTAAATTTGAGAAGGAAGATCTGGACTTCAGAACATCTGCTGATTTCCTTGTCTCCAAATGAGAAATGAGAACCTTCTTGTATCAACCTCTACTTCCCAATATACTGAGCTGTAAAAACCAGACCAAGGTCTTAATTCCAGAAGTTTCTTCCTGTGATAGTCAGCCCTCTGCAATAACCAATAGGTTGTCAGTTAGACTCTGGATTTCATCCAGGCCATTGTGGAATAATGTTTGTTTAATGGACATGGAAAATGTGGGGATCCTTGGGATTTTTTCCTCAGACCACGGAGTAGCTGTTTCAGCCATTGATGGCTATGAATTCTCTTTTTTATTGCAGAAACTACCTGGATTTCTTGTATGATGTAAAAGTATTTTTACTGCAGTATGACCTAATTTGTGAGACGAGGCTTTTCAGCCAAAATGGACTAAATCCTGTCTTCATTTCTACTTTCCCCAGTTAAGTCTATAGATATCTAAATTCCCTTCTCATCCCGTTATCAGAGGATGAGGAGGCTGCGAATTTTTCAAGGAAACCTTCCCAGAATTCTCAATCCAGTGAGTTTCCCTGGTATTATGGGAACATTTTTCACTCTCTTTATAGCATAGTTAAATGTTAAGGAAGTTCTAACATCCTCATTTACCTGTTTTGCCAACCTAGAGATTCAGTGTCTTCATGCCCAACCTGTTGCAGTCTTCCAGTAGAAGATGTTAAAGTACATTGATAAGTATTAAACTGCAGAACACACCACATACTTTTATTTCAATTTTACAGAAGAGAAAACAAACTATCAGTGAAATTTGCACAAAGCATTTAAGTAAAAATGCCTGCATGCCATGTGTTAGATAGCTTGTGTTAGTTTGTATTCTTCTATTTGGAAGAGTTTTCAATAATGTGTCTGTTAATGTTCTGGGCAAAGGCAAGGGAACACCAACAGCAGTGAAAATATTTCAGAATTGTATTTCGTAGGGTTTATGGTATTTGTTTATATTTTGCTTTTGTATCTAAAAAATCATCTGTTCTATTTTTCTGGCAATTCAAATTAATTATCCTTCGCACATTTCCAAGATGCATTACACTCCATTTATTTGTTATACTACTGACCATGATTAATCACCAACCACAATTTGAATATCCCATTTTTAGCAATCATGATAAATTGTAGCCCATCATGGCAATTTAATATGCTTATCATGCAAGATCTAAGTGAAAAAAATTATATCATAATTAGGAAGCACATCTTAGCTGGGGAAGCACAAGAATAGTTTGCCATTATAAAACTTGCAGCTGAAAAACTTTTATAGCACATCAACCTGGTTATTCTTTTCAATTCTTATGGGAATATAGGTCATGAGCTTTACCACTGTCCATCTCATACTGAAGGAGAGCCTTTTTGCAAACTCTTTGATTGTAGTTTTGAGAACTCAGGAAGCAGGTCAGATAAAAGAGCCATTCAGATGGTGAAATTTAAGATTCCTTGTGTGGTCTAGATCATGTGAGATGCATCACAGTCACCCTGCTCTTGGCTGTGGCTGTGTCTGATACAGTGATACACTGCCCATTGCATGTCACAACTCCATATCAGACTGAAAGCTGGTGACAAGCATCGTTCCTCATTTTTCCTCATTTGTGTTTACACACGGGAAAGCTCTGGGCGCTTGGGCTGCAGCAGCTCCGAACATAGTCTAAACTTAACCTTTCTGATTGTCACATTTAGGATGACACATTTTAATGCTTGGTTTCTTCCTACTGTGATGTATTCCCTGGTCCTCCTGTCTTTCATCACCCCCTGGGTGACAGTGGAAGCTGACAGCACAGAAACATCCGTCCTAGTCCCATATCACCTGTAGCTGCACTTGTGGTAGTGTGAATATTTAGCAGATCCCTTGTAGTTTACCACTTGGTTTTAGTTTTTAAACAACACCAAATAAACACAGTAATGAAGATGTTAATTCAGATTTTTAATGATGTTTTTTAAATTACTACTATAACATTTATGGTTTCTCTAAATGCGTTTGCCAAATCATCCCTGAGTTAGCAGCCTGCACTTGGAAAAATGTTATTTTGGGATGGTCACTTAGTTTGTAGTTCACATCAAATAACATCATGCACCATAATGACTCAAGAGGAGCATGATCAGCAATCAGTAAAATTGAAATTAGGTTGTTCCTTGGCTATAAGCATAATAAATCAATTTACAGGATTTTTAAAATTCAGCATTAAGTCTACAGTCAGTAGAAGTTATTGGACATTGGTCAGTGTAGTTCTTTAAGACAGGTCACTTTCCTTCCTTGCCTTGACAGAACCAAGGCAAGAAAAATCATAATATTCCTTCATCATAGAAGAGAGAATTCCATGAAGGTGCGAAGAAGCAGAAGAGTTGGACCTCTTTTCTGTCACTGACAAAACAGAGTTCTATCAGGGTAAACTTTTCTTGATTTAGCAGAGTCCGTGCATTTGATTACTAAGAAAGAGATGCCAGAAATTGCAAAAATCCTCTAATAAGCCACTTTAATAAAAGTGACTTGAGAGAATATCTTGCAATGGACACAATCACAAAACCATGAGTTAACAAAGAATAATTTACATGTGAAGAAATGGTTTTACCAATGTATCTTATGCACTAAGATGCAGAAAGCTCAAAAGTCAGATATGTACTTTTTTACGATTCATTTATAGGGCCATTTTTAAAAATGCCATTTCAATGCTGTTTCAATGCCATCAAAGTTTTCTTAATGTTTTCTTATCATGATGTTGAATTTGCACTACTCTTAGAACTTTAGCTACAGTGCTAAATTGTACCAATATCCATTAGGCAATCCTAATTGAAACTACATCATATGTCTGATCTGTCAGTGCTATTTGGTACTAATTCTAATCTGCATTAGTAGAGTGGTAATAGAGACTTAAGAACAGAGGAAGGGATAAGCATGTTTGCGAAACTTCTCATGTGTAAAGTATTCCTAGAATGAGAATTCACTGTTCTACTGACTCTATTTCTTGTCCATTTTATTTTAATTACTATATGCAAAATGTCCTAATGTTTCAATAACCAAAATTCACATTTTCTGAAGCCTTACATCAGTATATTTACTAATACTGTACTTAAAGCTCTTCTTATTTATTGTATTTGCCTTCCGTTTTAAGTGTCCTTAAAATGTTTGGAATGAATGTTAAACTGTAATTTGTCCTCCTAGGTTTTGCTATCAACTAGCTGACATTTTGCTGTATCAGAGTATGTGTCCATTTTTTTTCCTTGGATGATTGAAGTGGATCTTTTCATAACCATTTGCCACATGTCTGAAGTATGTCACCTTTAACCACTGCAGTTTAGAGTGGCCAGCACTCAGAGCCACATAGAAAAATCTGCAAAATCCTGAAATTTGAATATTTTGTGTGTATCTCAAAAGGTGGAGGACTGGGCTTCAGTTTCACGAGTTCAAGACAGGAAAGATCACAGCTCAGGAAAACCACTCTGCTTGCTTCTGAGGTAAAGCTGGGAGTTCAGCTGGCTGCCTGGGCACCAGTACCATTGCCACCAGTGGAGAATTCAGATTTTTCTAGCTGCTTCTGTCTATCAGTGATCCTACAGTCTGCCTCCCAGATGGCAGCTCAATTTGAATGCCTCAAGAGTTGTGTATAGTTAAAGGGCTACTACTCCTTGGTATATAATTTTTATAAGCAAAAATGCCACATCAACTTCCATATGAGAAGTTTACATACTAACCACTGAGTTTGAAAAGTAAATTAATGCTACAACTACAAGTCTGATCCTTCAGATATAGTAAACACTATAGTAATCAAGATATATAACCTGAAATTTGCTTGCTGACTAAACTTGCTGTCAGAAAGAACTTCTTTGGACACACAGACATGCTGGGTTTCTTACCCAGGTGCAACAGACATTTATTGTCTCCTCCTTAATCACAGAAGTATGTGGTTTATCTACTTCTCTTAGTATGGTAATCAGGTATTTGATGTCAATTTTTTCTTTTTTTTCTTCTTGAGGCTATTTCACCATTTATCTTTAAAAATGAGATATGACACTAGTGTATCTTTGTCACTTAGAAATCATGTTTAAAAGTGAAGATTTAATTTTTTTAAAAAAACCTATGGTATAAGTTATGGTAAGGGTAGGTCAGTGGTGTGGGCCACACAGGACAGTTTTTACAACTGATCTTTTAATTTCCTCATTCTAATTTCAGTTTTGTAGACTGAACTTTATTTTGTTACTTACCCTTTCATAGACTGTCTTCTAGGTCCAGAAATCTTTACTGATTTTTGGATTTTTAAATATAGTATGATTCCCCATAAAATTTAATATCTGTTCAGGAGAGCCTTAAAATATCCAAGCAAAACTTCTATACATATTATCTGGAGGGATAAGAGATTTCATCTTTGAACTAGGCACAAGAATACCTTTCAGGATTTTAAGTGAAGCAACATGCAGAAGAAAGACCCAATCAATGAGTTGTTTAATCATCTGAAGATATAGTGATAAATATTATGGTTTGTTACTAACTTCCATCATTATTAGTGTTATTTTCAATTTTTTTTACCTTTTACTAACTATGGAGGATTTTGTGATATTTTGCTTGAAAGGCACTTCTCTCTAGACCACAAAGCTGCTGCTTGGTCAGACAGTGAAATCAGAAGCCATAGTGTATTATGACAAAGGAGAAGAATTTTGGATGCTAATATCTAAAAGATTTCTTCTCCTAGTATTTATAATACTCTCTCCATTTCCCTCTTTATCACTCCTCGTAATTTGAAAAAAAAAAATTAGTTCTTTTATTTTACCTCTATTTCACTTTTATTTTATTTCTATTTCACTTTTATTAATGTCTATTTTAAAGGAGATTTAATTATTTTTTACTCTTATTGTTAAAAATTTTGCAGAGTTTCTTTTCCAGACAAGATGGACTGGAAGAACCCTATTTTTCCTAACATATGAAATCAAAATCAGTGACCGTAGAGATGACAAAGGCATCTTGTTCAGCAACATGGAAGATTATGCAAAGGTAAAATTATTAAAATAATGTCAGATTTAATAATTGAAATGCCAGAAACAAGAAAAACATAGGCCTACTGAAAATTAGAGAATCTGAAATACTATTTTACTGATTATTTAGCCACAGCCTATGAGATCTGTCATGCATCTGGTAACCACGCTTGGCATGTATTTAATGTTTTTTCTTTCTATCTGCCTCAGGATTGCTTTTTCAGAATTGTTACTGATACTTTAATGAAAATGCAGATTGAAAATCGCAGTCGACGTTCCAGGTCCATATTAAATGCAAGTGGGAAAATAGTAAAAGTGAATTTGATATGATTAATGAACAAAAGTCTCTAACTACTTTTCCCCTTTTCCCCTTTCCTTTGGTAATTACTGTACCTAATAACATATGACCATTAAATTGAGCCTTCATGCTTTCTGACATTTTTTCAAAGTCATCTATACTTTAAATATTATATTTAAATATTTAAGCATTATGAACATGTTAATGTAAATTAAAATTGTGTATTTTTTTTAGAAATACGGTGCTAGAACCCCATGTATTTAACCTTAGCCTCAGTCACTATTATGACAGAATTTCTGGTTCAGGGTTGATCTTTTTTGGGCTTATCCTCTTGACCTAAGTTTGACCCTGAGAAATAAGACTGTTCAGGAAAGTGTATATTGAGGGCATTCTGATGTGTCTCGTGTGACTTTGGTAAATAACACCAGAAACACTATAAACCTTGACTCCAACAGGAAGAAAACAGTGGTAAATTAAAGAAAATGCTTACCCACAGTTTCTTTTTATGCCTGGACAGATTTTCATTTCTTCAGCTCTGTCTTTACAGTGTAAGGTTATTTTACAGAATTATGTGTATTAAGATCCAGTTGCATTTTCCAAATTGTGACCATCCTCATTTAAACATTCATCATAATTAGTGCTGTTCAAAGAGCCAGACCAACTGTTTCAAATATTTTCAAGTTTACTCCCTAATTTGGATCATTTGCTAGACACCTATGGTCAGCAGACAGTGAAAGAGAGAAGGAACTGCGTAAGATGAACAACAGAACTGTTGGATTTGTCATTTCACAACTTACTGTGCAGCTGTTGCATGTTTCTGTGATTGAGTATATGGGAAGCGACTGCAAGAGAGTCAGGCTGATGCTTTCCTGCAAGGAGACAAAGATGTTCTTGCTGGAAAATATTGCAGAGTTCACTGGAGACAGTGAGACAATCTGGGAGAGAGACTGGCAAGTATAGATCCTGCAGCATTGAATGACAAAGTTGAGCTGTCTCAGTGCCAAACCTGACAGAAGAGGAGATGTAATTTCTGGAGATGTAGGAAAAGGTATGCAGAGTTTGCTTCTTTCAGAATGCCTCTGAAAAGTGGTTTTCTTACAGAGGGGCTGCTATTATCTGATGATATCTGCCATGGACGAGATATTCACGACATTCAAGTGTATCTGTCATGCTCAAACTCCTGATTGCATTGTACCTGTGTCCCATCCATGCTTGCACCACAAGGTTGGTTGAACCCAGTAGAGCACAAAAAGTGCAGTTAAAATACAATGTGTATAGGAAGGGCCAAATGAGATTTGGCACTTGTGTTGCATAAGATGTTCCTGACTCCACATACTGAAAATTCGATGCTTTTAAGGACAGTACTGATTGCCAATCTTTTGAAAAATGAGATCCTTCCTAGCCTTTTAATAATGACCCAAAATGTAAGCTACTTTCCTATTGCCTTTTCTCTAAATGTGATTAATTTCTTCTGCCTTACTGATTGAATATGCTGATCTTTCTCAAGATGAATATGATCAAGAGAACAGGGCCTTCACTACAAGTTAACTTGGAAATACCACGAAATAAATATGTTTGGTTTTTTGGTTTTTTTTTTTTTTTTTTTTCAGATAACCACTGTTACATTCAAAGTGAGAGGTCTAAGTATTTGAAATGGCGTATGGGAAGCAAAGCTCCCATGGAGCACTCTTCCTGCAGAAGCCATTCCAACACTGGAACAAAGTGACATTGCAAAACAGAATTGGGCCATTTGGTAGATCAGTAGTTTCTCTTGTAGGTGAGAACACATATTTCTGCACCTCTGCTTGACCAGATATTTCAAGTTTGGAGTTAGAACCATTCCATGTACAGAGTCTCATGTGACATCCCCATGTGGCTGGTATCTAGTGTTTTGGACAGGCCAACATCTTTGTATAGAGTGTATCCCTTTTCTCAAAGTCCAAGTCTTTCCATTTTGAAAACACTGCATTAATGAGATATGAGATTAAGATTAGCAAACACGTTAAATTTAAATTTAAAATTGGGTTTGCTTGGAATAATAAATATTTAGTACCTTAGTCAAAGTACCACAAATTTCTTTTAAATGTTCTCTTTTGTGTGTAAAGATGTGACTTTGAATTTACTTTTTAAGAAATACTCATCATGAATATAAAGTGTTCATCTTCAAACATCATCACAAAAAAGATCCATTATTTCAATAGGTTTTCTATCTTTCAGCTATGCTTTCTGGTTATTTTTAATGCTTAATCCATCATTTTGTGACCTTCACCATGGGAAAGGTAAATGTAAATCTTTCCAATAACAAAGAAACAAATAGAATGAAAACAAAGACTGGTTTGTTTTGACAGAAATGCTAAAAATTAAAACACAGGATGCAAGGTAAAGCTCTGCTCCTCAGAAGGTTGTCTGCTGACTTCATAGCAATTATTCATTTTGTACGCTTGTATTTGAGGATAGGTAAACAAGACTACCTTCAGATTTTTAAACTGTGTCAAGGGAAATATTGCAAACCCATACAAAATTTGTGATTTATTGTTTTTTTTGTATGTTCTTAACCCAATGTTTATTTTTTTGCAGTGCAAGCAGAAGCAGATGATTGTGGGGGTGTGAGAAGAGAGAAGAAAAGACCCTCAGTCATCTCAACAATCCACCTCAATAGCCTCAACAAGAGGAGACACTGCCCCATTTTGCTGTGTTCATCTTGTGCCTCCATACTGACATCTGTAATTTTATTTCTTGCTGCTTTTTCTCTCCCCTCCCCACTTTGCAAGGTAAGAAATGGCAGATGTCTTATGCAGCCTCTGACTCCAATTGGTGAAGCCAGTTTCATTGGCTATGTCCTGTCAGAGATAAGAGATGTGGAGCTGAGGACAGGAGATTGGGCCTGCATGAGAGATTTTAAGGGCTAATAATTTGTTGTTTGAGGTCTCTCAAGTGACACAGTCTCTATATTTCATTCCCACACATATTCTAATTATTGCTGACAATTGAGTGGCTAACTGCCTGACATAAATGAGATGTTACCCTCATGGCAAAGCTGGTAAACAAGTGTTTCCTTTTTCCCCTTCTGCCTGGCATCCAAGAAATGTAACAAAGGGGTTTTAGCTATGAATATACTTCTGGTAGCTTTTGTCTGATTGCTGGACTTCTAAATCATTGAATGGCTTGGCCACTGCACAGTGAGGAGGTGTGCTTCTACAATTTCTGGGGCAGTAAAACATGCATGTGGTTTTCAGACTAAAGCTCCTCCCATCTTTAGCATGAGCTGGATTCTGTTTTTTTCTGCACTGACCTTGGCCAATCATGTTCAGAAAGGATGCACAGCCCACACTTGTATTCTGGCCATTTATGATGCTGAATGATATCTGGAAGTGATGATGCACCAGCACTGTTCCAACTAGATAATACTCTCTAAATTATTAGAAATAATTGGACATTATTTGTTTTCTCTATATATGAAAATAGAAAGATGAAATGATTTTTCAGATAAAATCTAGGATGCCACTTTTGGGGTTTTTTTTCTGACCTGTCAGAAATGTTTTCTTCTGGCTTTGCTTTAGGTCTTGTAACTGGTTCCTTTGCCAGTCAGTACCTGTATTGGTCTCTGATGGGGGTGCAGAAAGAGTGTGACCATTATCCCATATTCACAGCAGACTTATTTCACTGAAATAGTTTCAGTTACAGAGTAAATATTTCTAACTTTGTGCTCAGCTTTGTAGAGCACTCTGGGAGTCATACCAGTCCTTAATCATAAATAAGGGATTACTTATTAATCCTATTATGCTTGATTTTGTTCTTATCTCCAGTTTATTGAATTAGTAGAAGTTAGTCCAAATAAGAAAACTGATAGAAAACTGGTAAGAGTGAGAAGCCTGTTGGCTTTATTGTGACTGTGTTTAATCAAGTGACATTAATATATAACAAGAGGCATGTTCCTTAGCAAGTTTGCTCTATAAAAGGAATTTTCTTTGACTAACAGGAGTAACTTCATTTAGTTTTAGATGTGTGAAGGTGCTGATTCAATGTGCTAACACTGAATTCAGGCTGGGACTACATAATATACATTTTGTCTAACATAAGATCAAAGAAATGGCATCGCAAAAGTCAAAACTGTCGTCACAGAAGTTTAGGTGATCTGTATTACTTTTGTAACTAGGGAAAACAAGAAAAGAGTTGCAGTAGTAGTTCTGTAGTGTCTATTATTTATAATGTTCTTACAGAAATGTTCATTCTGATAGTCACCCTTTTTTCTCCAGAGGATACAATGTTATCTTTGTGGAAGTTCATGTCACAAGTAATGTTATACAAGGCTTTCTATTACCTGTTCCCTGGTTCTTACACTTTCTTATTTTAACATATTGATGTGATTGGATAAAAAAACCCAGTATCTATATATTTCCAAAAGTATCTTGTTAATATAATAAGTGGACTTTGTTTCCTGTTCCTGATTTTTTACATCTCCCTAAAATGTCAGTTGCCATAACAGCAAATGCCACTTTAAGTATCTATTTCTTTAGGTAATTTCCTTTCTCTCTCTGGATATGCAGCACCACTTCTTTCTCTGAGGATTATCACAGGTGGAAATGAGATGATGTGGTGGTTTGTCTCAGGCGGAAATTAGATAATATTGTGGTTCTTACTACTCACATGGGTTCAGACTATGAGTTAATCACTCTCATACGTTTTCTGAAATTCTAAGGAAAATTCTAGGAAATTTCTAAGTCCCAATTACTGATGTATTAATGAAAGAGAAAAGGGGAGGAGAGCTAGGTTGAAACAGGTATTTTATGACACTTCATTGAATAGCTAGTAATCTGAAAGAGGAGGAAAATAAGAAATCAGCTAAGTGTCAAATAGAGAATTCAGACAGAAAATTAGAATAGACACAACTGTTGTAGCCTGTTGGGAGGGAAAAAGCCCACCAAACATAAAACCACTTAAACATTTAAAATACAAATCTGTTTCCACCTACACAGCTAAATCTGGTTTGCTCACAGAGGCATTGATAATATCTCAGCTATTGGAAACATACCTTTTCAGATTTTAAAAGTTTCATCCTCATTTGCCTTACTGTATCAGCTCCTATATTCAGCAATTTTCAAATGATAAATAGAATTGGGATACCTTAATTACACCTTTCTATATCTGAGATTTTTGAGAGGACGATCCAGTCAGTGTTTTTAAAGCTCCTGGTACATTAAGAGCTCAAGACTTTTGTACAGAACTGTAGCTTAGGATGGTGTGCCTTTTGACAGCAGCTCACTGATACTCATCAGCTGCAAGTGGAAGGCATCAAACTTTGATAGATGCTTTCCATGTTTAGCCAGATGTGTACAAAGTAGAGTAGGTGGTTGTATTCAAGTTGAATAAAAATTGTTTTGTATAAAGGTGAAATTTACTTAACCAGCATAAATCATAAGAATCAGGCTGTGGATGGATGAAGGCTGGATCACATGAAGTGCACGCCCTTGCCTCTACAACAGGTCTAGCTCATAACAATGTCACAGTCACTCCACATTGCCAGAGAAATAAACCCAAAGCAGGATCTTGAATGATCTGGTTGGGACTGTATGAGACTTCAGTAAACCTCAGAAGGCCTGGTCCTGTCCTCTCATACTTGACAAGCCATCTGGAAAATACCTTTCATAATGATCAAGGCATGTGAGATTAACAACCTAATTCCTAACAACCCATTGAAGTATTTTAAATAGTGTCCTTTGTACTTTCAGTTCTCATTGTTACCACCCCCACAGGCTATAGAAATTAGAGAAAGAAACCCATTTGGCATCTCTTATGTATGTTCTGCAGATGACATGGTTCCATTATTGACCACTAATTCATTCACTTGAATCCATCACTGTCAAAAGAGCTGCCATTTTTCTCTCTGTTTTTACTTGTTTTTAAAACATTTATTTGACACTAAAGAAGAATTTACTGAAATCTGATCCTTCTTTTAACTGTTTTACAATGATAGTCTCAATTGACTTATCAGAATTTTTCCTTTTTTCTTTTTCCTTTCTTTCTTCTGACGTACACTCTCTACCAGTATATATTTTGTCTTCAGCCGCAGAATGTTTGGCAATATTGATTTATTTATTTCATATGATACTAAATCACTTTTTGCTGAGTTAACAAGGTATTTCTCTGTGATTTTGGTGAATTAAAGTACATTTCAAATCTTATTTGCAAAGCAAGAGTCTCTGAGTTCTGAAGGGCCAAATGTTAGAGAAAGAAGCTGTAGCACAGTTCATCGTGTGTTCACGTTGTAGTTTGCAGTCACCACGCAAAGGAGGTACATAGAGATGTGTTTGGGTAACTGGTTTAATGCTTGAACATTTATGAATATACTAACCTTAAACTGAGTTGTTTAGCAAGGCATTCCATTGCACCATCTTTTTTGGTGCTTTACCATGGAATATCATGCGTATTTTATTTGAATTTTATGTTTTGGTAGTTGTTTTGCTGCATAGGACATTATATCAGTAAAAACCACAGTCAAATACTTAGTAGTATGGCATTTTAAAAGTTAAAATGAGTTTCTTTTCATTCTCTGTGTTTTCAAAAGGTTTTTCAAAAAGATTTTTTATGATTCACCTTCATTATTTTCTCTTTGGGTCATGCCTTTTGAGGTAACAGTTCAGTTCCTACAGGGCTACTTGTAAAAGACTGTCATTATTTGCAATGGATCATTTAATTAAGCTACCACAGTGTCTGTAAGCAAAATTAATCAGTGTAGTTATAGTGCTTGTATGAGTCACAATTACTAGGCAAATAGGTTACTGTCCAATAGAATTGCTGTAATCCAACTGTACATAGCCTTGTAGAATTTAGGGACAAGCTTTGTTTACTCTTAATTACACCTAATGCCATTTACTCCAGCTAGGCTGTAGCCTTTGTTGCTGGTAATTAATTTATGTAGTGGGTAAAATGCTTTATTTCAATATCAGTGTGTGACCCTATCTGAGAGGAAACTGCCTATGACTGGAGGGAATAACTACAGAGAAAATATATCAATTAAAATGAGTTTTATTAAACTATATTTGTATCATGAACATGGTTACCAAAACCTCCAAAGATCTGATCTATATGCTTGGCCTTGGGGCACTTAATAAAAGCTTAATAGAACATCTTCAGTGACTCATACATTATGTAGCAATTGAATCATCAGGAAAACAAAGAATATTGATCCTTCATGTCAGATATCTGGAGGACAGATTCTAAAAAACATACTATGTTTCATTTGCTATGGTAAAATCAGATTTGTTATCCATCCAAAAAAAAGCCCTGATGTATAGTCGGACAAGTAGAAAGGATGTTCCAGCAGTTAAAATAAATTGAGTTGCAGCAGACCAAACCTTAGTGTAGCTGCTGTTTTAAGTGTGGCCAGAGAGGTTTTGCAAGACAATTAAACTTCAGAGTGCCAATTTCAAAACAGCAAATAACACCAACCCAAGGTGCAAAGGCACTGGTAGAGCGCTACCAAAGCAACTTTTTTTTCCCCAATATGTGTGAAATATGACTTAATCTATCAGAAATCTTGCTGCTTCTGTTCTTGAATTGGATTTCCTACACCTGTCCTCAAGCCCTTTCTCCCATCCCACACTATGCCCTATGTTCAAAGGAACTCCAGGGGTGCTTTTTCAGCAGGGCACAACCAGCAGACTTGCACATTACTATGTGAATGTGTGTGACTACAACTGTGGTACTAGAGAAGTGGGTTTAAATTTTTTAACTGTTTATCGATTTCAACATTTTTTATGCATCTGCTATTGTGGTTTTATCTGTTGCATGCCTGATACTGATCTTGGTTGTATAGTTCAGTGATTGTGAGCTAATTACCCATCCTTACAAAGCAGATCCAAACCCCTGGAGCTGAATAGTTTTCCCCCCAAAGCAGATCTCTGCACTGGATTTACCTTCCACCAGGATGTGTCTCCTATCAGTGCCAAAACACTGTTCACTGGAATGCCAGTGCAGCATCCCTGCTTAACCTGTTCCAGGCTCAGAGGCTTCAGCTACTGTCCTAAATACTGAATAATGGTGTTCTTCAGTTTCTCTTGTATCAGTAAAGGAGAGTAGCAACCTACAGGGACAATGTGCTACTTGGAATAAGAGCAAGATGTGCAGGCTAGTATGGGATGCTTCACATCTTATACTGCTGGCAATTCCAGTGCAGGTAATTAGGGAACTAAGATTACAAACCTGAAGAGTTGAATGAGCTGAGTTTATGCAGCCATATTTGAGAACTGCTTTGTGTATTTGAATAATTTGTGAGAAAAGCCTAAATTAACTTACTCTTCAATCTTCAGTACAATCTTCCTTGAGTTTGAAAGTTGTCATCAGCCTCTGGATATTGTGCCTGCATTAATCCCATAACTGATAATGCTTATTTCAATATTTCACGTCTTTTCTTGTGAGAGTGTGAAGCCCCCAGGCTTTTGGTTAATAAAGGCCTGTGATTAATAAATGCTGAAGTGAAAAATTACTCAACATGTTAACCGTCCCTCACACCAAGTTCATTTAAAATTTGCAAGCCTAGCAAAGAAAATTTGTTCAGATCACTGAGATTCTCATAACTGTGAACCATGGTGAAAAAAAATACAATTTTTGAGAGCTCAAAATAGACTTTACACAATTTAGGTCTAGGAAGCATCTTCAGAATACTTCAATAGTATCTGGTAAGCATTTGCTTTGCTTTCCAGTTGTAACAACTTATTATTTGATGCAGTTTTTGGAATTCTGACTTGTGCCAATGCCATATGTTCATGGGTTAGAGCTTATTGGTGTTAGCACTAGCAAAATATCTGTAATTACAGCTACAGATTAAAAATTAATTGAGCTAATTTGCCACTAAAAGTTTCTGATAAATCCAATAGACTCATCCTGATGCATGGAATTCCAAGAAATACACACAAAATTGGTTTTCCTTTTCATTGCAGCATGTATATCATAAAAATTGCTAAAATGAAAAATTGGTATCTACAATACAGAGTGTTCTCAGGAAATAATTCCTTTTTATGCATAGACTAAAAGTCAAGAAATATTCTGGTGATGTTTTCTTAAAGTACAGTTTTGTTAGCATTATATGAGGTGCTTCAAACTGAAAACTGAAGATTTATCAAAAAATAACAATATGCTTAAGGGAAAATGACAACTTTCCACAGGAAGGAAAAGCATGTACTTACAGCAAGTAAACAAATCATTCATTTGTTAGAAGTTCATTGGTTTTTAGTTGTAATTGACTGAAAATACTATATACGACTAAGACAACTTATATTTTTATCCCCTACGCTATTTGTGGAGAAGACATCTGGTGTTTTTAGAATTTTACTATATTTGAGGATTTTACACTATGCACATCAATAGCATTTTTGGTTTCCTGTATTGCTTTACATGTCACCAAATCCAAAAGTCCCTTATGATTACTTATAATATATACTTAATCAAACAAATAACTTACAGTGGATTTTAAAAAAACCTACTTCTAAAAGATTAGCAGCTGATTTTACCTAAAAACACTTGGCCACCTAAACCCACTACTAAATTTAAACAATAACTTTAAGATTAATAATTTTGGCTTTTAGTAATACCTAATATACCATTTAATTTCTCTTACTCTCTTCATCTACTTTTCTCTAATTGCAGTAATTTTTAAGTTTGTTTTTTAGTAGTTTCCATAAAGTGTTTTTTTGTGTCCTTGGAAGTTTATACATACACTTGTGGTGGATGCAGAAGATATCCATGCTTCACTGGTGAAAACACTCATCTAGAGGTATCAGGCAGCTTACCTGGGAGCCCTGGAAGGCACAGCTGGATACTCCATCCTGCAGTCACAGTCAGTCACGGTGTTCTGCAGGGGCTTCTATGCTCCCATGCTTCAGGACTTGTCTCCTGAGGCCTCCTGACACTACCATGTTTTACAGGTATGCATAGTGTTTCACACTCTGAATATGCTAATATCAATTTAGGAAGCCAAACTCATCTTAGAATTTACTGAATTTCAGTTAGAATTATCCAAAACTAGAACTCCAATTCCAGTTCTGTATTGCATTTTCTTAGTTTCCATCTCACTGTTGGCTCATGTTCTACTTTGCTAGATTGAAGGATTCATCCTAAAGGGGGATTTACAGAACAGGTTTCCTTTTAACTTGAGGACTAACATGATTTTTCAGAGTTCAACTCATTCTTGAAGCATATTTCTGAAAGCTCTTCAGGTTTTTGCTCTTTCTGAAGTGTAGATAGAGGAAATGGACACAGCAGTTTTCTCATCACTGCTGCAGAGAGATGTCTTCTCACAACAGTTTTTTGCTTGGAAAATTTTAGGGTCACAGGTTTGTATTGCAAATTCACAGCAATTCTTTACAAGGGTCTTCTTTTCTAAAATACCCTCTTTTAACATGACAAGTCTCAGATGAATTTTCTGTATTGACAAAATTAAATGTGCACTCACGCATTTCCCTACAAGGTAGAATAGATTTATCAGCAAAATAAAACCCCTCTGTTATCCTATTTCCCCTCTTAGGCAGGTTTTATGCAGTGAGTGAGAGAACTGTGCTTTCAGAGCCATCAAAGAGAAATGGACTAGTAAAAGGTTGGAAAAGGAATACCTCAAAGAAGTGTTTTCTTGTTGTTTTCTTTTTCTTTTTCTATTTCTTATCACTGTTTTTTTTACGAGTTCCAGTTAGATCCTATAGCTGATGATGGGCAGAATGGCATTGTGTTCTCTACATCCCTATGGAAATAAAATGAGTGAAGAAAATATTTTCTTCAAGCCAAAAATAAAGCCAAGTGTAGTAGCTTTCTACTTAAATCATAAAGCAGATTTTGTTTTGTAGCTTCAACAGATTGCTTCAGGAGCAAAATGGTTTTTCAGGCACAATCCACTTAATTTCATAGTAGAAGGTGTCACAATCTATAGCAAGAACTTAAAAAGCATGAGTAGTTGATATTGGAAAAGAATGTGGGTTCTTGAGTCAACTATCAAGTAGAACCAGAAGTGCTTGCAGGAAGGTCAGGCTTCATAGACAAAAATGTATATAAGCTTTTGGTGTTCTAGAAAGACCAATGGTCTGATGTCCATACTGAACCCAACTCCTTGCAGGAGCAGAACACATAAAATTCCTCATGCAAGGTTGAACTACATACAATTCACAAATGTTCAAATGCAGTTGCTAGGTTAGGATTTTTATTACCTGACCAGGATGTGCCCTGAAGATCTTCTAACCACAGCTTACAGTGCTAGAAGTTTCCTATATTGCCAAATCATATGGACAGAATATCTGGATGTTACAATGTCATTTTGACATTTTTCGACCAATTTAGAGTCTGAGAAATTCACATAGTAACTGACTCTGCTGTTCTTTCACTTATATGTACATACTGACAGACAGATACATTATTCTTCCCAGAAGATTGTCTGACAAAATTTGCTCATTGCTTTCCTTCTTTTCATTAGTACTGTTCATCTTTTTGAAATGTGCAATTCTGAGCCAAAAATACACACATTTTAAGATGCATAAAATGCAGCATAGAAGTATTTGTCAGTCAGATTATAATTTTTCTTGTTTAAAGAATTAACTATCTGATCTGTGTGGTTGTAGTCTTCTAGTTTATCTGCTCAGTTAACAAAATCAAAAGGTCACAGAAACTTCATAACAAAGATCACAAAAAATAAAGTAGGAAATCTGTTATAGGATTTAAGATGTTTTATTAACTTTGGGGAAAAAATACTCCCTAGCACTTTCCTCTTCAGTTTGGAATATCCACCAAGGCTGACACATGCTTTTGTTAATTTGCTTAGAAATGATGTTCTATTCACATGGAAGTCAAAAGAAAATTGACAAAGGATTCTTTGGGCATCTGTCTCCAAATGGTCATTGACCTTAACTGTAAGGTAGCTGGAAGACAATTCTCTCCAGTAACATTTTTCTTATAGTCAGGAACTAGTTCAGGTTGAAGCCACAGTTAGGAAAGGACCATTCTGATAATCTAATGTGACTCCTTAGCTTAGTCCACTACCAGGTACCCAAGCTACAACATTTTTTCAAGTATTAACCTAATGTGTGGGATGAGAAAGAGTATTGAAATCTTCTGAATAAACCAAAATATACTAGTAAATCCTGGCTTTTTCATGAGTGCTTAGTCCCATGTCCAAAGAGTTTGGAGCATCCCACAAGCGTAAGTTCTCTAGGATCAAGATAGCTTAACATCTCAGGACTTGGCCCTGAAAGATTTGTTGATGTAAATTTCCAGTTCCAGTAGTTTGTATCCTGAAAATAAAAGTCTTCAAAAGATACTACTTGGGATTTTGGTAGGGTGTTTTGTCAGTTTGGTGAGAAACAGCTAATTTTGCTGGTCTGCCAGAAGACCATCCAAGTTTGCACAAAGTGACTTTAAGGTCAAATGTAGAGGTAGACTAAAAGAAGAAGCAAAAGGAAAAAAATTCCTCGGCACTGAGAAGTGTCCAAATAAAAGTAGATGATAAAGGTCATAAATCAGACATCACTGTCACCCTGAAGTCAGCAACTGTCAAAAAAATTTTCCTTAACCAGAAGCATGCTCTGCATTTATCAGTGCCCTCCATGTGTGGGACAAATACCTCTCAAGGAAAGGAGCAACCAGAAGCCTGAGAGACTTCAACCAGAAGCTGTGAGTAACAGGGTGCAATTTTGCCTGTGGAACATACCAAGAATAGTGTTTTGATAGAAGATCTTGGATTGGAAGTGACCTTTAAGAAAAACTATTTTAAAGCTGTCCACTTATAACTGCCTGCAGTTTTCCTAATAAAAATTGTTTTCTTTTTTAAAATACTAATTTGAGATGTTAATTTGTTACAAATGTCCTGAATCATCCTGCTAAATGGAATTGTTTTGTGACTTTAGGAGCAGAAGAGTTTTGTCAAAGATTTGCCCTTCCTATCCTTGATAAAAAGAAAAGGGTCATCTGTGTAATTGGGGGTGTTTCTGTCTTCTAGAAAATGGAATAAATCCTTGGCATAATTTGTCCCATGGAAACGCAGACCAACTTTTGTGTTGAGACTTAGAATGATGGATAAACATAGCTATCTTAAATTTGCACTTTTCCTGTTACTTGTATCTAAGAATTAACTGAACAAAACAACGTTGAGAAGAATGAAACATTGGATCTGAGCAAGTGATTTAGAAAAATCATAATGATTTTGTTTGGACAACTGGGAATCATAAAGTGGTTTATAGGAATAGAAATTTTCCAGTGAAAAGGTTGGAAATATCATCTTCCTTCTGTAAATAGCCTCATCTTCCTTCTGTAAGTAGCTCTCCTGCAATACACTGCCCATTTCTGCTCTTGCAAAGTGCTGCTTCTAGTCCCATGCCTCTTTTAATCTTTTCCTTCAGAGGTTTTAATGCATATATGAGGGTGCCAAGTTAGAGGCTACTTCTTGCTGGCTGTCATCTGAATGAGCTTCACAGATCATTCCTTTTTTTTTGCACTTGTGAGAAGATTCAAGTGACTACTGACATCCTTTCAATTTGCCTTAGTCTCAACAGGGTTTTCTCTGGTTGCTTCTTAAGTTCAGTGGAGCAAGGAAAGAATGGGGAGCACACTGTGCACTTGAAGTCACAAGACATGGAAGAGAGAAGGGGAAAATTGTAGGAAGCACACTTCAGAGACATCAGTACAATGCATGAGAGTCACATCCAAACGTTAAAATTGTGTGTAACTGGTGAGGTACTGCTGCTCTGTTGTCTCTTTCTCCTCATAGCAGTTATATTCTTTAATCCACAATGCCTTTGAAGCACTGACTGTCCTCCAGGTGACCAGTGTACTACACTTTCTTCATTGAAGTCCTGACTAGAACTACAGCTCAAGTTTTGCAAGAGTACTGTGGAAGCGCAAGCAAGTGCCTGGTCTTTATTTATATACTGTGAGCATGGCAGCTTGTAAGCTGTTGAGTAGGGTCAGATTTTCAACAAGAATAGAATACAGGGAAAACTGCATCCCCCCCCCCTAGTTACTTATGTTCATTTCCTTATAATCTTGCCTATTGTCAAATAGAAATTTTACTATTGAAAGTCAAAGATAATAACCAGAAGACATAATCTTGCTATTTAAGCGAGATTGCTAAAATAACCTTTCTAATGTTATTGAAAGATGAGGACTTACATTTGCTGTAATCCTATTGATAGCATTTTATTCATATACATTTTCCTCATAATGTTGAATTCAGTTTGAAAACATTTTTTTTTCCAAATGTAAATGAAGGTAACAGCACTGAAATTCTCCTTCAAGAAGCTACACTAAATAAAATGTATCTCTGAATTCAAAACCCTTGAGTTATTTGGAAAGACTATTATCACTTTCACTGTGTTTGGGCCAGGCCCTTTTTCAGCATGTCTTTCTGACTTTTCATATTACTTCATTGCAGTTACAAACAAAATCCTCTCCTTACCACATAGGAACCTCCCATTATGACTGGATAGAGCAGTCAGGCAGGATATGGTAACATAACTTACTAGTCTTCAAGTTCAGCAATCATTTATTTATTGTGCTCTAAGTATTTACAGAAGCTGTTTCTGATTTATATAGATCTCCAAATATACACTCCTTTATGAGATTTTTCCTGGTTGTAAATTCCGTATTCCTCTGATTTTGTTTTCATTTTTAATTTACTACATTCCCCCAAAGGCTTTCCTTTAACTAGTTTGCTTGTTGTAAATTCAGCAGTGATATTCTTTAAATAAACAGAAGCACAGAACATAATTTCCTGGTAACACTGTTTAGAAAATGGATCAGAATAAGGCCCCAAAGCTATTCTGATGATGAATTAATTATAAGATTCCAGGAAAAACACAGCATTGACATTTTACAAGTTTTGGCATGCAGCCTTGTATAATGCTGCACACTTAATAAAGTTGTTTTGATGCTTAGAGTATGAACAAAGACTTAACCCTCTAAGAATCAAAAAGTATTTGGGCATAATGTAAACTGAAATGGTTTCTTCCTATACTTATTTCTCCATTTAAATTGTGAAAATCTATCTTTATTACGCAAACAGAAGAGTAGCTCTTCAAATGCTAAGCCTATGTTACAGTATCTTGACTGGTCTTTTCTCTTGTGTACAAACTTTCAGAAGCTTTTTCTTTAACAGTAAATATTTTTTTGGTCTTTCATCATGAGAATGATCAAGAGAAAACCTTACTGTAGTAAATGCTTTTAATGTTTTTGCTCCTTACTATTTCAGTAACAGTTTGTTCCTTTTTTGATTTACATTTATGCATTTTCAAGTAGTCTGTCTATAATAATGATATACTTCTGTGCCTTCAGCTGAGCAACTCTCTAATATTTAGAACTCTTAAAATTCCTGTAAAACCAAGCTAAGATATACTTATTTTACAATTTGGGAACTGACACAAATATGCCCAAACCTGTAATACTCATATGATTGCAAATCTCATTCCAATTAATAGAAATTAGATCTCTAAAGCACCCTTCAATATTTCATCTAAAGAAATAAAGCCACCACCCGCAGGAGGCAGAGAAAATGCCAGTGAGTTGCTGTGTGGTTTTGTGTGCTTGCTTTCTCCTTTCTCCAGAGAGAGCAAGATGGAGCAGTCACAACTATTTTTGTCACCTTTGTTAGTGTAGTAAACATTTCTCAAGCTTTCTCAAGTTCTTGGAGCTGCACAGGTTTGTTAATGTTACACTTTGCCTAACTTCTGAGAGCAGGAACTGTGATCTACTGGGGTGATTGCTGTGATATGCTGCAGTCAGTTATCGTGTTAATTTGTTTAATCTTAGCTTGATTGTGTGCTGGATTTGGTGCTTCATACCTTAAAAACTTTGACCATACATAGACTGTCAGAGAAATACTTGTCTCACTGAAGTCTTTGTGAGATGAGGGAGTGGAATCACTTGAGTGTGACTGTCTCACACCTATCTGATCCTTACTGATATTCAACAACATAGGAAAGGGAGCTTTTAGTAGCTCAATACTCTGGTGTTTCTGCATCTACCCTGGCCAAGGAAGGGCCATAGACTGTGAATAATAAAAATGAATTTTCTGAATTGTTTAATAATCTCATAAAATGCAAATGCTGTTATGACAAAGATTTGAATTAGTTCTTGTTTTAATTTGACTGCTTTGTCCAGCTCTGATATTACTTAGCCTTGGGAATTACCTTGATTTGGATGATGTTGATTTTCAATTGTAATACTTCCTGTACAAAGCCAAATACCACGTTATATATTGAGTTGTTGCAAAAACTATCTGGATAAAGGACCTCTTTGGAGACAAATGCATAGATTATGGTAGCCTGTGCAGAAATTTATATTTTCTTCTCCCCCTTGGACACTGGATAGCTTAGACTGTTACTTAAGACAAAATAGTATAAACTCACATAGACCAAGGATAAAGATATGTTTACCTTCTTAGGAATGCCCTGTTTATAATGATATCTCAGTATTCACTGTGAATGTTTAGAGCTCTTTTAACCTATGTTATCTGGAGAGTAGTTTGGCAAGAATTGAGTATTTGGCTTCAAAATCTAAATCAGTAATACTATGCTAATTGCAGGTTTTTCTAATGAACCTGTTAGGTACAATGTTTCACTAGCATGCTATTGCTTTTCTGATGATGCTGTAAACAAGAACTGAACAGCTCATTCGCTCTGAGAAAATTCTCTTACCCTCCAAGAAGTAAATATAAAATATGAGACTTTTTTTTCACTTACAGTAGAATTGAATTAGTCTCAAACATCAGTACAAAAAATTCCTTATTACAATTGTACCCTGTCAAGCTCTCATTAAATATGTAATCCAAATTTCTGTCCCATGGGGGTTCAATCCAACCATTTCATCACCATTACAAGCATTTATTCCAGTGGGTGTTGCATATGCAGAATGTCACATCTTTTTGCTAACTCAACTTCTTCCCAGTCCTTTCTATTGTTTTCTACATCTTCCTATTCATTTCCATATTTTTCAGTGTCTAACCTTTCTCACTGCTGTTTATCAATAAGCACCTCAGAAGGAATGCTGTTTCCTTATGACTTCAAAGAACAGACAGGTTTTGGTCTCCTACTAATTTTATCAGTCTCAATATTTACATTTTTTAGTATGCTTAAACACACATACTTGCACACATACTTTCTCTCTCTTTAATGTCTCGGGTTTTCTCATGGTTTTCCTTTCCCCTTCCACATGGTTATCTGATGTGTATTGTCCTTGAACAAGAAGAAAATGGGAATTCAAGAAAATTGGTTAAATGACCAGATTGGTCTAACTCTGAGCAAGCCACTGCAGTAGCAGCTTAGCTTTGCTGAAGTACCTGTAAGTAAACTGTAGTTTATCCTTTGTTTGCTGAGTGTAAACTCTGAGTACAAGAGTAATGTTGGCATTAGATTAATAAAAAAACCTAAAACTGGCTAAACATTTTCTTTTTTAGAAAGAAAATTATTGTTAAGGAGATATCAATATATTTCTGCTCATTAAAAACAATGTTCTTTTGCACTACTGCCAGCTATTAGTTTTAGTAAAGGAATAAAAAAGAAACAGCTCTAGGGTTCTGGTCAGTACATTTATTTCTCAGTCAAGGTTCTCAATGTGTTCCATTTACACAAGAGAAAACCCTTCAATTATATGATCCTTAATTTACCCAGGAAATTTCATAAGGAAAATGATTAATTACTTTAAGTAATCAGTTTTACAGATAATCACAGTTCTTTATTTAAACTGAAAAGCAAGAGGAAATCTTATGAATAAAACATAAAGGAAAAAAAAATTTAAAAAAAGCTTTTAGTTTAATAAATATGAGTTCAGCATTGAAATATTTCTTCAAATAGACAAATCTTGTTAAAATTATACCTCTGTTCATATTAACTATTAACATATGAAATATATGGGCTTGGATCATAGGCTTTAGCACAAGGTTTAAGGAAAGTTTCTGTTAAAATGGCCCCTTGCTGCACATTTCTGCATATTTTTATTCAGTTCATTTGATCCCAACAACCAGAAACACATTGCACATGTATACAGAAAACCAAAATTGAAATACAGAGTAGGGTTCTTGTGCTTAGGCATCCTTGACATCTGTTCAGTAACCTGTTGTTTGGGTTTTTTTTATACTGCCCGAAACAGCAGCGGGAAAGACTTAAACTTCCTGGGAGAACCACGACCTTAAAGTGAGAGATGTGAGTTACATCCACCAAAGCACGCAGCACTTTCTGTGGCTCTCAGACTAGTGCCTTTTTCAGAGTTTACATGCTAGAGCAGGCTAACAAAAGCAGGTAGAGGAAGGCCTTAGTGCTGCCTACTGCTCAGGTTGTTCAACAACTTTGTGTTACAAACACAACCATAGCAATTTTACTGTGAAAACCCAAGGCACTTATGATGTTGGATGACAAGTAGGCATCCTGCTTCAGAAATTCTATTTAGTACTTAAGGGCCTAAATTCTTCTTCAGTCTAGCCTGAATAACATTTGGGTGGAGTATTCTAGGCACTGGAATAAAATGAGAAAGAAATCCTGTCCATCTGAAATTCTCACCTTCTGACCATCAAATTCTCATGCTGTCCAGGATTTTATCTTATGTGTATGAGTTATTCATCCCATGTGTATTTGGTATTATTATTACTAGTGGACCCTGTGTGGCCAGGGGAAGAACAAAACAATGTCCTCCTCAGCACTGAAATTCAAATTTTATAATTACTGGGTCTTACTGGAACAGAGGTATAAGAAACACCAGCTCTTCTCTGAGAGGTTGATATTGATACCTGTTTACATTGAGTAATATACAGAAAAAATGTAGTTTCAGTTGTATGTAGAGATGCTGCACAGGAGAAAATCAGAAGAAATATGCTAGGTTTGGGAAAATAGCATTCAAAGCTACCCAGATTGTTTGTGAGTCTTAGATTGAACACATGAAGCTTTTCTTTTTAGGAGATAACAGGAAGGAATGTGGCTACTTACTCTGGTAGATGGTGTTGCCATTCTGCTGCAGTGGTGTGCTGCTTGTAAAGCATTCTGAATATCTTGTTAAAGCAGTCAAGTTTCAGCTGAGAGGCATCTCACTTGTGGCATGGGCATTTGTCATCCTGCAGCTCTGATGGATAGATAATGTTTTGCTGGTTTTTAAAATTTTCATCTACAGTGCAGTTGCATCAATTGATGGGATTTCTTTCTGAAACTGTGGACTCCTAGGATTTTTTCTTCTAGTAAGAATTGATTATTCTTCTAGCTTTTGCTAGAAGGAGATGTTCATGTTTAAAACCTTTCTTACCCGTATGGGTATCTTCTCTGAGGAATACTTTCATTTTCTGTTTTTGTATTGACTCAGACCCTTAGGATAGCACATCTATTTGGAGCTACAGCTTGAGTGGGTCTGTAGGCTCAATTTAAACGTCAGATTTGAGTGATGGGGTATGACAATGAAGAGACTGGCAAAAAAAAAAATTGTCTGAAAGCTATTAAATTTCTTGCAGTGATAATTGCCTTAGTCCTTAAAAAAGAAGGAAAACTACCTGCATTAGCTTAAAAGAAAAAAAAAAGCCTCTCCAACCTCTATTTCACTAATTATGTAAATTTTGCACCTATCCATTACTCTTTCCATCTGTGAACGTAGGTTAAAAGAGCATGTGCTATTGATTATTAACTTCATAGTCACTATATCTAGTAGTCCTCATTTTTTTTCCCAGTCCTTAACACATAGAACACATTTGGACACTTGCTGCTCTTCTTTCTCTTCTAGTTTGAGAAATCCTTTACAAATGCTAGAGAAGAAAAAAGTGCTTGGTGAGTTAATAGCTCTTGCTTCTAAGGGAAAAGTGTGTTACTTTGCAAGAAGTGATCTGGAAACAAGTTTTTGATGTGAGCTCTTTCAGTCTTTGCCCTGCTTGTCCTTCAGTTTCTCTGTGATCTTGAGTCTAATCATCTTTTCATTTTGTTGCCAGCTCGAGTCCCTGTCTGTCACAGATCTGCAGAAGAGCTGAGGCTGGACGCATGCAAGGCTCTGTCCAGATGTCTGAAGACCTCACCTGTCTTTTCTTCCTGATCAGCAATCAGTACCAGACATGTGCAGCATATCTCCCATGTACCCTGCCCTCCTGTGCTCTCCAAGGATTTGGTAACCTGAGTCTTGGCTCACCAAAGCCTGATCCATGTCAGCTTCAACCAGCTGACATCTTCTGAAACACTGTGTTCCACCTGGGATACGTGCCCTATGCCCTTACTCTCACATCACTGCCTTAAGTATTGCCTCATCTAGACCAAGGGTTCTGCAAGTCCCATTTCTGCCTAGAAAAAATGCTCACAAAGCAACAGGTGTATCATACTACAGTAAAAGTAATTCACTGTGAGTCAGAATATAATGGTTTTGGGATAAGAAGTATGAAGCTTAATGCTTCTATGTGATCTCTTTTTGCCGAGTTCTTGTTTTAATTTTTGTTACTGATGCTCTAAAACTTTGCTTTATATTTAGTTAAAAAAACCCCAACCAAACACAGGAATGACTCCTAATGATTCTTTTCAGTCATGACTAGGTGATGCTGCAACAAAACAAGGTGCTCAACAGCATAGATTTAAAATTTCTGTTTTCTCTTCTATTGACATGCTTTTTGTTGATGGAGAAAAAACATGAAAAACATAAAGGCTTGTATACTAATACTTTAATTTAGAGAACATGCATCCATACAGCCTGAACTACAGTCTGAGACACAGTTTTGTATGCTTTATGCATCAACACTCTACCTGCTCTTCATGATAGAAAAGGGTACAAGAGGCTTTTCTGTAGCAACGATCTTTCTGAACAAAACAAAACATACATGGAGACCCATTATTAAGTTCAAGAAATTTTTTTTCCTGCTGAAAAAACTACCATAGAAAGTCCTTGGGGAGAAAAATAATGTAAATGTGCCAGGGGTTCTTGAAATGGCCATAAACAATTGTCATATTAAACATACAAATCTGGCTCTTTTGTGATGCTGAAGTCCCAAAGCATCTTCTGAAAAGTCATGTCTACGTGAGGCCATTGTAAGAATACATATGATCCTATATGCCAAGTTAGAATAGTAGAGGAAGTATTGTTATTTTTGTTATTTTATTATTTTTGAATACCAGAACTGAGAAGTTACCAATTCCCATCCCAGAATATGCAAGTAGCATTGTATACATGACATTAGGCACTTTATTAGCAGCAAAATCTCAGTTGTAGCTGATGTATAATAGTTTCTGAAAGTTTTACTTGTTGTAGCTTGCATGTTCTGGCTTCCAAAGGTAACAAAGGATAGTAATAGACTATCATAGTAGGGGAACAGTAGGTGATCACATTTATCATGTTCTGCTGTGAAAACAGAGACATGAGAAGATCATGTGTCTAAAAAGACTTTTCTTAGGATGTTTTGACAACTGGTTAAGTGTTGTGAAATATGGGCAGACATAGAAGAATGAATTAGGGATGCATTGGTAGTTGGAACTGTTGATAAGGAACTGTCATTAAGGTCCAGAATACAGATAGCAGAGGTAGCTGTTAATATAGCTCGTCACACTCAGCAAGCAAAATACTGAGCCAGAGTGGATGTGAGGGAGGACACATTCATTCACAGACAAAAAAAAAAAGGAAAAACAAGTAAAAGGAAGAAAAATTTAGTGTTCTATCAAGAAAATGGAGGTAACAGTGCAGTGCTTCAGCATAAAAAGCAAATATGTTTTATCCACACAGTAGAAAGGAGGAAAAGTTCAGCGTACAGCAGAACATGCAGCAAGTAAGTTTTTTATCTGTCAAAATACAGGAAAAAAAGGGCATTTCATAGTGTTAAATTGTATATTAAGACTTATATGAGACTATAGCAGCACGCTGGTCTACAAAACATCAAGATTAAAATTACGATTCTGTAACTCCTTTTGGCTTCAGTGGACCTATGATAGTTTACACAGTCTGTAGTCTGACATTTTACATCGTGATCTGAAACCTACCTCAGAATTTCCAACAGCGTTATAGAAACACATGTTTTACCACTCTTGTTCTCGTGTCCCTCATATAAATATACTTTTCATAGAACTCTGAAAAAAAGATGAGTTACACAATTAATTACTGTTACATCAGCAACATCAGATATTTAGGAGTTTCCTAATTTAACTTTTAAAATTTCTTAATAAAAAGGTACCTGTTTTGGCAAAATTTCTATTGCCTAAGGCCTTATTCACCCTTCTACTGTTTACACTTAAACTGCTATTTTGAAGTAAAGAAAACAACATTTCAAGCGTGGAAACTATTGCCATTTTTCTCCATTACACTGTGGATTATACACACTCAATGTGTGAGTTATAAAGGGAATAATTGTACAATTTATATCCTCTCTGGGCCCAAATTAGCAGGTGCTTTGAGGTAAAACA
This sequence comes from Pachyramphus minor, assembly GCA_013397135.1. NCBI lineage: Eukaryota > Metazoa > Chordata > Aves > Passeriformes > Tyrannidae > Pachyramphus > Pachyramphus minor. The sequence goes on from VYXB01003858.1 coordinate 80,015, forward strand.
CAGATAACTCTCCTATAACCAGACTGATGTCGCAAACAAGATAGCTAAAAAGTGCCTGCAGTTCTTTTCAAATGAATTTATATTAGAATAGTGTCCAATAGTCTTTATTACATGGTGAAAACACTTGGAGCAAATAGAAAGCGATAGGTTTTTTTATTCTCCATAGCCTTTCTCCAAATGTTCTAGGTAATGTTATTTATATTTATTTTTTGTTTTATAAAAATTAACTTTTGAGAGTGATATATTAAACTGGTTGTAACATTTTCTTTCCTAACAGAGCTAGACCACATTTTAAAAGTACAGGACTGTATGGTGAGGTCTTTTATCTCTGAATCCTTTTCATGGGCCCTATGGTCAGTCAAATTATATTGAACATTATTCATGTCATATAGGCTATATCTATAATTGCCTGCTTGATTGCATTTACCAGTTCCCAAGATCCAAGTCAACCACTCATACTGTGTTCTGTGTTTCATTTCCAAAATGGGAATGGAGTTGTTTATTCTCTTAGGGTCTTTTTTTCCTGTATGACTGAATCATGATCAAGCCAAACAGTTGATTTAAAAACAGAGATTTGGTAATTATTTTGACTATTATAATAACTGTAATTTTAAACTTCATTGCTTTAGAAACTTTACTATGCAAACCATGTTTTTTACATGATGAAAAGACATGGATAACTTTTACATGTGTGTGTGTATTTAATTTTCCACACCAGACCTATTGATTCATTCAAAATATGTTGCTTCATACTTTTCATTTCACTTGGTTCAAACCACACTTGGGACAAAGTGTGATGATTTACTTCTCAAATCTGCTCTAAATCAGATGCTTACCAAATAAAATATTAAATTAAACTGAACATAAAGTATATTGAAAATGTCAATATTTGCTACCTGAAACTGAAATACATTAATTAAAATCAGGTAAGTTGTGAGTGTATTATACTGTGGTCTCTACATAGAATTATTTTTAAAAAGCAGTTGGAAGTATTCGGTATATCTATATTACTCTAGTCAAAGTAAAAATAATTTAGACAGATCTTCCTCAATAATTTCAAGAACAGGAGAGCATAGAAGCTTCTCTATGAAAGTGATAATAACACCTTTTAGCAAAAAAGAGTAACACTCTTCCCATTTGGGTGCTTATGGGAGGGATGTTGTCTTCATGCTGTCCACATTATTTGATCTGACTGGTAAAAGTGGCTTGGCTTCAGTAAGGACAGGGGAATAGAATAAAAACTAGTACTTCCTGCAGTATTTCTGTGTGAGTTGACCTGGGACCAGAGACAGTGTTTCACAATTTCTGGTAGCTTCTGCTTTTCTTCATCTTGCTACTGACAGTGCATCACTATTCTTTTGTTCACTGATCTTTTTTCTTTTTCTTGGGTTTTTAAGTACTCCTGTCTTTGCATAAAAACTTGGTATTTTTTAAAATGTATCTGATTGGTCGATATTTGTCATACAGTGTTTACCAGAAGGCCACCAACTCTTCTTTGCATAATTGTCTGCCCCATTCATTCAAATTTGCTTTTGTCCAACAGCAACAGGAGATAGTCTGTGCTCCTTCTGCAAACTTTTGATAAATCTTTTTAACAATCTAGGGCACTCAATATCAGGTTTTCTCCCAGTTTTATAGAAGATTTTTCTTCTTAGAAAATGATTTAAAAAAAAATTGAACTTGTCTTAAGTCACTTGCAGTTCCGTGACCAACCTGCAATCTCAGTGCTGCCCAGAATTCTTACTTCCTGTGTATCTTCAGTGTTGTTTCATGGTCTAATGCATGTTTGAGTAAGATAAGGAAAAGCAGAGGAATGAGGAGGAAAATCATTGCTTGTATAACAAAGCCTTGGTATATTGGAACGAAAAATGAGTCATCTTGTTTGGTGAAGTTCCTATATTGTACAGCACATAGTAGGTAAAAGCATAAGGTAAACACAAAAAATATGTAATTTCATTTTTTGATTCATTAATTTCTGTAGTTTTTGGAAATAACAATGATATTAGTGACATCACATCAGAAATGCACTAGAAACCTGAAACATCTTTAATAGGCAGATGTAAGACTGAGAGGAAAGCTCATAAATGTAGAAAATATATATTATAAAAGAAAAAATCTCATTCTTCAAGGGAATAAAATGAAGCCCAAAATCAGAATTTTTTTTGTTTATAATGCTGTCTATTCTTTTCCCTTGCTACTGCTAAGCCAAAAGTAAGTGTGCTGAAAATGAAATTAACTCTGACATACCCTTTGTATCATCTAAATACAAGTTGACGTGAGACAGCCAATAGAATCAATTGAATCAATATCTCTTTAAAAAAGCACTGAAGAAAATCAAGAAGCTGAATTATGAAAAGGAATAACAGCATTGGAGGCCAATTTCTGACTGAAGTCCAAAAGGGCTTCATTACGTGTTCCTTCTGCTTATTTTGCAGATGTATATTTATGTTTATGTTCACTATGAAGGATATTCTAATTTCTATAGGATAGTCTAATTCTATTTCACTTTTAAGGCAGAGAATTTATAGTAAAAGCAGCCGGAGTTCACACTGAGGTGCTGCAGTGATTGGCAGCAGCACAAACCACAAATATGTGTACGATACCCATTCCTCTTCCTCTCCTGGCCTGTAACAGTCCTGCAAGCTATTTTGTCATCTCATGTCATTCTGCTGTTCACAAGCATGTTGTGTGAAGCAGCCATGCCAAAAGGAAAGCAAAAATGTAAGTTGTAAACTTATGTGCACGTAACATTACAGTATTTTTCCTGGCTAGTTCATCTAGGAACAGAAAAACACCCTTGGACTGTCCAGTCAAAAAGGAATAGGTAGAAAGAAACGTTGCCTCAGAATTCAATAGTCTAAGTTACACTACCCCACTTAAAAAAAAGTTTTTCAATATTTTCTTTTCTGGACAAAGATTTGACTATGTTTTCACACATTCAGGTATTATGATGACCACAGAGTTTCTAATTTATAATTGTTTCACTATACACCCGTTCTGTAAAGTTACTCCTTAACATTATTCTTCTTCTCACCTCAGTTGACCCATTTTTCTACAATTACTTTATTTTAGATAAGATTTGTTTTAGTGCAGAGGAAAACTACTGCTAAAGATAGTTTAATAATCATAATCCTTACTATGCTTGCTATGTTTTCTCTGTATTTTAGCAGTAAGGCTGTTTGTAATCCTTCAAAAACCTGACTTGTTTTAGAGAGTTGATGTATTTCAGGAAAGTGGAAATGAACAGAAGTCCTTCATATTAATCCCTTTTAAAAGTCTGATATTGTTAATTTTTTTGTACAGTGTAGCTGAAAATATTTTGCCATTTTGAAAATAAAACAAAGGAAATTTTCATAGTTGTCTAAAGTGTTTAATAATTCTTGCCTTCTCTGTGAAATTAAGCTGATCTGACTTGGGCTGAAGAAGAGATTGAGTGTTTTGTTATTCTGAGTGACGGTACAGTTGTCCCTTGCAGAGAGCCAGGCAGAGTGGTCAAAGAAGGAAGCAAGCTTAAAGCTTCTTTGTTCACAACTGTTACATGATTGCTCCCAGTGAATGTGGTTTTTTGTCCTTCTATTTTATACTGTTCCTTGTTTCCTTTTAAAGTTTTTGCATGTGTAATGTCCAAAACAAAGCAAAACATATATTAAGGTTGAGTTAAATGTATAGGAAGCCTTATAATTTCATTTGTGGATTAAAAACAAGCAAAACACCCCAAACATCCAGTAATACTCATGGTTGTTTTTTGTATATGCTAAAGAAACCTTTAATTGTAACATGAGACCCAGAGACAATGACAACAAGCACTTTTTTTCCCGAAGGCTGTGGCACAGATGATGTCTGTTATTATTAAGGTCTAGCTGTAACCCATCCATCTGTTAATCTTCTTGTGTGTGCCATAGCAGGTTATTGGTAATTGAAGGCTGAGTCAATAGCAAAAAAAGACTTTCCTTTTTTATAATCTTCCATGACCACAGAATTATCTATTTATCATTGTCTTCTATTTTTTGAAAATGAGAGGTTTTGTACATTTATGTGACCCTTTATTTAGAGAAACAGCCTTCAACTTCCAATGGATTTTTGCACTTAGTGGGTCCTAAGAGAATTTGATCAAAATGAAGCATCATTCTTAATGTCTGTAAGATGCATGCTTTAATATTCATTTTAGTAACTCTTAACAAAATGTATCTTGGGCATCTGAAGAGGGGGGGAAAAACCAAACAAAACAAGTCATGAGAAACAAGCCACAATCTTTCAACATATTTTGCATCATGTTCAGGCAGATGTTTGGCCTTAAGACATGTAAAGCAGATGGATCTGATCCTCTCTTGATCTCCCTGCAATTTGATCAGGGGAGATGAGAGAAGCTCAGCAGGAAATTAGCTAAATATGGGAACTAGATAAGCAAATGCAAAGTGCTGGAGAATATTGTAATATGTCTATCTAAGACTAAATATTTTCACCCCAATTGTATAAATTCTACTAAAACATTGACATGATAATGGCTTGTGTCTAAATGACTGTAATAACCCTATCAGGATATAATAAGGACACTTCTATTTAATTTACAAATTTAATTTTACAAATCTAAGACTATAGTCTAGTTTTAGACTAGACTGAAGAAGTCCTTTCTTCCATGTTATTGTACACTGGATATGTTATTTAATTGCAACATGTTCTTTCTTAACTTAATGAAAAGCAACTGTGGTAAACAGTCAGTTGAACCTGAAAGCTGGTTTAAAGATCCAGGGCAAAATCTGAAGCATCTTAATTAATTCTCCCAGTGCAATTATTGCAGTGCCTTGAAGTCGTACTTTCTACATTAGGTGCCACTGTTGGGGGTAAGAACAAAGATTTTTTTCCTCTTTCTTCCAACTTTCAAATGATATAATAAAAAGGATCAAAATAGGTATTTTTTCCCTTTGATAATTATTTTTGACAAATAATTGTCATTTGAGATTATCAAAATATACTTAATACAACTTCTGGTGTATATTTTACTTATGTAATAGCAGCAATAGAGAAACCTGGAAGACAAATTAAAAGCACTATAGAAGGTGAGAAGAGAATTGCCTTTTTTTGGGGCAGGAGCCAAGAATGGCACACAGACCATGAAAGTTGCCAGCAGAGCCCATCTGTTAAGCAACAGAATAAATCAGATGCTGCAAGTTTCCAGTGATTGCAGGAAAAGCAAACACTGAGAAGAGGCAAATAAAGGCAGGAAGGTCATTTTGACCTCGAAGGTCTAACAGTGCTTCTTTTCTTTGTAACCTGCTCTTAAGTTGGTTCTTTCCTGCACAGGACCGTGATTCATCAGTCTGCTTGAAATGGGCCCAGTCTTTGTGTCCCTGACTGTGTCTGAAACTTCAAGGGCAATATCGTTGTAGGTGCAACTCTTTGTTGGAGGATGGTTTATGACAGATTTCACTGTCTGGGACCTTCTGAATGCTTGTTCACATGCACAGATGCTCCCTTGGTACTCTGAGGAAACTTCAGGTCTTTAGTTCACTTATTTGGACAGAATTTTTTTTAAAAAAGAGTAAAAATTCAGTCTTGAGCTCAGACACCTTACTTCATATGAAGTGAGTGATCTTTGAAAGGCACAAGTCCTGAGGGAGTATTTTTTTTCTAACAAACCCATTCTCTTATTAATCCAGTCTCTGTCACTTTCAGATTCTGCATTTATGATAAGTATGTTTACAATATTATATATAATTATATATACATTGTGATACTCAAATCCTTGTTTGGCTTTTCTGTGTGTGTCCGGTACACTGGTTCTATTCAGGTGCTTTAACAGAGTCAGACTTCTGTAAAATGCTGTGCAGGAGAGGTGTTGCTGCATCCTACAGTGTTGCATTGCTTCAGCACTTCTTAACTTTGATATGACTTCGACTACTCTGGTACATTTTAAGACAATAAATGTTCTTTCTAGAGTAAAACAGCTCACTGGAGTCCTGTTCTTTTATTCTGACACGACTTATCCATGACACGTACATCCAATGTCAAAAGCACACAAGAATTTGCATTGTCAAGACTTTACTATTGGACTTTATAAGCTTTTCCTGACCTGCACTTTAGGCTGTTAATTGTCATGAAAAGTTGTAGTACAACATATAATTTATTTAAGAGAAAAAAAAGAAAAAAAATCAGCCCTGCTTGATCAAGTCACAGCAAAGAGCCAAGCAAAAAAATTCAGTGCAGAGAAGAGAGTCAACTGAAACTAATAAATGTATAATTCCCCCAATGCATTGCATATCTGAGCCTCAAGAAATCTTGGAGTTACTTTTAGAATTAGATTCCTTATCTTAATACCTACCAAATTTCAAAAGTTATATTACTGCCTTTTGTATGAAAAGTAGTAGCAAGGAAAAAAATATCATATGTATGCAGTCTCCCCAATAGAGAGAAAAGTAATAATATGGTAGAGTCCTTTTCTATTGAATTGTCTGACACAGTAAATGTTTCTAAAACCCTGGATACCTTTATTTAACTTTTTGCTGCCTTTCAACAGAACAGAAATTCCTATTGCGGATTATGAACAATAATTTTACAAATCCTACCCTAAAGCGCATATAATTCCATGCATTCATAACCTTCTAATTCTCTTTGCAAATTTAATTCTGTAATTCACAAGTGCATCAAACAAAACATAAAAGTAAAAATGTGTGTGTGTGTATATATATGTGTGTATATATATCTCTACAACGAAGCATGCAACTGTAGTTTTCACTGCAAATGTGTGGATTTATTTTTTTTTTCCTTGGCATGCCTTTCTCTTCTCATCATGAGCTCTGCTGACATGTACTTGCCCTGGACCAGGTTCTCAGAAAATGGTGTCCAGAAAAATGTGATGCAGCTGGAAGTGGCAATGTCTGTAATTTATTCTGGTTTTACTAAGTCATAGTTGAGGAAGGCTATCCTGCAGAGCAATTTAGAATGAAACTAATATGACTACCTGTCATTTTGTTCACATCTTGAAAATATGACCAGCTTTTTACAGAAATAATAAAACAGTTGTTTCATTAAATTATTGGAATGACTGTATTCCATGAACACTTTGTGGAACCTAACTTTCTAGTTTCAGTCTGCCTGATAGGACCACAGATGTCAAAGGTCAGTTCTGCATCTCTCTGGCACATTTATTTTATCTGTTGAGAGCCCAAAGCTCGGAGTAGAGTGTGGTTATCGAATGTCTGGCAAAATACTGACTATCTTTACCTTTCTTTTGCTTTTTGTATAAAAAGTGGAAGACTTTCTTAGCTCACAAAATGTGTCTCGGTCCCACGCTGCTTATGTGCCCAGAGAACACTGGTATCAAATACTGAAGTAATATTAAAGGAATGTCATGATGCCACACCACCAATTTCTGCCCTAAGGGCATCTTGTTTTGTAAGGCTTTTATTGTTCAGTAAATGCACAATATAAATGTACAATATCAAGTATCTTGTAATTTGAAATCAGAGAGAGTAGAAATCCCCTATTCACTGTGCTTGTCATAGCTACCCATTCTAGAATTTTACAGTTCAGTGTTTCTACTACTTATTTCTCTGCCTATAAAGTTAATATTCAGCTGTTTTCTAGGAAGGTGTTCACAGTATGCATTTAGAAAATTGCTACTGAAATGAGATTCAAGCTCATACAGTTTAACCTTAAGCTTATTATTTAGATATTTGAAAGAAAATTAGAAATTGTCTCAACCTAGATGATCTGGAGCAGCTGCTTGTATGTGTCTAGCACTAATAAAAGTTAGAAGTTGTATAAGTTTATGGGGAAAAGGCTTAAGTAAATGAAAGGTGAAATTAAAAGAGTATTGTTTACACAGTAGTATCCACTATATTGAAGTGTGTAAAGCTGGATTAGCAGTGTGTGTTACCAGTCTCTGTTCATACTGTTTGACATTTTGTTAGAAAATGCTTTTTCAGAGTCTTAAATCACTAAAGTAATCATTTAATGATGAGATATTGAAGGATACTTTAGAAATATTTAAAACTTTCTCAGTAAGCATAAGGATTTCTAAATTTTTCATAGAGATGAAAAAGTTTCTGTTAACAATAATTTAAATTATAATACATTACAACAAAATGGGAAAGGCCATATATATATATATATATGTGGATTTAAAATATGAATTTAAATGTATATACTTTAAAATGAACCTGGAAAAAGCAAATATTCACTCATGTAAATATTTAGAAGAATAAAAATTAACATCTATGAAGATTTTTTAAGGAGTCTTTCTTTCACAGGTAGTTTTTGGACATTTGCTGAAAAAAATAAAGATAGGAAATAAAACTGAACAGTACAGCTTTCTGCTCTCTTTTCTAGGAACATTTTTTCCTCTATAGCAATGTCCAGCTCTTTTATGAGGTTCCAGTGGCTTCTCTGACAAAGACTTCTCCTGGAGTGAAAGGAATAGCTCTCATATCTATCTATGTGGAAAATTCAAATAAAATTTCCTGATCAGCTGTCACTCTGCATCTCTCATTCCTGAGCACCGAGAATCCTTTCAGAAGACGGAACACGGTGTCTGTGGTTTGGGGGGATGTGCTTTGTAAACTCTGTGACAGCAAATTGAAGGGGTTAAGTACAGCCCTAAATAATTCTAGATTGTAAATAACCTTAGAATTGTCTGAAGTATCCAAGGCGTGCATGCAAATGCTTGTATGGCAACAGGCATGACTCAGGCCTATTACCCATGGTTACAAGTTCTTCCTTTCTCTAAGGGATCTCTGAAGAGAATCCCTTTGAAGGCTGCTGGTGCTGCACCACTGTTTTTCGTTAGAAGTGGTTGCAAACAGGACCTGTGTGCATTCCCAGCCTCACACCTCTGAAGAGCACCCATTTCAGTACTACTCTGCCTCATGAATTCAGACTGAACTGCAGAGCTGAAGTGCCCAGCATGATGTGCTCCCTGCCTTGGCTTAGGTTCACGCTTCTGAACATGACACCAATAGTAGCAGTCCCGTCAGGGTGTCTGCCCTTACTGGCTTCTGAGAAACCCCCAATATCTTGGGGATTTGTCTCTTTTCATGGTTGATTTCATAGCAAAAAACCCCTTTCGCTGGAGTAAGATTTATGCAGAGTGATGCCTTCACCACTGAAGAATTTTTGCATGTGTAAGAACCAATCTTGAAGAAAAGACTGCAAAATAATGCTTATCACTCATAACGATAATACCTTTAGATGCAAATGTCCAGAGAAAAAAGCTAATCATTAAATCCCTGAAATACTTTCTCACTTTGCAATTCATCTAACAAATATATGTGCTTGTGCTTGATTATCTGGCTTTTATTTACCTATTAGAATTAAAAGCAGGATTGCATTTAGTAGTAGCTCAGATTTTATAATACACTAAATTTTACATCAGCACAGTTCTGTATTCTGAATCACATCTTCATACTCGCTCAGTCCAAGCAGTTCTACTTGAAGGCATGAAGGTGATCAGCTTTTGTCTTCCTAGTGCCTAAGATTGATCAAAGTAAACCATTAATCAAATAGATATGCAAATTAGAAATAATAATATGAGGTGTTAGATAACCCAATCTGCATGCAATAGCGGCTTGATCTCTCAGGAAATTAAAATAATGTAACAAAAAGTCCATATTTAACAGACTGCATGGTGGAATTAAGAATGAAAATCTAGCCTATTAATCATGCAAAAAATTGCAATTAAATTGTGTTTGTTAATTTCATAGTGAAGAGTTTTTAAATTAAAGCGTTAACCATTTGCTTGAATCTTTACTTCTAGGCAATTATAATTCAGAAGTGAGTGAAATGCAGTTTTTAGGGGTTAAAAACCATTGTCTAGACAATATATTTAACTTCCTATAAATACTTTCTCCAGAAAAAAAGAAAAGGGGGGCATAGACCTCAAATTATGTGTCAATTTGTCTCTCCTAATATTTTTCTCTTGGTTCCTATTTTTATTTGTATTTCATCTATCCGAGCAGTATGGTGCTTTTGTCTTTTATTTCAAATGCAGAAAAAAATAGGCATTTTCCAGATTTTTATTCTTCTCTGATGAAAGTATTTGATTTGTCTATGTCTACTTTGAAACAAGATGTTTAACATATTAATGTAAACCCATGCAGGGTACTGTATTTGTAAAGGTAAATGTTCCTCTGGAGCCAGTTTTAGTAGTTCCTCCACATTTTTTGAGACATAAATATTAATTTTAAACTTTTCTACAACAACGTGAACATTGTAAATGTAATCTGAAAAGTACCCTAAACTACATTTCAGCTTTGAATAAAAAGTGAAAGAAAATATATAAAATAAGCATTTATTCTCAGTATTTGTGTTGAAACATTCAACGTTATCATTGTTATCAAGTAGGTCACCTTTCATCTTTAAGGAGAGCTCTGAAAGTCCATCCATACTAACTGGAGACAAGATTAGACAGATATGACCTCAGAGGTTTAAATTTCTGATGAGGATTTAAGTTAATGGATTATCTCCAAAGAACTTTTTTATACTTTACACTTATTGATCAGACAATATACTCATTATGAGTCAGTGAATTTAGCCTTTACACACTTTATCGGCCTTGAAATTATGAATCTAGTCTAAGGAATAGATGATTTAGATAATATCTTAAAGAAAAGATTCTTTCCCCTTACACCTTTATTTCAGAGTGGGAGAAATTATTTCTGTGAGAAGAGAGCCTACTAATGAAAAGAAGGTGCTCAAGTTTCTAGATAGCAGAAAGTAGATGAGCTGACTGCCTCCTTTAAGAAAGTTTGAAAATATAAAAGAAATATTTTCAATACCAGAATCTGATCCAACTTCCAAATATTAATTTCAGGTTTACCTGGGATTGTCTCCAGTTTTATTTCAAATAATTTCAGTTATATCTTGGAAACACAACTTCCTCATACTAATGGAATCTTATGGGGAAAAAAAAAAGTCTCATCAAGATTTAAGTTTCACTAGGGAATCGAATTTTAATGTAGTGTATGAAGTTCTAGTCTTACATAAATGTAATTAGTGTAACTTTATGGCTATCTTATGAGGGTCTGCTCTAGTTGCCTTCCAAAACAGTTGTCAAACCTTTACAATCTTTACCAGTTATAGTATTAGGAAATTCAAGCTATTTTATTATTTGTGTAATAAAATATATTTGTTCCATTCCATCCATCATGTTATTTTAAATCATGGTGATTTTTTTTTTTAAATTTGCTTTTTTCTGATGACAAACGTTATTATTGTAGAAATCTCAGAGCTCTAATTGCATACTTAGGAAATAGAACTGAGTTAGAACATGCATTTTTATTGTAGACAGCTTTAAAAGTTGCACCTTACTTTCCTTCTTACATTACTCATCAATGAGATTTAATTCAGAGCAACTGTTTATTACTAAGTGATTTTTTGTTTTACTAATGGAATGTGAAGATTAGGTTTCATAACATCCTCAAATATCTTCTGGATTCTGTTTAAGAAGTATTCCCAATTTTCTCAGCACCAACATAATTTAGACTTTTTTGTTATGCTAATAGGAGTGCATCATTATGCATTGTGTCCTTTATCCTGGTGGATTTTGTTCCATCCATTTTGCTTGTGTTTCTAATCTGATAACAAGAGTATATTAGAAACATCTGTCCTTGTGTTACAAGTATTTGTTATTTGTAGGAGATAGGAAATAGAAATATGAAATTAATTTTCATTATGAATTGTACTTGCCCTCAGAAGAAGTTGCTAGAGATTGCATATTTTTCTGTTTCAGAGTAAGAAATGAGATTATATCATATTACATTGATTAGAAATTCACTGTTAATGTGAGAGCTGTACTTGGAAAAAAAACACTCAGCACTTGGTTTTCTGCATTGAAAGAGTTAGGATTTCTGTGGCTCTCTGAAGGCAAGTACAGTCAGGATTTCAATCAACTTTAGCATATATGACAATTGAAGTGTGTAACAAATTATATGAAACAACTCAATGTTTTGCTTTATGGGATTAAATTTATGCATCAGTTATATTTGAATGTGTCTGGAATCTTTTGACATCAAAAAAGTTAAAATAAGTTCAGGTACACCAATATAAAGATTGTTTTGGTCAAAATGAAGAGTGTCTTCTTTTTTTTGTGCTGTTTGTTTGCAAAGATTAATATCAAATGAGTTCTGTTCTTATAATATTTGGGAAACTTATTCAAGGCATAAATAAGCCTAATAATACCTGTTCTAAAGGCTTTTGTGGTAGTCAAACTTTGCAGCCCTCCTCAAAATCTTGCTCAGAGTGTTTCTGAGTTGTGAGGGATTTTTAATTGTAAAGAAGTGATTTAAGATCAAAGAGGACTGTTGATGACATTTAGAAGATTGTTGCAGTTTTCAAGGTTTCCTTCATTTGGGGTTCAATTTTGGTTTGTTTTGTGGGTTTGCCTTTTTTTTTAACTCTTGAATCCTATGGCTGCTTTTCTTGACATCCTAATGGTGAATCAGCTGCACTTATCCTGTGGGATTTTTTTTCTGTTTTCTTCATTTTGTTTTATTTTCCTGCAGAAGGAAATATGTAAAAATTATTAGCTCATATTCGTCATTCTTTAAGTCATTACAGGCTTCTTGAAACAGTTATGGTCTGTAAGGAATAAACTGAACTTTAACTCTTTGGTAGGAGAATATGAGACCTTTTTTTTCTAGCAAAAAGAATTCATAATCTCTCTCCCTCCTAAGACTTTGATTTCCATATAGAATTTATATCCTGTGGCAGCAGAGCCATGCAAATACTTTTTTTACTCAAGTAGTCATGAAAGTCAAGTTGTTTTTTTCCCCCAAGAAGTTTGTTATGCTCAGCTGGTCTGTTTCCAGTAAAGCCTTTTTGTCTAAGAGTTAAATTTTCACTGTTATCTGAATCCAAGAGATAATTCAGAATGTATCAAACACAAAAATATTGAAGTAGTAGAAATTATAGCTATGCTGCCTGATTGACAGTGCAAATTCTAGCACTAAAATGTTTTCAAATGATCTAAAATAACAAATTATCTAGGCCTCTATATTACATGATTTAATAGTTTCTTTCTTGGAGTTTTGCAATAAATCTTAATCCCTTCATGCACACCACGATACAATAGGAACAATATCTTAGAAATCCTGTCATAGAAATCTTTACTTCACATTAGTGATGCTGGTCATATTGCTGTGCTGCCCTGGGAAATGGCTTTGATTAGATATAGCTAAGGTTTCCCAAGTTTCTGTAATAACCACCATCATGAAAAATTCTTTGTCTGTTAATATGGAAATAATCATATTGTAATACTGGTCTAAGCTATAATCTTCCTGTGAAATCTAAGGCAAGTAGTGGCAAGAGGAGACTAGAAAATAACGTAGATTCTTGATTATAATAAGTAATTTTTTTTGTTCTGTTTGAGCAGCTTTTATACCAAAACCTTTTCATTGTACAGGCTAGTAAACTTGGGGTATTTACTCCCTGTTAGTCAGCTGCAAGCCAGAATCTGAACTTACACTAATACACAGTTTAGCTAAATGTGGCCAGTGGACCTTAGTGTCCATCTTACTCTGCATGTGAGTGTACTGATTGTATACTGCTGTGGGATACTAAAAGACACTAGTCAATCTAATTTCCATTTGAAGTCAATCATTTATGAAGTCAAACTACAAATCTGAATTCAATTTGCAAAGAGCTTCCTCCTGGGTACTGCTTAGGTCAAGGAGCTCTGTTCTGCACGGTGGTGCTCTCCTGGGAGCTCACAAATTCAGCCTCAAGTGAGGAATTAGGAAACCAAAGTTACCTACAATTAATCCCCTTTGACTTGCAATCCCACCAGTGCCACTGAATAAGTGTGTTAATGTGAACAGGGACAAAGGAGGAGGAAACAGCTCTCAGATCTGCAGAGGTACTTGTCTTGGTGTGTCCTGCTCCCCAAATAATGGGTTAGAAAAAGTTAGAGTATTTGTATTCTGCTGTCATGTGGAGACATGAATGAGGAGAAAAATCCTCTAGATCCAGCTTCCTCTTTATGCATCTGTGAGACATTTTGGCACAAAGTGTGCTTGCAGTGAATTATCAGGAGAGTGGATGGGCAGGAGCAGGGCTGGAATGGAGATGATTGCTAAAGAGGAAGAGAATCATATGTAGAGTCAAGTGTGGACGTACAGGCACATTTACTAAAACTATATTAGCCAGTGTTATGAATGAAACTGCTGTAACTAAAAATATGTATGGCTAAAAACATTTATTCACAGAATTATTGGAAAACAATCTGGTTCTAAGTAAGAGAAACTGCATAAATAAATCTAAGTGACATTTCAAATAGAAGAAATTGTTTCCTTACTCTGGCATTTCCAGTTTACTGAATACTTTGTAACAACAATATTTCCATAATATACTGGAGCATGTTCTTATTGTCTCAGCTTTAAAGGTCAGATGTTTTACACCATTTGACTATTTTCATAGTTATGATAGCATGAGAAAACATTTAGTATATCAATAAAAAAGTATCTTCAGGTAAGTACAAGTGAATGCAGAAGAAAAAGAAAATAAAGATACTGACAAGAGTGTAAATGATGAATCTTCACTCAGCAAATGGAGTCAGTCCTGGAGTTTAAGGTAATAATGATCTAGTACTTTTAGAAATTGAAATATCAGAGAAAAATGTTATAGTGCTTGATAACTTCTTAGCAGTTAACTTATGCACATTGAAAATATTTAAGGGTTATTTTATTCTTCAAGTAAAAAGTGATCTGATAATAAAAATATTAAACTTTATTAATGAATGTAACAATCTATCAGCTTTTAATTAAGATTACAGCAAATTTCTGGGGAATTGCAGATTTATATTCCTGTAATGGAGTTCACATCAATGCAGTGTGTACATTGTACTCCATAACAGAAAGTGGGGGACCCAAAAGCCAGATCCCGGCTGTGGCTACTTGATTTATCATTAATATTTGGGATATGAGGTTTCACTCACAGCAGAAAAACGCAGCTGCCAGGGAAACTGAGAAGTGCCCTGAGGGTGAGCATAAAGCAGGAGGCTGACAGAAAGATGACTGAGAACCAAGACTGCCAGTAACAGAAGGATAGAAGAAAAGCTGCTTTCCTTGGCTTTACACATCTCTCCAAAATGCATCTTATTGAGACACAAAAAGGACTTGGTCATCCTACTGGAGCTCTTCCCATTAAGATTTTTGTCTTGTTCCAAAGGCAATTGATATGGGATACAGCCAAAACATGCTCCCTAAGAACAGCAGCAGGAATAACAGATGCAAGCACTGATGCTGGATACTTAGTCAACCAAGTCAAACTGGTCAAGGAAGTTATGTTTAAAGGGATGCATATTAGCCCAGCTGCAGTCCTGTGCTTTTCTTCGAGGTTTGCCAGGAAACTTTCTTCATCGCCAGCTCTTTCCTAAATTATGGCCTATTCATTGTATTGCAGAAATAGAGACAAAGGTTTGACAAAAGAGGCAGATGTCGTTGATGTTGTGAGACATTGCATCAGTAAAAGTATTATTTTATTATTTGGTCAGAACCCCCTTGTGGGGGGGGCAGGGAGCGGGGACAGCCAGCCTCAGAACTGAGGCACAGCCTCATGGAGCAGCTGTCAATCTAAAGGGAAGCCTGGGAGCCTGCCCATGCCACGTCCCCTGGGGCCTCTGACTGGCTGCACCACCCCTCAATCTGGCCTGGAGACCACTCAGTGGTCAGTGAGCTGGACATCCCACCTGGGAGTGGTGGCCACAGTAGCCAAAGCACATAAATAGAGGAGCACAGGGGCTCCATCTTGCATTTTCTCTTGAGACCCGCCATCAACATGTGAAGCTGACCTTCCACAGGATTCTTTTGTGGTAGTTATTTTTCTCTTCATATCTTTTCTTAATCTCTTTTCTCTCTCTAGCTATTTAGTCCTGTTTCTTCTCTTAATCTCTTTGTTTCTTTACTCTTTTCTTAGTCTCTTCTGGGTAATTGAAAACCAGTGGTTTGGATTCTGCTAAGTCGTGCGGATTGGCATGTACTGGGTTGGTGCTTTGTGGAATGCTTTGCCTTGGTTGTATTTTACCCCTTTTAAAAGTTTTTCCAAAATCCTTCTTTCCTCCCATATTAAAAGTGTCTCCTTAGAAACCACAAGGAGCATTTCTCTCTTTAGGCTGTCTCAAGCTATTTAGAACTGAAGGCTCTGCAGAAGTTTGGTGAGTGAACTCTTGGAGTCTTGTGTATTTTAAGTAAAATGCCTGGAAAAGCAAGTGGCTGGATCTGGGGTCTTACAGATGTTTAGCCAAAAAAAAAAAGTGTAGGCTTGCAGATAAACTTGATATAAATAGACAAATACACAAATATTCTATTCAAAGTAACAAAATAGACAACATATAATAGGTTCATTAGTTTGCTATTTCAAAGACTTAGACCTCACTTAGTGCAGGTGAAGTTAAACGTGATCGTGTTTAAGAACAGAACTGATTTCAATTCTCTTATGAATGTCCAAGGATACATAAGAAAATTTCATCATAAATCATTTGAGCTGGATTATGTCGAAGTGATATTAGCTATGTAGTTGTTTTGCTTCTTTCTGTTTGTTGGTTTTTTTTCTTTTTCTTTTCCCCCATATTAACCCCATTTCTAAAAATTGTTTTTGGAGGACGTTTTGCTCCTATTGTTAAAC
Organism: Pachyramphus minor; assembly: GCA_013397135.1. Lineage (NCBI taxonomy): Eukaryota > Metazoa > Chordata > Aves > Passeriformes > Tyrannidae > Pachyramphus > Pachyramphus minor. Next base: position 96,629 of record VYXB01003858.1, read on the forward strand.
ATCCTTCCCTTTCTTTAGTTGAGTTGCTGAAGTAAGGAGGGGGGAAAGAATAGAGAAAGGCTAATGAATATCAAGATCATGATGGGTGGCAGACATTTACAAAGCTGCTATAGAATTCACACTACAAAGTGGTTTTCGAGCATCTTGATTCTTCATCATATGTCAGCTCTTTAAGGTAGAGGCAGAATACAGTAGAAGAGCACAACCACAAAATAAAAAACTGTGTCAATGAATATAACACATGATAAACAGCTTTCATACTAGAGAGGGATCTGCTTTTTCCTGGAAATTTCTCCACTTAAATTTGAGGTGGAATGTCTTGTCAAATATTTTAAAAAAATCTACTTCCTAAACTTTTCTTGGGAGGGATTATTGGCAAAACCAAATATCTGTGGCAGGAGTTTTAAGGTAAGAAAATATGCCATTACATTTGCACTCCTGTTTACTTTTTTCAAGCACTTGAGAAGGTGATTAGTTTTTCTAATGTCTTAGGGATTTACTGGGGAAGCTGTTGCTAGCACAGGGGTGCTAGTGACTTCTTTATAGACAGGTGATAGACTAGAAATCCCACAGGCTGCTTTCTTCTTGCTTCCTGTAACAGAGAAAGCCCTGTGAGCAAGAGGTCTGATATGAAAATAGTGGGCTTTATTTTGAAAGATCAGGGAGTATCAGAGAATCCAAGATGTTTATATTATTCTGACACATTAAAATTTTCTGGAAGATTCAGAGTTTTTAGTTTCTAACTTCTAATTACTACAGCGAGTTAACAGATTTTTTTTTAAAAAAAGTTTCCTATGGTGTCTGACTGGAATGCAGTTGACTCTTTTCAATAGCAGCTCTTATGATGCTGTGCTTTACATTTATGGCTAAAAGAGTGGCATAACACGCCAGTGCTTTGCTTATTGAACACTGCACTGTGTTAAGGTGCTCTCTCCTCTCCTTATCCTGGCTGTTGGTGGGGATCACCCTGCCACACCTTTTGTTAGCATTATAGAACGAAGAAAAAACCAAAATTTTCTCAAATGTAAATGTTTAATTGACATGATCATTGTAATAACAGTAGAGTATTTAAAGAGAAGGGAAAGGAGGAGGAAGAAATATTAAAAAGACTGAATTTTGATAATAGGAAAGAGCAGAAATACAATTTTGTCAATATAGGCCCACAAACTTTGTGGAAATGTGATAATCTTTCTCTCTGGACCAGTAAGTTAAGAATTAACCCTGAGGAAGAGTGGCAGAGGTTCAATCACAGTGTATTAAAGGAAAACCAATAAAGCTTGCTTTTCCTTACTGTTTTCCTAGGATTGTTTTGAAATTAAGAATGGAAAATTACATACTTTTTTGTCACCAAATAATCCTAATTTCAGCTTCGCTGTTTCATTGGATTTCTGTGTTGTTTTTTGCTAACAGTATTCTTACACTATCGTAAAGTCACTTCAGTAAGTCACAACCTCAATTTCAGTGTTTGGCATATTTCAGAATTTTACAGGGAGTTCCATGCAGTGGAGTGAATTTATAATTGTTCTGCTTTGAACAAGTTAAGGTGCAAGTCCCATAAGAGAAAGCTACAGTGACAACTAACATGCCCTTGTTAAAATCTCATTCTTATCATCTTTGAATACATCACAGGAATCAACCTGGAAATGATCTTTTGGAGGCATAACAGAAAGAGTAGACCCTAAGCCTCTCTTTCAATGCGTTATTTGGTTTTTGTGTAAAACTAGGACGAAACACCCCGGGTTTTAAAGGAAAATAGTTAATGTGAATAAACTGCTAATGCTGTCAGATGACTGAGGGAGATGATCTGAAATAGCTCAGAAACAGACTCAGGCCAACAAAGAGAGTACAGCTCTTGGTCCAGACTATCCTGTGTCTGAAAACCTTAATCTACAGTCCAGAGAAATTTGTAGTTGTTGTCACTTATATATATATATATATCTTAGAGCATAGTCTCAGTCACTTTGGATGAGACAGGAAGAAGGGCAAGTTATTTACTATTTGTTTACTTAGAAGTTTGATGTTTCTTTTCTGAAGCATCTTGAGTTGGTAACTCTCAAAAATACAGCTCTCAATTAGAGGAAGGAGGATAGCAAATCCCTTAATGTGTAATATGTTATTGCATATGTGGGATTCATCTCATTATCACTTACTTTAATATATTAATTATTATAAAAGACCTGAAAATAATTACTTTCAACCTTTAAGCAAAGGATATGGCTTCTGAAAGTAAAAAAAGTAGAGAAAATAAGCCTTTCCTTCAGCTATACTTTCATTTCACAGAATGCCAAATGCAAAGCTGATCTTATTTTAACCAGCGATGAAATGTAGCTTAAGCTTAGAGTGCCTGAGAAACAAGATTGTTTTTTTCTAAAATGAGGGGCTGATCATTATTTATATTTGCGTATAATCTTTAATCACTGTGGAAAGGGTTGTGAACGATAAAAGAGCTAAGATAGAATAATCTATATACAGCACAGAAGCTGGTTTCAGAATTACTGTGAGAACACAATAAGCACCAACATGTATTTACAAAACATAAGTTGTAATGTCAAAATAGTGACATTATCAGGTTAATGTAGTCTCTGTGTAAATGACCAAAAATGTCAGTATTTAGCAATGGCTGCACATGGCCTTCTTAGATGGAAATTGGATTCCCTTTAATGTTGTTTGGTTTATTCAGCTCTAGGGGGTGCATTAATCTAAAGCCATAGGCTACAATCTTACTAGATCTCTTAAACCAGAATAAGTTTAGAAGGTATCTCATGTGGAAAACTCAATATTAATGGGATTGTGCACTGTCAGTACAGCCTTCTTAATGGCTATAAGCAGTCAGAAAAAGCAATGTTTTTAATGTTCTTTCATATATTTTGATACTCTTTAATGGGAGACCTTAATCAGTTCAGTTCTGTGGCGCATTTTCTCTTCTCAAACAATGTATTGTTTCATCAGGTTGAAAGGAGATTTTTAACTTCTAATCTCCAGATAAAATAGGATGGGAATGCACAGTGAAGAGACACCTGGTTAAGAAAGATGAATCAATTGTTCTGCTCTTCCTTGTTCATTCATCAGGACAATCCCTCACTGAGAGTGTTCATACTTTTTCACCTTCAGTTCTGCTGTGAAGTTTGGAGAATATTTGAAGTTTGGGTGTCCAAATCTATCACCTGTTTTTAGAAACGGAAAATCTTTTTTGAGACAAATTTATTAGGGGCTGCCTGATGTAGTTTGGTGTCTGAGAGATGGGATGTATAATAAGGTAAAGCATAAGGAGGAATCTGAACAAGATTTTAACCTATGAAGTGGAGCCTGCAATACTGGTGTAACTCACAAGTTCAGATCAGTGATGGAAAAAAAATGGCTCACAACATAGAGAGGAGGAATATATGTGTCTTCAGTATCCATAAAAAGTTTTCCTACTGTCTTTTCCATCCATGTGCTTGAAGAATGAATTAATCCAGACGTAGAATAACTCCTAGATATTTATTTGAAGGAAACCCAGTATCATTATACAACATCATACATTGGATTACTCTACTAAATCAAGAAATACAAAGGCACAGGAAAGGATTTTGGTGTTGGATATGATAATTTCTATCACAAATTGATGGATTGCTTTGTGACAATTTATTTTAATGAAAAAGTCTCTGGCATTAAGGGCAAGACAATTTGTCTGGGTCTCAGACAAGGTGAGATTTAGTGTAGTCTCAAGCAAGGATCTAAGAGGACTGGAAAAGAATCTTTCAATTGACCTAAAATATGAATGGATATGAGAGGTGAATGAGCACAGACTTGGAAAAAAACCCTGGAAAACAATTAGGTTTCTCAATATGGTGAATGAGGGGGTGGGGGAAAGTTCTCTTTGTTGTCTTTGACAGTTGAAGTGAAGTGAGCTCATCATAAAATAGCAATGTAATATCATTTCATAAAGCCCAAATGGAATAACAGCAGATGCAATGAGAAACTATGAGAAAGGATGGTCTCAAGGCAATTTTGCATTTCTAAATTCTGCTATAACAGAAGGACTTTTGGAAGTGGGACTTCTGACCATGTTTTTCTGGGGGGAGTAGGATTTTTACAGTTCAATGTGCTCTAAGAAAATCAGAGCCAATGGTGCATGGTAGTGATACTCCACAAGGAGAAAGGTGGCAAGTGATCAGTTTTAGTTTTTTGCTTGTGTTTAATATATTCATTACTGAAAAATGAAATTGTATTATTAGCCTTCCATTAGATCCTAGCATGCTCATATTTTGTGCATGTGGTTTTGGTTTCTAAGTTCAGAGAAGTAATGTGATTTTTAGATGTACTATTGTCAAGTGTAGGCTTGAAAGATTGGATCACTAAATGCTATCAGTTGTTTAGTCTTTTACATTAAATATTTTTCTCCTTTTTTTTTGTTGTTATTTTGCAATATTATATGAGGTTTTCATTATTTTTTATGATCTGTTGGCTGCCTCATTTTGACATCTAAATGGAAATTCAGAATAACAAAATAATTTCTATGTGTTGAATTTGATTTGATTACTCCACAGTCAAGTTTTTACTGTGTTTTTCATTTTTGTAGCAGTTTTGAGAACAGGTTTTGTTTGATTTTTTTTTTTCTTTTAAGTGAAAAAGTCTTATACTGCAAGATTGTGAATCTGAACCTGAGAAAATTCTTCTTATTCCTTTTGATAGTTAAGTGCTACTCTGTTCTTGCTAAATGATCTTATAATAATTATTGAATGATAAGCTTTGGATTTTTATCCCTGTGCTTGTGCCCTGACTACCTTCTTTCAGGTGGGATGCTGTTGAGTAACTGAAGTTAAGAATTGCAGTTCAGAAGTCTTCGAAAAGATTTTCCATCTGAATTCTCTCTTTTCTTAGATTTCTCTCTATGAAGTGGTATTCAGGTTTCTAGGCATATAGTAAAAACAGGGACGTAGACAAAAGCCTTAGGGTTTTTTATTATGTATTTTGCTGTTTGATTTTTTTTAAACCTCGTTTTAACATGGTGATATAACAACGATGCCAATTAAAGAACACTTGCTTTGTAATGAGATATAACAAAAATATCTTAAACTACTCATCTGTTGACGCGTTCATTGGTAAGAGAAAGATATCTGGTGAAAAGCTGTTAATTACAATTTTTGTACTTGGCTTGATGCTATTGTAGTCCATCCATATTTTTGAGAAAAAAGAAAGAAAGAAAGGCTTGGTTCTCTGCTACATCTGGAGAAAAAATGTGTTTGTCTTTATTTCCCAAAAGTCATAGGGTGCATAATATATCTCTGCACAAATTCATTGTATGGGAAGTAAGGGCTGTAACTTGTAACACTTTGTCCCAATGAGACTGTGTTTAAGCACATCATACTAAAATAGCCATGTGATCCTCATCAAACATGAATGTTCCCATTCTTATTTCAGTAGCTAACATTTCACTGTAAACTGTTAATATGTTAAGAGTGAGAGGAAAGCTTTATTCTTCCATTTTGTTAAATAAACAGCTCTTTTTCTTTCAGAAAAATACGTAACAGTGAAAAAGGACAAGAAAACACTGTATTTATGAAGACATCAAAGTCACTGAAATGTGTTTCTCTTTGCATTCTGGAGAATGTAGAGATCTGTTTTGGTTTGGTTTGGTTTTTTCACAGATAGAAACTGAGCACGTGCAAAACAGTAAATCTGAATTCTTTTACAACCAAATACATGATATCTAAAATTCCTCTCAGTTAAATGACGCTTTGTAACTCTATTTCATTTTAATTTCAAATACAAAGCAATCAAAACCATTTTTCAAGAGTGCATTTTGTTAAGAAAACCAACTTGGCCTTGGCTTCTCTCTTGAGAAATAAAATCCTAATAAATTTTAAGTATACCAAAATTATTAAGACCTGATCCATAGCCAGTAGCATTATCTCATAACAATCAGAAAGATTTGTTTCTGATTCTGTATCTGAAATCTTAGAATTAGTTTTAGCACAGCCTTGTAGTATTGAACAACTTGCCTATTTTTATTTGCTAATGTTGAGGATAGGTAGGATCACAATTAATTTGGGGACTTTATTTGGTACATGGCTAACCAGCAAGGCTAAGTTTTGTCAGTTACTTTAGAAAGAGCCGAGTTAAATAGTCCAAGTGCAGACTTTCATTAATCTCTGACTAGGAAAAGCACCAGCCACTGCTTCCCTATTATTTTTGTAGGTTAAGATTTTTAAGCCTTTGGTAAATCTCCAAGATTAATAAGTGAAAGAAAGAATATAAAATGTTTCATTGCATTCTCTGCAGCTGGCCTTCCATACTTTTATCAGTGTTATAAGGCACACTGCTATTGCTAAACATGCACTGTTTTGTCAGTGTTCCACCTATAAATCTGATGGGGTTATTCAATGAAAATCTGTAACACCGTGCATTATTTGGAAATGTGATTTTGCTACTGTGGTCGATTGCATCATCTGAAAAGGAATCACATACTAAAAGGTGCTTTGGAGGACATTTTTATTTCCTTTTCATTTCCTTGATTGACACTTTTATAAACAGCCTGAGTGTTGGAGATAGCTGGGTGCTTGCAGGAGTTAAGCAAGTATATCCTGATTGGGGTAAGATTTTATGTTCCATTTATAGCAGATCATATACAGCAGAAAAAGCGTGAAGCTGGGAAACTGTGGCAATGGGAACAGTCATTGTGCTGTGTTGTATTTCAATACGCTTCTGTCAGCACAGGATAGATGTTCTGTTAGCACAGGATAGATGGATATGGAAAGACAAAAAGCCTTAACTTGGTCACTGTTCTTTAAGGCATCTTGATGCTGGTATAGCTAACTTGAATCAGACTCCTCTTGAAGCTATGATTTCTTCTTTGTTCCTTCCTTTGTACTTCAAGCATTTTACTAATTACTAGAGACAACCTGCAACATCTTATCAAGAGAGCAAATGGCTCCACATTGTGTTGTTTATGTTTTAATTAGTTAAAGATGTTATAACCTTCACTATTGGATTATAAGGCAATCTGTGACAGAGTGGCTGTACCAAAATTGAAGAGCTTTTTCTATTTTTATCTTACCTCATTAAACTATTGTCTGATGTTGAATCAAGTGAGTGAAACTGGTAATGCCCTTGTGATAAGAAGGAATGGGTAGCATCTTAAATACCTTGTTTCCTGAAGAGATATATGCTATGTTATGGAGAACAGCTTGTTTTCCAGCTGCATGGAAAATAGATGACATACTGGAGGGATACTATTTTCATCATTGTTTCTTCCCTCTTACACCACTTTACTTTCTGTCTAGTTAAAAAAGGTCATACACCAGGTGAATAAATTATGGTGAATGTTAAAAAAGAACATGAATTATTGACTTTTTCCGTGCTCCACAGCTAAGCTTTAGGTGAAGTCAAAAAGGCTAATTTTGATCCTGTTGCAAAATAATATGATTGCTATAGAAAACCTTTACCTGCTATCCTGTGTCTGACAATAAAATACATTTTCATTGTCTAGTTGTCCATGCAGCTATACCATAGAGTCCCTGCAAAGAGGCTTTGGGGTGTTTTCTCAAAAGCTTTGCTGAAATGAAGGTACTATTGTCCCCTCATCCATAGACCTCGTCATTTCATTATAAAAGGCAGGATGGTCAAGAATGATTGATTTTTTTCCAGAGGAGTGATGGTAGTACCAAGCTTAAGAACAGAATCGTGGTGAAGCGCTGCAGTTCTCTGTCTTAAAATCTCACAGCCAAGTAAAATGATGAATTATTAAGTAATTTCCAGAAAATTGGAAAAGCTTCAACTCTTTCCCTTCACTAGTAGTATAGACTGCTATTACAACATTCCTGCAGAAAATGAAAAATGAACCATTACTGTCTTTATTCTGATGAATTCTATGTGTAGTGAATGCTAATATTTAGAGGTGCCTTCCTTGTGAAATGTGTAACCTAGTGAATAGCAAGAACAGATATTTCCAGTAGCTTTTTAAGTTTAAAATAAAGTTCCCCTACTGCTTGCCTTTCAAATTTTCCTTGAAGAGTATTCACACTTTAGGCAGGTGCCTGTCTCTTTGCTTGACAGGCTGTGATTCAGGTATGATCCATTCTCCAGTGTCCAGGATTCTGCTTTCACTCTGGGTGCTGGATGCTTTAAATGTATATGCTGCAATAACCAGTGTTTTACGTCTAAATCAGATTTTGGAAATAGGTCTATATTCCTAATACATGTAACAGCTGAAATGATTTTTTTAACATTCCTAACAGCCTTTCTGTATTGCTCAGATAAAAACCTGAAGGCACTTAAAATAGAATAATCAGTTCTAAGTTTTTTTATGACAACCCTGTGGAACTATTAGTGCAATGATTTGTTAAACTCTGAGCTTAAAGACATAACTCGGAAAATGCAACCCAAGACTAGTGCTAGATAAATGATATTTTATAGTGAATACAAAAACCTGCATGTCTTCAGTGAATTTGTTGTATAGGCTTAAGAATTGCTAATACTCATTCACACCTTCAGAGCTGTGAAGCTTGAGGTAGCATAAAGGATGAGAACCTCTTGATGGAGCAAAAGAGGATGACTGAATGTCAACTGCATGTTTGACAAGCACCCCTCAAATGGAGTAGAGAATGAAATGTGGCAGCATTTATTAAACATTAGATATTAGTGTTCAATATATTTATAGATTAAAAATTGATTTTTTTTCTTTTTTTAGTTAGTTCTTTGAAAATCACCAAAACCTTTGTATTAGGGGCCTGTTTTTTCTTAAAGAATTTTTACAGTTTTTCTCAAGTAGGTTCTCAACCTTCTGGCTAAAACACATAGGGGAAAAAAATACAAGAATGTGACATATGTGGAAAGAAGGACATTTGAGCCTAATTTTTTTATATATATTAAATTGCTTTTATATTCTTAAAGAAGGACATAAGTATTTGAGGATGTTAAAAAAAAGAAATTAGCATGAAGAAAACAATTCTTTTAAGCTCTTGGGATTTATAATGTACAGATAACCAATACTGACCAATTTTTAGAGGAGGAATTATGAGTAAACTGCGGTCTGTATGGTAAATCTCATCCTGAAAAAATTTAGATGGATGAGTCATAAGCCTCTGAAAATGAGATTTCTAATGGAAACACCAAATCAACTTTTACTATAGTGTCAGGAATATGACATTATAATAAAGTACACTGATGTATCTGTATTTGCCTTTTGCAAACATAATGAAACTGGTTTCAGTAAAGAAGGTGCCAGGGTATTCCAACCACATCTGCTGTTTTACAATATAATATAACGATATTCGGGCATGTAATGCACTAGGATGGAAGATAAGCAACAGAATTCTTTTAATCATGACTAGAATAACTCTGTAAGTTGCTGTATGGAGTATGGCATCGACCCTCAGCCGCATGGGGACAAGCTGGAAGTCATTGATGCTTTTTATAACAAATATTGATGACAACACCAGTAGTGCATACTGGGAGATGATTTGGCTCATGTGCTGTCTGACCCAGCAAAAGCTCGGTGTGAACCCATCCATCCTGTGCTGTTTTATTGCTGGCATTTAGTTTTGAATGTCTGCCACTGTACTTGGCAGGACTTGGGCTTTTTGTTGTCCCACGCTCCCAACTAGGAAAGGCAGTTCAGGAATCTGAGTCCAGGACGCGGCTGAACACACGCAAGGAGCCAAGTTGAGTCCCACTAATCCAAAATAGGGACAGAGGACAGGAACTGAAGACAAGTGTTCTCATCCTCTGCTGACCTCAAGAACTTCCAGTGACACCTTTCTATTTGCTAGCTTTTGATAATTTTTTTCTTCCATCACATCATATTTTAAAATCTCATTTTAAACGTGAGGACTTGGAGCTGTGCCCGTAAGGCACAGTGAGGGCCGGTGCCCAGGGAGGAGAGGTGCTGGAGAGGGTGAATGGCTCCAGATCTGCTGCTTGGATAGCTCAGGGCTCTTTGCCACCATCTGCAGATAGAGCCACCACCCTCCCCCTGCCTCGAACAGCAAACTAGTTAGATCCCAAAGCAATTTAATGCTCTGTAGGTTAGACAAGCTGAAAAAGTAGGGAGGCTTAAAGGAGGGAATAATTTTCATCTGGAGTACTAAATACAGCACAAACCAGATTTACTAGCAAAAGACGTTGGAATATTGCTCACATTTATTTTATTTATGAGTCATTTCTGTTAACAGAATTCAATTACTTATTATTAGACTTCGTAATTTTTTCCTGCTGCGATGTCTGTACTCACTCTGGCTGTTCCTTCTTTTGAAACTTAACAAGATATTAATTTTCATTCTGCATTTTGATTTTCTGTAACATATTTCATGTTTGCTTACAGAGAAATTGAAGATTTATATTACATATTTGAAATGGTACTTTGGTACATAAAAATCAACCAAAAAATGGGTTATTTAGCTAACAACATCTGCAATTATTGATATCTGAGAAATCTAGAAATTAATATTCTAATCAATCTTGTAAAATGAAAATGTGAAAACTCATTTGTAATTGTTTATCAGAGAGAGGAACCTACTTCAGTTAATACAATGAAAAGAAGTTTAGGTCAGATGATGTTTGCAGCCAGCATGCACTGGTCCATTACAGTCCCAGTGAGAAAGGCACTCAGCCTGTTAAGTATCATTTAAAATGCCATTTATTAGAACTAGTGCTACAGAAAAAAGGGAGAGGGTATTTAGACAATCACACATCCTTTTAGATACACTTAACTGCAGCACCCACCATTTGATCCATCAGGGTGAAGAGTGCCATGCAGCTCCCATCCCCCTTTGGTCAGCTCTTGCATGATTTTTTTAAGAGAAAGTGACCCTTGGTGATTTCTGCTGTCAGGTATCTATGATGCTCACAAGGGGACTTGGGCCAACTTTGTCACTTGGATAATTTTAAAGGGTTTTCTTGAGATACCTCATTTAGTGTATGTTAAACTAGGATTCAAAATCTTACAGAGTAATTGCACTCATAGTTTTTATTTATGGAGAAAACAAAACAGCATGTTTTGTTTTGAACAGACTTCTGTTTTCCAGAGCTAATTCTGTCCACAGACTTACATCAACATCTGTGGAACTACTGCAAATAGCTGTTAAGTGAGAGGAGAATCATCCAATCCTTCTTTATGTTGGCCTAGGAAATCTGGTTTCTCTTCTTAACTAGTAATCATGATGAACAACTATAAAAATAAGGTATACTAGGTTAGAACCCAAAATGTATAGACTTTCTCTTAAAGGAATCCCATCAGAATGCTGTTTCTTCTTTTTAATTTCAGGAACCATTGGAGTGATTTAGGTACCTAAATATTTAAAACTTTTTCAAGTGGCCTGGGGCATCCCAGGAGCTGGCAGATAAAAGGCAGGACTGACAGAACATGCCCACTCTCCTGGGGCAGCATTTGGTGAAATGGCACCAAATGCATTTGAACACCCAAGCTGCCCCTACACCACTCATTAGTGTTTCTGTTGTAACTGGGTAGAACATTTTGACCAATGTATACAGCTGAGTTTTTCAAATTAAGCAGCTAAAGCCATATCATACTCTGCACCTTTGAAAATTGTGGTGGAGGGTGCAAGTTGGGAAAAAGTCTGGTTTCCATTCATAACTCCAGCTGTGTAGTGGTTATAAGGGTTGTTGCCTATTGACTGAATTGCTTGCTGCATTCTGTCTCACACTACTTGTGCTTTATTTAGTGATTTTTGCAATTAGCTTAATTTTGCACAGCACTGATCCAGGTACAAAATTTCCATTGGAAATAAGGATTTGACCTTTTAAAAAGGTCAAATATGTCAAAGATCTTTAGCTGGGATGTTTCCTGTTACACACAGAAAGTTAGAAGAGCTGCATTGTTGTCCCCTTTTCATTCATATGTGTACTGAGTTTGTTTTCCAAAGATTTGTTTGTACCTACATAAGCAAAAAAATGCTACCAGAGAACAAAATGTCAAAATAAATACTTTTCCCATGTACACAAACATGCAGAGCCATTTCTTGAATTCAGATCCACTTGAGAACCAATATAAGATATCTGGAAGGCAGCAAATACAATTACTTCTTAACACCCCTTCCTCTGGCTCCAAATGTCAAAGATACATAGAGACAAATGTTTAAATAAACTGAGAAATATTTTCACTTCTTCTGCAATATTAACATTTAGACCTTTACTGATTCGCTTGTTTTGTTATGATTTTATTTGTTTGGAAGCTCTGGAAAAACTTTCAGATCTTAAGTAATACATTTGAAACAGGTGTTGTCACAATGTATTAGTCTCAGGCTGACATTATTCTACTAGTAATTGGAAGCATAGTATTGTTCAACTGCTCTCCTATTAGTGAATTTAATTATGAGACAGTTGGGTAATTAAAACACTTTCATAATGTTGTAGAATTATTATATTCTATTTTTATCGCCTCACTTCAGCCACACTTGTCCTTTATAGCTGATCAAAGCACGAGATTTCTATTTTTAGGAACTTTTTGAAGAACAAAAATATTCCATTTAAAAATAAAAAAATAACTTTTTTTTCTTCATTTCTTGAAGAAACAAAGATTAGGAATTATGTGAAATTTAAATTGTACATGACCTGCTCTTCCATACTAAGGTAGACATCCTGGAATTACAACCCAGTATTACTGTAGTCTTGGAAAATGCCATACCAGATCTCACCAAGAAGTTCTATCTGTTTAATTAATTTTTAGGGGTTATCTTGACTTGTCTTAACCCTCTACTTCTATGAGACTGTCCAGAATCTTGGACTGATCACTTTGAGAAGAACCCACTAAGAGCTGCCCTTTGATTTCCCGTATGCAGCATGCAGTTCTGTTTTTTGAAGTAACTAGCTCTGTGTCTCAGTGGCAGGTATCAGTTTCCAGCACACTGGGGGTAATTCTGCCACAGCTGTGGGCTGTAAGAATGCTCAGATGCAGAGGCAGCCTGGTAACTTACTTTTAAAATCCTCAGCTGTGCGTCAGTACAGCTAGAAAAGTGGTAAAAGTGAGCAAATTAGCAACAGTCAGTCACTTTGTTATTTGAACAGCCAGGCATGGAGCTTTTGAATATGGTTTGGTACTCTGAAAGATTTGTAAAAAGAAGTTGGTAATTCTCTCCATGGCATTAACTTGTGGCTCAAGGAATCATATTAAGGTTCTCTGCAAGACTCCTGCATGTCCTTCTTCCTAGGTTTGTCTAGAGACAGCATTTGGATGGAGAAACTCTGGAGGCTTTATCCTGGGTGGACAGACTGTAATACTGCTTTTATAAATATATATAACATGGCTTTTATATTTTCCTACACCCTTGAGGCTCCTGAGGAAGATAAGTCATAAATAGGGGCTTTTCTCATGAGTAAATCAAGCCGGAGGAATCATGCTTGCATGATTCTGCTGCCTCCAGATTGCTATATTTTAAAAGTTTTGAAAGTAATTGTTCATAATTTAGGCTTAACAAGAGACACAATAGCTATACTTATCCTTTGATTACTGTACCACATAATAATGAGGTTTATAATAACTTCTGTGCCCTATGAATATAACTTCTAAACATAGATTCCTTACCTCTGTTCCATCCTCAGTCCTATCATGCCTTGATAAATTTGACATGCCTGCTCTTGCTAAAATAATGGAATTTCCACTTTTGCTAATACAATGAACTTTAGAAAGTGTTTAATCATAGATGTTGTGCTCTGGAGGACCTTCAGAACTCAACTAATTTGGAAAGTTGATATTCTGAAGACAAAATAGCATCTTAGTTATTAAAGGAAATTATCTGTGCAGGGAGAAAAAAAGCTCCAAGTCTTTTGCTTCCAAATCTCAAGTGGTTAATGCATGACTCTGCATGAATCAGAAGGATTCATTTGATTCATGTGCTGACCTCTTTCAGAAAACTTAATTTCTCCATCTCAAACATATTATTTTTCTCTAATACAAAAGAGCACTAACCTGAACCTTATTGGACCCTTTTACAATTAGTTACCCTTTTGTTGCATTAATCTTTAATAGTAAATGGAAGGATTAGTGTTTGAACACAATGCAAAGTCTGAATACAAAATCATTGCAGATGCTCTCTGTATTTTATTTTGTATTATAGTGGGCTACTGAAAAGTTTTTGACTTCATTTAATCTCTGATTTTGGTTATGATCCCAAGGGTCAAGAATTAAACCAAGTATTCTGTTTATAGACTTAGTAGAGATCAGGGGTGTGTTGTAATTACATCTGAGGATAGGAGATAAGCGTTTATCCTTATTAAGACTGATTATTAAAAGGATGCATATGGCTAATTGACTAATGATAATTCTCAAATCTAAGTGTCTACTTAAAATGAAGATTTGGATACCATCCACTACAGTCCCTTCCAGAAAGGTCCAGAATAAGTTTGCTTCCATAAATCCCTCCAGAGACAAACAGGCATAGTTGATATCTATAGTTGACATCTTCATTCTGCTTTTAAATAAGTTTTTTAAAAATTAATCCTAAGTCGAAAGCTAGAAAATAAGACAAATGTTTTTAAACCTGTAAATGATGGATCACGTCTCAGTACACATTTGTGAAACTAATTCCAAATGGCAATCTTCTTTAGCTAATGTCGAGAAAGAAAGAATTTTAAAATATAGGTGATATCACTAGATCTTTTTCATCTGCTTGTATGTAGTTGGGATACTCTTTTTGGTAGAAAACTATAGATTTTAAGAACTCATGTATGTCTGGTTTTGATTTGACTGTAAATGTTTTTTCTATTTTTGCATAAAAAACTTTTGAAAAATCTCTGATTTCAAAGCATGTTCCCATTTCACATGTTAGGAAAGTGATTCCTTTTTTCACCTATTCCATTTCTACAATGATTCAAATAGATGTTAGCAGAGGACAACTTAAAGAAAATACACCAGTGAATTATTAGAATTTTGAAATAGTTCTATTTATACATGACAAATTATTTACAAGCTTGTCATTTTCTGTATATAGCAAATGTATATAACACAATTCTTGGGTGCAAGAATATCAATTTAAATAAGAAATTGAATGAAATTTGATTGAACTTCCCATGAAAATGTTGAGCAGATCTTTTAAGAATTTTAGCAGATCTTCAATCTGTTGAAGAGATATCATAAAAATTATTTTGAGTTTCAAATTGGCCTCAGCCCTTAATGTATTGCTTATTGATTTCAATATTTGAGGGTAAACTTGCTTCATAAGGTTAGAGCTGATTATGGCTGTCTCTTGTCTGTTAAAAAGGTACCTTTCTGTTCCCTGGAGTGCTGGAAAGAACTTCTGCATTGAAACTAAGACTAGCAACACAGTTCACATTAGAATATGTATTTATACTACAAGCTATAAATTTTAGCTTATCAGGGGACAAAATGCACTGCTGCTTTAGTGATCAAATGAATTAGGATTGTAGACAAGTAACTGAAAAGATGTGGAGAAACTGATAGGATGAAATGTCTCTGTTCAGAGTAATGGAATACTTGGAATTGTGAACTAACTCATAAAAGCTGTGTACCATTTGTAGAAAATTAGAGGAAACAAAAGGATTGCATTCATCAAATAAATAGGTTCACAGATCTGTTTCCAAAGAATGGGTATTGTTAGAAGAAATTAATGAATCCATTAATACAATACAGATATACAGTAATTATAAATAGTGACGAGTTCATCATTTTAATGAACTACGTTAAATGTTTCCACAAATTGCCTTGTTTGACTCAGCTATAATAATAAAGCAGAATATGGTTGTTATTGAAATATGCAACTGAAATGGAAAAGATATCAAAGAATAGTAATCTTCACAGAAATGTAAAAAGTACAGTTCCTGCCAGTCCAATCAGCAATAATGCCTGCCTGTTGAAAGAAAAATCTATTTTGTTTTTTAGTGTATTGGAGAACAATCTAATAGATGAAAGTGAGAGGTGAATTGTAAGAACAATTTGGGGCATTGAGTGTTGCAGTCAGTTGTGAACCTACTAAGACCAAGTTTAAAAACTAAATATACAGTAAATTCAAATGTCACATTGATCACCCACTATTAAGAATTAGCAAAGATAATGTTTTTCATTCATTTTCATTTCATTCATTTTTCATTCACAAATACTAAAAATATTAATGTCTCTTTTATCTAAGCGAGCTTAAATTTTTGAAGTCACCTACGTGTTCTCTCTAACCTCTTAAAAGGATTAGGTAAATTTAGAAGAAAGCTTTGAATGTTTGTGTCAGACAAAAATGCTTGAATTAATATCTGATTTTCCATGCAGTATTATTACCGGAAAGGCTACTAGTACTCAGATAAATGATGTCATTTTCTGTAATAATGTGTACTAAACTCTTTAGAAGATAGATGGTGTATGAAATGGTCACTTCTGTCTATTGTTCCAGATGCAGCACAATCTGTAATGCTTCATTATTGCTAAAAGGCTGTCTCTGAGTTCAGCCCTGGAGGGATAAACAATGTAAAGAATCACTAACTTGTTTCCAGGAAAAGAGGGAACTGCTCTATTACATGTAACTTGTTTAAATAAACAAATAACCATTGCAAGCATGTTCAGAGCGATTGACCATCACGTCTGTAACCTTCCAGGGATGGGGGTGAGACCTGTGGTCACCAAACTCTTTCTCTTAATCACTTCAGCAGCTCTGTGTCCTTTGGCTAATCATATTATAGTAGTTTCATCTTGGCCAGCTAGATTATTACAAGGCTCCAGAAGGCAGAACTGGGACTAATGTTCTGATGCCTTCAAAACTCGAGGGAAGTTAAAAAAAAAAAAATGTAGTCAAAGTCTTTCAATAGAATTAATGTATTTCTAAACCCAAAGAGAAGATTAGGTGTGGATTCCAGCTGTTTGTTAATAATCCTTATTGGGGGGCTGCAAGGAGGGTTGAGATGCTAACATTCATTTCTGGAGGTGAGGAGTTTTATGTTTAGGAGTGTTAATAACTGTGGATGGTGGCATTCTGTGCTGGTGCTCAATGTCTGCCAGTAGAACTGTGAGAGACAGCACAAATGTATATTTAGTTTTACTAATGAATTTCACAGTGAGTGAATGAAAGAAATGTATGCTCAATCCAAAATTACACATTTATATTGAAACTCCTATCAAAAGCTATACCTATTGCAAATGTTCCCTCACTGAGGCCAGAGGTGCTCTCTGATAATGAAGCATTTTCTTCTACTAGTGTCTTTTGTGTGGCAAAAACTGGACAAGGCAAAATTTGACATTAGGTTATTTGTACCAAAAAAAAAAAAAAAATAAAATCAAAAAGACAGAGAAAGGATTGAAGGATTTGATTCTGTAGCAAAAACATCTTCTCATTTCCTTTGACTTAGAAGCAACGTATTCTGAGCTTTCCCAAGTATTAGTTTTCTCTCCAATTAAGGTCACAGTGATCAAAAAAGCCTTTCTTGAGGACTTCTCTTTCTGGGTCTTTCTATAAAAGAAAATTTCATAGAATCATAGAATCGATTGGGTTGGAAAAGACCTCAGAGATCATCAGGTCCAACCCTTGGTCCAACTCCAGTCCATTTACTAGATGGCACTAAGTGCCATGTCCAATCTCAGTTTAAAAACATCCAGGGACGGTGAATCCACCACCTCCCTGGACAGGCCATTTCAATGCCTGACCACTCTCTCTGTAAAGAATTTCTTTCTAATCTCCAGCCTAAATTTCTCCTGGCAGAGCTTGAGCCCGTGCCCCCTTGTCCTATTGCTGACTGCCTGGGAGAAGAGAGCAATCCCCACCTGGCTATAACTTCCCTTCAGGTAGTTAGAGAGAGTGATGAGGTCACCTCTAAGCCTCCTCTTCTCCAGACTAAACAACCCCAGCTCTATCAGCCTCTCCCCATAGGTCTTGTGTTAACTTTACTGTTCCACATTTCAAGAACTCACAGGAATGCCCCAAGAAAGTCCAGGATCTAGCTAACCAAGCTGTGCTGATTATATTTATTCCTTTATTTGCCATTACTGAAGATGTTTTATCAACATGAAAACTTATAGTGTTGAATGGTCAGTTTATAAAAATCCACTTTACATGAAATACTGAAGAATTTGCATATAAATAGATTTTTATATTTAAATGCCCTGTGGGTGAATGTGATCCAATACCCCTCAGAAATCAAAATCCTGAACTGTTTCATTTAAAGTTTGCCTGTTGAAAATAAGGTGAAGTTGGACAGCTTTTGATTAGCATGACATTCCTTTCTGAAGAGTGCTTACAAGACCAACAAATCACAATTCAATTAAACTGTGCCCCATGTAGTACTTTCAATGTATTCTTTGCAGTTTCTTTTTCTGGCATTCACAGTTACCCTCTTTTTTTTTTCTTTCTTGATTCATTTGGCAAGGCTTCACATGTAAACTCCCATGAGAGAGACAAATGAGGAACATTTCAGAAACTTGATTGCAGATCTTACTGCTTAAGCACAAAAGCATTACCCATCTCTGCCATTACGTCAGCTGGCTCTTTAACAATGAAATAAAGAGTAATTATTAGGCTTTATTTATATTTCTCCAGTTGCTTTGTATTAAAGGATCTGCCAACTTTTCGTTATCCTATTTTTAGGGCAAAAACTTAACACAAAGCCATGCCAGGGTTTTCCAAATGGTGAAATCCAGCCCACTTTGTGCAGCTGATAAACTAATTAAAGCCAGGGAGATGTGGCCCCTAACCCAGGAAGATGTGGTACTTCCAGACCCTGCTCCAACCACATGGGGAAACACTTGGGTATTGTTACCCTATTCTTGCTGCAGCCACAAATGCACTTAGAATAATATTGTCCTCAGTCTTCTAGGATCTTTGATTAAAATCAACCATCTCTCCTGTGAATTCTTCAGTTTATTTTTGCAAGGCACGTGCATGCACTCAAATACATGCCCCAAATTTTATGTACTTTAATGTAATCTCCTTAAAAAGAGATCTTGGCAGCAGCTGTCCATTCTCCATCCCAAAGAAGACAGTGGATGTGTTCCAACAAGCCTCTGCATACTGAGATGCTGTGTGTTCTGCAGGATCTTCTTTGGCTCTATGTGACCCCTTTATTAACACCTGAAGATCATTTGAGAAAAGTACTGTGAGAAAATTCACTTCTGTAGAGCAAGTAGTTTAACGTGGCATGACAATTGCATCTAACTTTAAACACTAAATAAAGTCTTGTCAGTTGGATTATCACCTTTTCTAAGTAGAAAAACAGCAGCTGAGGGGAGATGTAGGAAATTTCCACAGAGGTGTTTTCTGAGAGGAAAGGCACTCAGTATTTTGGTTGATTATCTGAAGAATGAGATAATCAATTTTCCAATGACGAGGTGAGGGATGTGTTTCTTATATGCTGTAAGCACATGGAGTGCTCACAGTATATAGTGCATGGAGCTGGGTCTCGCAGGTGCTTTGGTTCTGAGAGCCATTCCCGCTAGTTCCAGAGTGCATTAAAGGCCTAAAACAGTGCCAGTGCTAGGAAGCAGTGATGAAAAGCACCCTTTCTTCTTCCAGCTAAAGTACCAAATGCATCTGAAGTGACCTTAGGTCAGATGAAGAAGGAGCAGGATGAAGGAGCTTGTTGCCATCAGGCAGCAGCCTGGCAAACACCTCCAGGATGACCATAAACATCTCCCCAGTATATGTTTGTCTGTGGGAGAAATGATTGCAGAAAGAAGGAGGAAAAATGAACTAATATATGTTAATTTGGAAACTAATGAATTACATGCAATTATTTTTAATTCAACTCCATTAGGCTGTTAGGTATGAGTGTCTGTGATGCACCCTGGATGGACTCCTTTAAATGGATGCAAAGCATGACATTTGTCTTTAATCTTT
Source organism: Pachyramphus minor (assembly GCA_013397135.1). Classification (NCBI taxonomy): domain Eukaryota; kingdom Metazoa; phylum Chordata; class Aves; order Passeriformes; family Tyrannidae; genus Pachyramphus; species Pachyramphus minor. The sequence goes on from VYXB01003858.1 coordinate 116,392, forward strand.
GGGTCTGTATTAATGCTTTTTCACTGAGTATGTGCTGTGTATACTGGGAGCACTCAAGCTTTGATTAAACTAAATGCGATCCCTGAGTTTTTCTAATGAACTGTAAAAACTCACTCTAATTTACATTCAAATATCACTATGCTCTCCATACTGTAATTATATTAGTAATGATCTATCTGAAGGCTTCTTAGGTTTTATAGGACTTTTCTTGTAATTATAGAAATATGGAAAAGAGATAAGGGAGAGAAAATAAGGGAATAAGGAAAGAAAAAGAAGGAAGCTAGGAGAGTAGAACAGAAAAGAATTTGGAAGGACAGAAAGAGCATAAGAAACTGTAGTGCCATGGCAATGTAATTGTAAAGCCTTGTCAGAATCACTTTCTTGCATAAAAAGAAATTGGAAAAAATGTTATTGTTATATTAGAGTAGCAGTCTTTCCATTTAAAGTTCAGGTCATTAGAGAATAAATATATTTAGTGTTTTTTTTTTCTTCTGTGAGCAATATGAGAGCTGCCATTTAGAATCTACAAGGAGTTAAATTCTAGCTGGCTGTGAAATTACCTCAATTGTAAGTCAAGCTCCTGGGACAGGTTTTAAAATGCTAATCCTTTTTTTTTTCCCCCCTCTGCTTTTGATGAACAATTTCTCATGCTCATTTCAATGAGAAATAATGTCTAAGTGTTCAAGAAACAAGCATTTCAATTATAAGCATATCCCCAGACATAGTACCAATACAAAAGTAATTTTTTATTTATTTGGTTAGAATTTGAATTGTTAACTCTTAGTGGTTTTTAAATCAAAGTTGAGGACACATAGTATTAGTTATTATGATATTTTGGGAAGGTAATGTAGTATGTCATGTTGTATTTGTGTCCTGTGGCATGATATACAATACACACAGAATTTCATTGTTATTTAAAAATGTTCTGGTGCTTTGTGATGTACATTCAATAGCAGATATGGTAGTTACACATTAACAAAATTACAAGAATAAGGGTCTTTTCTGACTCTTAAATGATTTATATGATAAAAATTCAAAGCATAATATTATTTTCTGGGTTTTTTTTCTCTAAAGAATATTCTTTCAATGTCTATTTAAACACACACAAAGATAGATTAGACAGTATTTTGAAATGGATTTCCTTCTTCTGCAGCTCCCTCCTTCTCTTTCTTTAGTAGGTGTTCGAAAATTCTGTTCCTTAATTAAAATTTGGGGTTTGTTTCCCTGTACGCACTTTGCAAGCATATCATACCAAAAACCCCCAAATTGGTGAGAAGAAAAAAAATGTTGCCTTGTTTTGATAACATTTTTTTCCTGAGGGATTATACAAACCTTTCATTATCATTGATATTATTACGCTCCTAGTGATTTGCTCTGTCATCTTAATTCCTGTTCCCAGTTACTAAGAGACAAAGCAGCTCTTGAGGATCAACAGAGCATACTTCCACAAATTATTAGTCTTATTTTCTTCTTTATTGCATTCTCATTCTCCTAAACCTTGCTGTGAAAAGGGTTATTATTGTTGTGACAATAAGATGGGATAAGGAAACATATTCAAAGTTGTAGCAAAGGTTTAAGGAGTGGCTGTCACAGACAAAGGGAATGACAAGGGAAATGAACATAGTCACAGAGTGTTGGATGGACGGGAAAACGAACTTAAGAAATGGGAAGACTACACATATAATTAACAATAATAACTTGTGTAAATAATGTGTGACTGAAATGTAAGACAGGTCTCTACCCGCAGGCACTGACAAGCTCTCAGACATAGGACAGCAATAATGGTAAATAACTTGCTACTGCAGGAGAATGATTATCGCTGTGTGATGTCTTATGGAAGCCTGGCATGGTGAAAATACCCTGTTATGTTTTTAGATGTATTTAAAAAATAAGAACTGAATAACATCTGAATAAATGCATAGAAGCAGATAGGAGCAGAAGGCAGTGTTAAAAGACCAGCCTTAAATGTGTGCAGGAAAAGAGGGATTTGCTGCTAGAAAAGGAAGGTAGTTCCAGCATAGGGGGATGGTATCAGCTAAGCCTACCCAGGATTTTTTGTCAGTTTAGGAGTTTTTTTGGTTACATGAAGTGAGAGGTGGCCAAGAGTGGACAAGAGCAACATTACAACATAGTAATTAAATATTTGGGAAGCAATGACCCTTACTCTTGTCTTTGTCACCTGTGCAAGTCCAGATATAGGGGAGGAAACAGATAAACCAAACATTGCACAAAGACAAAGAAATCTGATTCAAAATGTTTGGACTACACTGCTTCTATAAATAATGCAGTGTAAAAAAAAAAAAATAGAGAAACAATCACTCATGCTCTGAGCAAACATTTTTGTTTCATGGATAGTTAAAAAAATTTTGAAGTTATATTTAAATATAAAGTATTGTGAATAAAAGAAACCCTAACGCTTCCTAACATTAATTTAGCTTAATGTTGGGAATTTACACATTAAATTGAGGTACATAGACTACAGCAGTAAAAGCTATATTTAATGCTGCTGGAGTCATTCACAGCTGTCTTGGCAATTGGCTTTATTTCTTTAAGATGACAGAGTGTCCTTTTTATAACTGTTATCATACATCATTATGCAAATTCAAAATGCCATATAGAAGGATAAATGACAAAGTGCACTTTCATTTAAGCCAATTCAAATACTAGTTATTGGCAAATTCATTTTGTTCATCCCTGATCTCACCTTTCAGGCAATAAAGAAAAGATGAGACTACTTGTCTAAACAGTTAATACATAATTTAAAATCAGAATAGCAAGAACATTGTCAAAAAATCCACATATGGATTAGAAACTAAATTTGTGTACAAGTACAAATTAACTTTGGAGGCACCCATATTTTGTGAACAAATACCAGTATTTGTTTCTACTGACTGTAATGGTTTGCAGCTTGAATTATAGGAGCAGACAAATAATTTGAATTGGCAGCAACACATTCTGCTCTCAACTTGAGTGGATTTAGTAAAGCCTCAATGTTTGGCTACAATTGTCTTGAGAGCTTGGAGGCACTGCTTAAAAGTCCAAGAACTGACATCAAGATTTCGCACACTACTTGGAGGGACCTGAATACCTCAGTGGAAAAGAAATCAGTGCCTTAAGTCATTTTAGATCCAATAGTTAACAGGTGGAGTTAGGAAAGTTTAGATGTCTCATTAAGTGAGCACAGGTCAATGGCAGGTTGATAAAGAATAACCCAGTCTTCTGGATCCTTATACTTCAAAGGAAAATGTATTAACTTGGGGTCACATTTGAGGTTTGTTATAAAACGCAGTAAGAGAATGTTGTTAATATTTCAGTAACAAGCTTCCTATCCTTTACTGCATAGAACTTGGTACCAGACCCATATTTCCAAAGTAATAAGATTAAAGAAGATTTTCTGTCAGCCAGTGTGTAAACCAATGAGACCCTCTTTTATATTTTTCATTGCTCTGTCATCTACAGTCAAATTCAGTGGAGATTTGGAGATCTCAAGGATATGCAACTCCTTTAATTTCCATGAGAAATGATAGGTACATAGAAGTGAGGGCCCACAGTCTGGAAAAGCTTGCAAGATGAACTTGTTTCTTCCATATGATGCGCTGTTTCTCCAGACAGCAAGTGCAGCGATATATCGAGGAATGTTGCACTTTACAGAGGTGACGAATATGTGTGAGAACTCAGAGATTGAATTCAGTCATTGAAAGCTGAAGGTAATGTTGTTTTCTGGTGCTGTGTTCCAAAGGACCTAATTGAGATACAGGAAAAAAAAACCAGTTGAGGGAGAAAGACTAAAGCAAAAATCATGATTGTTGTCCTACAAAAGCAGTTTTAGTTTGCCAAAAAAACCCCAAACCACTGAGGTCATAGAGATGTACAGAGAGGTTGATATGTAGGAGATTTTATGAAAGGTAGATCCCAGACCATGGTGCATGGCATCACTAAGGATCCAAAGTGCTTTCTGTTCTGAAGACATTGCAAAGCAATATCTGGGACTTTAGAATGGAGTTCTTAAAAATGAACTTGTAGGAGCTCAAGCACTGTAACAAAGGTAAAACTTTGAAAGGAAGAAATAAGAACTGTGGTGGATTGTGTGTTTTATGAACATTTGCAAGTGTTCTCAAATGACAGAAGCAGTGCTTTAAGAATGACTGGCATGTGCGTGTGTTAATTAAAGATACTTAAGTAATTTTTGAGATCATAAAAATCACAAAAAACAGTAATCTAATTCTGCATTTTTGGTTCTTAGCCTATTTTACTATTTCCTTATGTTTTTTACTATTTTCCTTATGTTTAATGGTGGCTGCCTGTATACTTAAAACTGAGGTTACTCATGTCAAGTAACGGGAAACCTCATACAGACTTTCCCTTTATTCTAAAAGTGAGCTAACAAAAAATCTTCCTTCCAGTCCTTAGGGGGGTATCTTTATGTCAAAATCCAAGCCTGACCATGCAGTGTAGCCAGAAAGACTTACTTCCCAATGAATCTGAAAATCTGGTACAAAGAGCTGCTCAGAGACTTTGGATCTTTTGAGCAGCAAAGGTATTTATTCCGATGTTGGGAGCAAGCCAGCTCGCACTGGACAAACTTGCTCAAAGACTTCGATGCAAAACAAAGTAATTTATACAGTCTACATTCATGATTACAACATCTTAACATACATATTTATATGATTACAACATCTAATCATGCATATTGATAATAGGCAGAGTCTGGGTGGAACTTTCCAGGTTCTTCTCTTGGTAGTGGTCATTCCAGCCTTCCTCCTCAAATTGGGGGTCTATTTCTATTCTTCTTCTCTTTGACCTCTTCCATTAGGTAACTTGAATTCTTCAAGCTTGCAAAATCCTGGCTTTGGGCCTTCTATATCTTATTCAAACATCTAGTTTACCTAATCTATTACCTTTTGTATACTTCTCCTATTCTTTCTATAACAAGAACTTTGGTCTGGTGAGCAGAACAGAACATGATATTAACAGTGCTTCTAAAATGTTCTTCTAGCAGAACAGGTAAACAGGACAAGGTATACCAGCTGAACTGTTGTTAACTCTTTTTTTGTGCCTTTTTCCTATCACCAATAAGCTACACAATTGAGACCGACACTGTGCTTTGAATGTGTTTCTCAGAACTGTTGGTGGGGCTAATGGATCATAGTATGGTTTTTATGCTTTCTTTTGATGGTTTATGAATTTGTTTTGGAGCAAAGCCACCCATACTGTAAGTCAAATTATCATTTCAAAGGAGAGCTCCAAGTAGCTTTGCAGGACAGTGTTCAAATAAGATTCTCATATAATTTGGATATAATTGTCCATCTGGAACATACAGTAAAAGAATCCTGTCTGTGAGGTTTGATTTTGTAGATTGAAACTAAAGAAAATTCTATGTATAGAAAAGCTGGTGTATAATAAATAGCATAATATTTCTATAAGTTAGTTTTTGTTAGATACATTCTCATATCTTCAACTTCAGATATTATTATTTGCCCTAACTTAAAACTAATTTTCAAACCTTGAGCAAGTCATAACAGGAGTAGTTTAAAATCAAAAAAGACATTCTATCTGTATCTGTGTAGAAGCGACTGAATAACAACACTGAAAATATAAAATCAGAAAGACATTACATCTTTGCAGGTTATATGTTACTAACATCTCTGTGTGACTAATTTGATGTGACTCAGACTCCTTAGAAAAAGATTTGTCATTCTGTCAATCGCATTCAGCTGCACGAGGTGACAGAGCTGGTGAGCTGTCTGCTAATGCTTGGAAAGAACATGTCGTGATGGTGTGATTGAATTCTGGAAATACTGACTAAACAGTTTTTCAAATCTTTGTAGGGGGTTAAATGGAGTGATAAATGCCTCTAATTTCAAAACTGCAGTTTCAGTAAGATTAAAACCATAGCAATACTCCATCAGTCATCATATTATAAAATAAGTTGTGTGCAGGATGACTTTGTGACCTGAAGGCTGCAAAATTGAAATGCAAAGTAATTTTAAGTACTACCTCCTTTAAACAAGAAGGCATGCAAAAGACAAGCAATTAGATAACAGCTACTTTGGTTGAGACTAATTTCAGATTTTTAACCAATTTTCTGCTGAAATTGTTCAAGGTGGAAATGATATTTAAAGCCAAGACCTTGTCGCTTTATGCATCTGCTCAATTCAATTTAAAAGTAATATAATGCGATTACTGTTTTCTACAGTGATTGCTAATTACAAATTATTTCTATAATGTTTAACAGGAATAACTGGATTTTAACTTCTGTTGCTGTATGAAAAATCAGTTTTGCAGTATGGAGAGGGATAGGTTAGAGAGATCTAACCTCAGATGCAGAAAGATACTGTGGCTTCATAATCCATGTGTTAAGTACTTATTTAGAACTATAGCAATTGTACAATACTAATAGATATTATTCTAATGAAAAAAGCCTCAAAACTGAAAATAAGGGTATGATCACACAAGGATTAGGAGGCGGCTGAACTCTCACAACTAACATACCTACTGTTTTTATTAAAAAAAGACCATGTAAAAAATTGCTTATTAGCAGTGAAAACAGACAAATTATTAAGAAAAAAATAGGGATTTTTTTGTGCAATAAAGAAAAGGAACATTTCTCCACTTGCTCCACGTCTATGCGTCCCTAGGGATTTTGCCATGGATATCGATGCTTATGGTAGGATGGGGTCTTGGGTGTAATATTGTACTGCTTTGCTGTAATATGAGACCTAGAAAAGTTTCTGTGCTGTTAAATGTCAGATTTTCCTGGTTTTTGATAGTTAATCTGTCTTTTTTTCTATCTCCTTTCTCTAGCAATGTTATATATATATATATTCCCTAATTTTACAGTTTTTTATATCTAGGAGTTGAGCTATTATTCAAGACTTCTGCTTGCTCTTACTTACTAATTGCAGTAGCCATAAAAAGCTCTTACTAACTGAAAATTACCTATCATTATAGTCAGTTGTTTGAAATTACTGAAGCTTTTCTCAATTTATGAGATCTGCAAGGATATAAGCTCAAATAAAGAAGTTATAACCAGTCCAATAGGGCTCATCATAACTTTCTCATCCGGCAGCTTATTTCACCACCTGTTACATTTATTCCCCTTGTATAAATCTACATAAATAATTATTGTGTCTTCATGCTGTATTACGTAGCATTTCATAGCAGCTCATTTTTCTTGGAAACCAAGTAGCATCAGACACACACTTGCACTGTTCTAAGAGAATAATGGCTATAGATATGGATTTATGATCTACAACTTCAGTCCTCTCAACCTCTGGCAGCAAGGGCATTATGGTTCAATTAAAATTTACCTATCAAAACAAAAACTGCCATGTTAAAAAAGACAAAAAACTTGTCCTGACAACATGAGCTGCATGGCAAAACGATGAATTGCTGCTCTGTGAGGAGTGTTATAGCCTAGAGTTTGCTGTCTGCAGTTTAATTAGGCAGGCAAAGATCTATCAGTGAATGAGGACTCAGATTCTGCTGAAGGTAACTTATCTCAGGTCACTGGTAGGTGTTAGGGTTTGGGAGGAAGGCATTTATTTTTTTCCACTTCCCCAGGCAAAGGATCTATTCAGAAAATTTGAAAGATTTTATTATAAAACACAGGAGAGAAATAGATAAAAAGGATTGGGAGAAATTTTCCTTTACTTCCTGAATGATTATATAAGAAAGATGAAAGCTTCCCTGCCCTGTGCTTGAGTTTGTGAGAAACATGAAAACCAGTAAGTCAAGAAATACATCCCACAGAGACATTGAGACTGGACTGATGAGTTGTTATATGATTAGTTTTAATAGCAAGGGGATAATATGTCATAAGCTGGGGTTAGCACAGGCTGCTAATGAGTGTTTCAAGTAGTTTCTAGTTTAAATGTACTTGGATATAAAACACACTTTGGGCTTCTAGCAGCTTTAAGGTACTTCAAAGTTCTTCCCAGAGCAATGACCAAAGGAGACAACAGTCTAGATCTTAACAACAATTCTTCTAAAGGCCTTTTGGTTTTCATATGATTGCAACGTGTATTGCAGGCAGAGAAAGGAAAAATACCGCCTAAAGTTGTGAAACCTGAATTAAGATACTCTTTGCAGGCCATATTTTAAAGCAAGAATTGCAAATGAATGTGTTGCGTGTTTGCTGAGATCTGAGGGCATTCTGATATGGTAATGATGTAATCCTTGTACTCAGCATGAGTTTGCAAATGCTCAACTTCTTTTCTTGGGAATTGTGTGGCTAATGCCTTCTTGGAATAGCAGAGATTAAAAACCAGCATCAGACTGAATCAATGCATTTCTGTTCTTTTACAACAGATTTAAATGTAGTCCTGAGATTCAATGAGTTTGAAAATGAATAGACTTTTCTCTTCTACTTAGCTCTGCTTAGAAGCTGCAGAATTATATTCTCTTTTGGGACATTCTCCAGTCTGCCATTTGATATCTGTCCTGGGCCTTTTCCACACCTTTTTATCAGATATTTCTGATATTATAACAGTTTACAGTCTGTCTAATTTATGTTTGCTTTTTGATAGTGGTCCATGTGGCAAGTTCCTCCACATTTGACAGCTCAGTTAGGACAGCCAACACTTAGTAGGACAAGTCCTACTGAAAAAGGAAAGCTTTTTACTGGTGTTGAGTCTTTACAAATACAGAGCTGCTTCTCCCTGCCAGCCCCGCTTCTCACTGCCTTGGTTTGGTGCTGTTCATCTTAAGAGTCTTTCAGCACCTTATTTTTGGGTGACAAAGGGAGGGGGCACTGAAATGACAGGTGTGGAAGACAGACAGTGGATGGGAAGCCTGGCTCAGCTGCAGTACTGCTGGCTGCTTGATGGAGTTTGCTACAGTGATTTGATTTGATGGCAATCCCTGTTAAATAGTTAGAAGATTTTCTCGCTTGTTTTTTTGAGTAGAGCTGACCAGAATCTTTCTGATGGAGTATGTCTCAGTTAGAAAATGCTGATTCATTTAAAGTTGACTCTTTTGTGGAAATGTGACAATCTGAAGAGAAATTTCTTCGAGGTTTTTTTTTTGTTTCTGTGAGGCAGGGGCTCTCCTCACAGGAGTTCTCATGTTGAGAAGCTCTAATGTGTTTCACCCCACGTCCCATTGTTCTGGGGAGATGCTTTTAGAGGTAAGAATATCTAATAGACTTAGTGTGGCTGCATGTTAAGAGTATTTTCTCCACAAATAGGAAGATTAGGGGCATATCTAGTGAAAACAGAAGGGAATGTTCAGCTTATTGAGCACACACCATGGTCTCAACTACGATGCTGTAGCAGAAGTCATTGCAAAGTCAGTGTTTGCCGACTGTTGCTGAGTCCCAGACTCCAGCAGTAGGTGAACTTATGGTGAACAGTGAATACAAACTGAAGCACTGTCTTTCCATGGTGTAAAGCTCTGGAAGGACAACAAGAGTTATCTTTGTTTCTTGAAAAAAAAGTTACAATGGAAGGTACAGCTACTTCTCTCATCCCTCCCTTGTGCTGGCATATTGCTCCAAGGACATTAGAGAGATGGGCTCCATGAGCCATGATAGCAAATGCCAGGCGTGCTGGGAGGAATTGGATGCATCATTTGCTTACTTCTGGCACCTATTTGGATGCCTGGAGAGGAGCTGTGCTATTCCCAGTTTTCTCAGGGGATCTGTTCCTCTCTGAGCAGTATAATGCTCAGAGAGGAACAGATCCCCTGACTTTAACATTATGAAAACTCAAAAAAAAAAAAAAAAAGTGTTTGCCATTTCTTTTAACTTCGAGCAAATACAGCTGAAGACAGGAAACATCCTTATTGAACACAGTTTTTCAAGAAGGATTGATGGACTTTTCAACATTTTCATTTATCCATGAGGTAAACATTTTTTTGACCGATAGCATTTCAAGAGAATGGCATCTCTAGCCTTTTCCCCAACAATGACTTTATATACTCTATATAATTTACTGTTCTACTTCTCAGGGTATTCTTTTATTAAGGACACTAATAACAAGAATAAAACGGACACATTTATCTTAAGGTTTCTTTTCAAATATGATAATTTCTTTTCTTGTTTTCTCCCTTTAGTGTGTCCTGCCTTTTGCTGATACTTTTTTAACAAATATTGTGATATTGCTGTTTGATCATCTCAAAAATAATGGTTTGATGGACTTTCCATTGAGCAGGTACTAAGAGGAAATACTGTAAATCCATTTTTAAAATAGGGATGATTCTTAAAATGGCATTACTATATCTTCTTACGCCTAAGTAGAATGAATTCTTGTATTTTTCTTAATACGTTTCTGGAATGTTTATAGAAAGTGATTTTGTTCTCTTAAGATAGCTCGGATGCATGAGGCTAGATCATGCAACCTATTCATATAACACACTGCATTTGCTTTGAATTTGCATATCATAAATTAAAGAATGCAGTTTTTCTGTGTGTTTGAACCAAAAAAAAAAAATTCCCTATATCAAAGGATGAAATTGACTGCATGGATAATATCTTCTAAAATTGTGTTTATGATCTTATCCTTTTATCACTTTTATCACATATTTGTGCCACTATCTTTTGTGGTATGGTTATAAACCATGCAATTAAGCTAAATTAGGAAAATAATAGGGCCATTCCCTTGCAATGGGCCAAAAGTATAATTAATAGTGTTTTGCAAGGATGTGGTAGTGTAAGGTCCACAGAAAAGCAACATAGCTAATGTTACCTCATTCAAGATGTGAAGTTATATGATAGAATTTTTAATTGTTTTATTTAATGAACTAACTAACAACATTCCATGTCATAGTATAGGTTATGTTCTTTGAAAAATAGTAAAAAAACCTAATTTTTTGAGCTGAATGCAAAATTTAAGTACAAGTCAAATACTTTGGATAAGGGTAAATACCTGGTTATTAGAAATACTTAGAAATGCTGACAGCAAAGTAACTTTTCCTGTGAAGGAATAATAAAATATATGAAATAACATTGATTAACAATAAAAATATACAAATTTATTTTAAGTATCAGGAGATCTAAATTTCTGCACCAAGAAAAAAAAAAAAAAAAGTGTTTTTATCCTGTCAAGGCATTTGTCATTTATTTGTTAGTGAGTTATGCATCATGTCAGCTAGTATGTCAAATACATACAATACTTAAGGTCTCTGGCATGGCTATGCAATCCATTCTTTAATGCTAATGTACCAAGTAAATGTAGTATTCCTTTTGGAATATATGAGTGTATATCTGAGCAAGGTGTCTGGTTAGGCAGGCTCTCTATGTTGTTGTTCTATGGTGCTGGAGCTACTCCTGAAAATGAGTTAAAAATTGAAAATTGTACCGGTTCTCCCTTTCACCAAAAAGCTATTAAAGGTTTAATATTGTTAAAATTTTAGTACCCTGGTATAAGTGATATGGTGTAAACAATCAGCTGTAGTTTTTCATAAGTACTGTTTAGTGGAATTCTGATTAGTGGAATTTTCTCAGTTGCTTTGCTTAATTCTCTATGATGCTTTCAATATTGGGCTCAATTATCTTAGAGGTCTTCTCCAATCTAAATAATTCTGTGATTCTAAATAAAATTTTCATTGAATAACAGAATTTCAGAGTCTATACAGTCTACTTTGTGAAGGCCCAAATATTCCTGCCATAGCACATTTGGGTGATTAAAGTTATATATATGTTTTATTACCTTGTGAATTAGGATCTGCGAAGAAGAATTTACCACAGAGCATGGCAGAAAGAATGGGACAGCTGAATTATATGAACTTGGAGTGATTTAATCACTGCTTTGATGCAAGAAAAAGGTTATTTTTAGCAGATTACTCTGTTCCCTAATAGATCTGAATTTGTCTGTTAACTGGGGATGGATGGTCTTGTTTTGGAAATCCAGACGACAGTAAACAGCTCTTCAGGCCCCCACTACAACTTCCCAACAAAACACATAGGACTTCATTGTTCTTTCCAGGCTTCTTATCTGGGTGAATTTATGCCATAAATTAATAACTGCAGGCACTCAGGCTTGTACCACAGTCACTGTGAATAATTGATAGTGCTTACAAGTTTTGATGATTTAGTATCTGGGAAAGCAAATATGAAGAATGTCATATATTTTTGAGGCAAAGACTTATTTAAAGACTGAAATTTATCTGGATCTTCAAAATGATAAGTTCAATACAAAAATATTTTAACAAAGAATTGTTTGTCCTTCCCTGTATCAAGTGTACTATCATGTTCTAAAAGCAGGGTCATTCCAGGAGCAGAAAGCACTTTAAGTAAACACCATAAAAATTATATAATCTTGTAACAGAATCCTTATACACCAGCTCCTGGTGGTGTTTAAGGTCCAAGCAGTTTGTGTTGGTCTCTAGTTGACTGTCCACAAGCCATTTGATGCACCTTGTTACTATGTGGAAAAAATTCATATTCAGAAACAACTACCCGGAAGTTATTCTCTGAGGAAGGATTCCACTCAATAATACAATAATTACAAGCTCTTTGGAACGTACCAAAACTGCTGTTATTAACTTAAGGGTATTAATTTGCAGTTTAAAGGTAAACTTGACCTGTTGAGCAGAGATAATTGTTCAATATTACCCAGTAACAATGAGGTTTATTTGGAGAACTAAAGTATTGCCTAATGGTGTGAAGATTCACCCAGGCTGCATCTCCCATGATTTCCTGATGTACTACCCTGTGCCTGGTTACAGTGCATTGGCTGGTTTTATCTATAGGAATGGTCTCCTTTTCTTTTTTTTTTTTCTTTTTTTTTCACTAATTTTCATAATTAATTTCATAATTAATTAGTTTAGGTGACTTAGTCTTCTTCCTTCCCATGCCTGGAAGTGTTCAGGGCAAGGTTGGATGGGGCTCTGAGCAACATGGTCTAGCAAAAGATGTCCCTGTCCTTGGCAGGGGAGTTGGAATGAGATGATCTTTAAGGTTCTGCCTTCCAACATAAACCACTCTATGATTCTGTGATTCTATCTAAGCTAAATCCAATCTGTTCCATAGGTTTCTTGAGATGGAGTGAATTTTCATTTTCCACTCTCAGCTTTTTGTTCCCATTCTTGGCCATGATTCTACTAGCAGTAGTCTAAGGCATTAATGAAAATACCACATCACAAAAAAATATGCTGGTTAAAGCCTGAAGGTTACTTGTACACTTATGCTTCAGTTCTTTTTCTGATTAAAAGAGATAATGAAACATTAACTTCCAAAATAAAAAGTTTCCTAGTTAGAGAAACGATAATATAGGTTGTGAGGGAAGAAATTACTGTTCTCTGTCAGCATTTCTACTTGAAAGATGTTATTGCAATCAGTGTTTTCCATCCCTACCACCCAGTTTCTGACTGTAAATATTCTCCTGATAGGGTGTTTCCATATAATGTGCTTTGCAGCAGTGCAAAAAAAAAAAAAAAATAAAGGAAGCTTGAAAGATGTCTGTCATTTGCAATTTACCTTAATTTATTTTATGTTTGCTTAATAATGTTAAATGTACTGTTCAGAGGGGTTTTTTTAAATGCTACTGTTTTCCAAAGAGAAAAAAACTAATAGTGGGAATGTGTATTCATCTCTAATCTGTCAGAGAGCCAGAAAGAAAAAATGGCCTGTTTCAGTAATAAAAATGGTGTTGGGGTTGAAGAAACAACAGAGACTACATATGAAAAATGATTAAAACAGATTTTGAAAGTAAACAAACAAAAGGAAGGCTAAAAAAAAGTATTATTGTTACTAGGTACCCTGAGTTAATTTACTAAAATACTTTCTAACACTACAGAGGTGCAGAGTTAATATTCTAATTAAAGCCTCATCCTTTACCTGGGAAAAAGCATCTTTTGCTTAAAAGATTATTTCATTACTAGAAGCTATATCCAGGTTAAAAGCCATCCAGATTAGCAGAACTTTTCTTCTGTTTACAGGCTTGGTGCTCAGCTCCACTGATGAGAGCTCAACATTAATAAGTATTTTTTTGACAGGAAGCTGTAAGTTATTGAATGCGAGCCAAGATTTGGTTTATACAAAAGCACTGAAGAATCAGAAATATTTTTCAGTGGTAGCAAAAGAGAAAAACAAAACCAAAAGATTAATATAAGTGTCATCCTGTGTCCCAGTTCTCATGAGTTGTTCTTATAATGTTTTTAGGAATCCATAGGTACCTCTAGAATAAGCTAACAGAGCACACAGCCAACAGCTAAGAGGAAAAAAGTATTTAATTTTACTGCCTTTTAGAAAAACTTTGCCATTGCACTTGTCATGTAACAGCTGTCATTAGATTGTGGATATATCATAGAATTACAGAGTTGTTTGGGTGGGAAAGAAGCTTTAAAGATTATCTGTTCCAACCCTCCTCCATGGTCAGGGCCATATTTCCCCAGATTGGGTTGGGCAAAGCCCCATTCAGCCTGGCCTTGAACACTTGGAATGATGGGGCATTCACAGCTCACCATCATGAAAAATGGCTTCCTTATCTAAATCTACCCTCTTTCAGTTTATAACTGTTGCTCCTTGTCCTGTCACTACAGACCTTGTTAAAAAGTCTGTCTTAAATATTGAAAGGTTGATAAATGGTCTCCCCAGAGCCTTCTCTTCTCCAGACTGAACAGCCCCAACTCTCTCAGCCTGTCTTTGCAGGAGAAGTGCTCCAGCCTTCTGACCATTCTTGTGACCCTCCTCTGGCCCTATTTTAACAAGTCCCTGTTTTTCTTGTGCTGGGGGACCCCAGAGCTGGATGTAGGACTCCGGGTTGGTTCTCATGAGAGCAGAGCAGTGGTGGAGAATCACATCTTTACAGAAGAAGTGCTAGGACTTGGGCTGAGGTATGATTTTGATTGACACTTTATATATGTTACAGGTGAATAGACAGAGAGATTAGATAGGACTGGGGATTATCTGCAATAATGAAGAAATCTGGCTGTGTTGTCACACAGCTGCTGCTCTCAAAGGTTCCTCTGAAACTTTAGAGAGCAAATATGTTTAAAAGTGGTTGGTAGAGACAGCTCATTCTCCTAATCACCCACTTTTTCTCATCCCTTCAACGCTAATACTAGGGACTGGTTTAAAAGAGAAAAAGGAAATATTAAATACTTTTGTAATGAATATAAAGTATATATGCTAATGCAGAGCTGTAATAGTGAAAGACTCAAAATGGAAATAAAGGGTTTGGGGAAATTATTTAAAAGAGCAATTTAAACAGCAGCTACGAGGGATGTGTCTCCACAATGAAAGCAGAGAAATCGGCAAAGCAGTAGAACAGAGCGTCCAAAGGAGGAAGTACATTTTTTGAAATTTATTTTGTGGATATCGCAAAGTAAAGAGCTTACTGATATTTATAGACTGCAGAAAGGTTCTCAATTCGAGCTGATCAAAAGCTAATCAGATCAATGAGCCAGTCCAAGAACTGCATACTGAATTGAACTGGCTGCTCAAGCCAGCAGCTGTGTACATTGTACTACAAGAGCTATAAGCTTCAGTAAGAGCCTTTCCAACCCCATATGAAGTTAACTGAGTATCCTATTTCAGGAGAAGAGTCTGTATCTGCAATCCAGAGGGAGGTAAAGGAGCTCTGTTGCTCTCAATAAATAGGCTGCACCACTTGCATGGGCACCTGCAATGATCTTTTATAATGGCACAGATAGCAGATCGTATTTTCATATCAAAAGGGGAAAATAACCTTTATCTGTTCATAAATTGATACCCCAATGCGCAGATACTTGTGTTTCACTGTTTGTCAAAGTGTGCAAAGCTCCTACATTTGACTCAGTCAAACTAAGTGCCTGAAATTAGAAAATCCTCTGATACACTTTTACTGACACAAGAAAAATCTTATAATGTCACTGACAGTTAATTTTTTGTACAGATGGCTGCTTTAAGTAATTATGTGTCATACATAATAAAGTGTTGCTGAAGGTTGTTCTCATGAGGTAGTTTTTGTTATCTTTATTTCACTGGTTACCAAAAAGGTGCTTTGGCTCAAGGTCTGCACACTGCAAGATTTGTGGGTATGTGGGGCAATTCTCCAATGCTTACAAATTTCAAGGGAAAAAATTACTATTTAACCTTTCATCTACAGCCCTTCCAATGCACCTGGAGGGCTACAGGTGATAGATAACTCTTGTTACACAAAGATGGGGAGGAGGAAATGTAGTTTGTGTGTACTTATGTAAAGATACACATGCATGTTGATATATGGATGTTTTGAAGGAAGAATGGTTGCTGAAACTAGAGTTCTAGTATGTGTCTAGTCTGTATTCCTAGAGAAAAGCAGACAGAAGCTGGGTACCTGCACTGTAAATACATTAACATGATTTGGTTTGCAACAGCTCTCTGAAATTAACCTTGCCTTCTTTAATAGAGCTCTGATTAATATTGGGTTATCTGAACCTGCAGTTACAGCACTACTGGTTTAGTCTGTGGGAATCCTAGAAACGTGTTTGTAAGGCAAACACCACAGCTACAAGCTCTTTGCATTCCTTCCCAGGTAGGGTATTGTAGTATGAATGAATAGGGGATCACTTAACTTTTTACAGATGGAGGATTAAGGACTCTGTAGAGCCTCTGTTCCTCAGTACAGATTACTAGTCTACATTTAGAAAATTTTCTAAGGAATTATCAGATCATAATTGTTTGGGATATACAGTTTTTCAAGTGTTAAAACTGAGTAGAAGGCATTTTTTACTAAGTCCATCCAAGTTGCAGTGCGAAAATAATACTAAAAGTTAATGTATTTCTGTGAAGATATAACACTTGGAAAGAAGTGCCTGTGAGTACCTGTGAGAGAGGTTTCTAGGAATTTGTATGTGGACTCTTCGAGATAAGCCGTTCCTCCTTCAGGAACTTGAAATATAATAAAAAAAAAAAAAAAAAAAGGAAAAAATCCAGTTACAGAGGCAAACTTCCCCTCAGAAAGCTCTTTACAAAACCTACCAACTTTTCTCTCCTGTCATGACATCTTTAAATCTGTTCCTTTGACTCATCAAAATCCTACAAAAGACTCCAGCCTTTTCACAGTTGTTAAAAAAAAACTTTGCTAAGCCAGAATGTCATGAATGAGTCTTGTCTTGGAGGCTCTGAATATGATTTAGGTGTCCTCTCTTTAGGCTGCATTTTTCCCTAATGGAATTTCCAATTAAGTTGGGCTAACTGGGATGGATCACACTTGACAATGTTCACCCTGCCAATTCTGCTAAGCAATGAAATGTGGGTTATTATGTGAAAGCAGCATTCTATCATGAAATTATTATACTATTATGTTGTTGGGTTTTTTGGTTTGGTTGGTTTGGTTTTTCTTGGCTGTTTGGTTGGGGTTTTTTTGTAGTAAAATGCTAACAAATGTATCAGGGGCTTTGCATAAGAAACTAATATTTGCAAAAGTGATAAAGGAGGCAATACTTTTAATATTTAATGAACAATAAAGCAAATTTAAACAAGAAAGTAATGTAGCTACACTGTTTGTGACATATACTTGCGTTTAGTTAAAAAAACTATCCTGATGAAGAAAGAAATCATCATACTTAGGAGGAAAAATCTCACAGTTTTCACGCGCTAGGTTCAACTCAGGTTAATCTTTTTAGCGAGATGTGTTATTTTTCAGACACTGAGAGCATTGTGGCTATGTCATAAGCCATGCTACCTTAGCAATTACTTTATAGAATGGTAGGATGTACTTCCCTATGGTTTTGAAGAAAAGCTTCTCAGCAGAGCATCCACTACGGGGGAAAATACTCAATACTCTAATCACAATGGAGTTGCAGGTAGTGACACTCCGGTGTGAACCACAGCCTGCTTGCTTACCTCAGCCTTTAAAGCCAGCAGATCTTCAGTACCTGGCTTCAAAACTAAATCAATTCCCTGTGAAATTCCTATTTCTGATGTTCTGAATGCAGGGGCACAGTATTTATGACTCTGGTTTTGAGATCTCAAGCTGTGCAGTGGTTCCCCAAGGCATCTTTTCAGTGACAAAACGCTGCTTTGTGGCTCTGGTTCCCATTGGGTTTGTGAAAGGGGAAGGAAAAGGGATTTATTACAGTTACACCAACTTATATCAATACAAAGATGCCTTTTTAAGTGATCTTGGGTATTGTGTTGTGTCCCCTGAGATACTGAAAACACAGCAATAGCTCTGTATGAATGTATGGATTTTTGAAGTAAACTCTGTAGGGAAAGGAAGTGAAATGACTTAAAAACCAGATTGATGTTTGGAGTTTTGCATCTTGATTTGTTCTACTTTTGCACATATTGCAACCCTTAGTGAAAGTCAGTGTTCATGTTAACAGTTTGAATCCCTTTACAGAAAACCACAAAAGTTTCCATTAATGCTCTTCCTTTCTCAGTCTCACTGTTACATGGTCAGGGTCAGCCCCTGCCCTCATTCCAGTTTGGGTTTCCATTATTCTGTGAGTGACATTTTGTATTTTTCACATGTATCACATGCCTTTTCTCTCCATCATCACTGTGGGGCTCAATGCACACAGGTTATTGTCTCTGAAATGAAGCTGTCAGCATTCCCCTGACTTTCATCAGGGACTACTCAGATGAGCTTTTCTGAAGAACCTTAAATCATGCTTTCCATTTTGAATTTCATCCAGATTTGATTTTCCCTTTCTTGACTCCATCCCTCTTTAATTTCTTGTAAAGCAATTACTAGTTCTGATGCACACATCAGCTTGATGGGACCAAGGTCCAATTGGACCCAGAGGAGGGATGCTGGCTTTTGTGCCTCACAGGCTCTGGTCTAGAATCTTCCTTTGCCTTCACAGAAGCTGCTGTTTAACAGTTTTCACTTTCAAGTGATAAAATAATGGTTGATGGACAGAAATGGCTAAAATAATGATCTACCTAAGAGAGGGTGCCGTTCAGTAGTGTTTTTGAATCAGGTATGAAACAAAAACTAAAATCCACAGCATTTAAAGTAGGAGATCCAAGAATTTTAGTTTCATGTGCTAACTGTGGCTAATATTTTTGATTAATAATGGACTACATGTTGCATTAAATGTTTTAATCTGTTAGTGAATAAATTACAGGTACTGTAGATTTCCTCTTTCACTCATTTTAATTGCAGGTTGCAGACATCTAAAAAGATAAATGGCTGCAAATAACAGGTAAAAGGTGAGTCAAAACCAATTTACAGGAGCAAGGTAAAGTCAAATTTTGTCTCATAATATGGTAGATTTTACCTAAGAAATCATTCACTGATCTCTATATGCTTAGAGTGCTTGTATATACTTATGATTTTATACTTGTATACCCAGAGGAGGCTCCCAGGAGACATCACAGGACCTCAGAGCATCTAAGGGCGGGCTACACGACAGCTTCAGAGGGACATTTTGCAAGGGCATGTAAGGACAAAGAGGAATGGCTTTAAGAAAGGGGACAGGTTTAAATTAGATATTAGGAGGAAATTCTTCACTGTGAGGGTGGTGAGGTGCTGGCACAGGTTGCCCAGAGAAGCTGGGAATGATCCTGGAAGTGTTCAAGGCCAGGTTGGATGGGGCTTTGAGAAGCCTCACCCAGTGAAAGGTGTCTTGGCCCATGGCAGCGGGGCTGAAACAAGATGGTCTGGAAGGTCCCTTCCAAGCCAAAGCAGTCTGTGATTCTGTGCACATTTGTAAATGTACAGGTGCATATTTAGGACACAGAAGTAACAGGCACATGCCCAGTGCCTAAATAGTACCAGTGAGCTGGCAACACAGCATTCCCCATGAATGTATTGGCTAGGTTGAAAGCTCTATGCTGCACCTGGCATTCAATGACAAACACACTTGCAGGGTACTTTCTCATACTTGGGTGGTTTTTTTTTTATCTGTTCATGTCCAGATGAATGATTTTTTTTTTTATCTCCTGCTCTAATATTCATAACAGACAGCTCATTTGCCAATCTTACCAATACATTGATATGCTTCCCAAACAAGGAGCATTTTAGGAGGCAAGGAGAGACAAAGTTTTTTCCAAGGATGGTATTTCCTAAACAAAATTAACAAATTCAGGATCACTGTAGGGTATTGATGTGCAGTTGTACCACAGGTTGCACATATGTGCAGATACATCTCCACAACTCCACCAGCTCTCCAAGCCAACTGTGAAACAGCGGCACTCCAGAGGCTGTGCATATATTTGATTCAAAGTAAATGTGCTCTGCATTACTGTCCAGGGGAAAGGGAAAAACTACTGACCTTTTTAAAAGAGAATATACACTGGGTTTTCCTTTCAAGGAAAGCATTGTTATAAGAAAGAAAAGCCACTGATGATTCTTTTGCTGGTCACATTATGAAAGCAGCTCTTAATACTGTATCTCTTGCTGCTGTCATTAAGGGAAGACAAATATAAGTATGAACACTGCCATGCTGGCACTCAGCAGCACCAGTCTGGAAAAATACACAGGTCTTATTTCAATCTTCACTGTTCTAGCATTATTTAGTTCATTTAATCAAATAGTTGAATTCTGGATACATAACACTACTCGCAGCTAATATATTTGGCAAAATGCTGCTACAGCCTGTTCAAAATGTTTTAAGAAGTTAAGCACTCAAAGGGTATATAAAAAGACATATACTTAAATGGGTATATAAATTAGATTTAAGAACATTTAGCTCTACAGGTTGTGGAATGCTTGTTAAACTGCTGCTTTCTCTGTTAATTAAAAGCTCCCACTACAAGTTGTGTCCCTGTTTTATTAAAATGCTCCAGTATTTGGAATGTCTCCATAAACAAATAAATATAAGGAATGCTCACATATAAAAATATGCATGCATAAGTACATAAAAAAACCCCTTTTTGGTAAGATAATTCTTTGCTTACTAACCTCTACCAGAATGTAGTTGTTTCTGCTCATAAGTTGCTTTTTTTATACAATCTCATCAATATAGTCTGACACAGGATTCCCTACAGGGATATAAGATACACAAATTTTTGCTAAGAATTGTGTATCAGGTATTTTAAAACTGCAATGTGTTTTAAGCATTTTTAAAGTGTACATAATTTGTATATCACAAATATAAGTAATTGTCCAATTTTCCTGCAGAATATAGAAGAATAAAGTAACAAGCTACTGTGTTACACACAAACACTCCAGGCTCCAGAACTCATCTTTTCAGGTACATTCATTAAAGTATGACAGCTGGGGGTGGGGTCTGGTTTATGTTTAGCAAAACACACAGAGACACTGAGTCTTTTTGGCAATATGTGTGATTTGTGTTTCATATTCACAAGAATAGGAAAATGCTGCTCAAAGGCTATGGTGTATTATACCTCATATGTGGTGGGAAAGAGTGATCCAAAAATGGTGTTTGTTGTTACATAGCGGTGTTATTTGTGAATAATAGACCTCTCATCATTTTTCATTTTTCTGGTGAAATTCACCTACTGCATTCAAGATTTTCAAACTGAGGATTTTACCAGGTATGTGGTCGTGAGTGACAGAGGAATGAAATAAAGGGCCTCTTGGAGGAAGAGAAAAAAGGTTTTGAAGTAGCTGTATGAGTAATTTTAGCAGGACAAGGAAAAAACCTCAAAGAAATCTTATATGGAAGCATTTTTGTCTCATATTACTTTCTCAAATTTTCTTTCAGAAGAAGGAACAGGGAGATGTGTTTTTTTAAGAATTAATTATTTAGGAAACTGAGTCCACTTAATGAAAATGTAACAGGCAGTCCTTGTGGCGTAGCTGTTTCAAATGACTCTGAGGGTCATAATTTCTATTTTTTTCATAGATTCTCCATGTTCTGTTTTGATTTTTCACTGACTTTGATGTAGGAAGTGTTGAGCAACTCCCCAGTTCTCATTACAATTAAGGTCCCCATGATAGTTTGTATGAAAACCCACAGATATCATCACAAATCTAATGTGGGAATCACAAAAAAACCTCCACAACTCAACCACAGATTTTCAAAGGGGCTTTGGCTGAACAAAGCATAGGAAAAAAGAGCTTTATTTATGAGAAATTCATAATCTTCTGGGACCTGACATCCCTTTACATATACTTTACTCTGGTTTACACATTTCTGGACAGTTAATTTTGAGAAATTTCTGTGTGAATTATTAACATAATTACTGTCTCTCTTCTTGTTAAAATGGCACTTTTTAATAATGTAGTATGTGAAATAAGCTTTTAATAATAACTGGAAAGGCCTTGGAAAGGAATTTAATGAAAATTTGGGCTGTCAAGAAGTATTGTCAATCTCTGATTGACTTGTGTCACATCTGTCTAGTTACACACTCTTTGAATGGCCTTTTATAGATGATTAAGTGAATCTAGATTTTGCTTTTAGTTTATCCTCACAGAGAAACATATACAAATAAATACTTTTAGCATTTGAATCTATTCTAAAAATGAAATTCACATAAAGATAACTTTACTATCTTATGTTGTAAACCTTACAGAGAAAATGCTAGCTACGGTGTAACAGATGTTAGTCTACTGTAAATAATGGTTTTAAATTGCCAATAGAAGAAATTTTAGTTTCCAGGTAAATCAGCATATATGAAACATTTATTTTCCAGTATATGCTCTGGA
Organism: Pachyramphus minor; assembly: GCA_013397135.1. NCBI lineage: Eukaryota > Metazoa > Chordata > Aves > Passeriformes > Tyrannidae > Pachyramphus > Pachyramphus minor. The sequence continues at coordinate 138,858 of VYXB01003858.1, forward strand.
TGAAATGTGGGGAAAGTCGAATTCACTGACAAAATTTGAAGGAAAAAAAATCATTTATCACTCAAGGAAACTTCATAAAAATTAGAAGTTTATGTCCAGGATCTTTCTGAAATTTCACCCCAGAGATTTGGTTTTCTTTGAAATTATATATCACTGTCCAGGACCTTATTATTCTGTTTCATAATCTTGTATGTCTCCTCTCATCTTTATTAAGGCTGTGCCCCCAAAGACAATGGTGTAAATTCTTTGGGGAAATAGGGTTCAAAACCAGTAATGGGCAATTTGGGCAGTTCTAAGACACAAACTGGAATATTCTTATGACAGAGAAAAACTGAACAGGAGTAGTACCCACTATCATTATTTTAATCATAGAATCATAACAGTTGGAAAAGACCTCTGAGATCATCGAGTCCAACTTTTTGGCTAAACACCACCCTCTCAACTAAACCATAGCACCAAGTGTCGCATCCAGTCGTTTCTTGAACACCTCCAGGGATGGTCACTCCACTACCTCCCTGGGAAGCCCATTCAAATGCTTAACCACCCTTTCTGTGAAGAAATTTTTCCTGATGTCCAACCTGGTACAGCTTAAGGCCATTTCATCTCGTCCTGTCACTTTTTTTCTGTGAGAAGAGGCTGACCCCCCACCTTACTACAACCTCCTTTCAGGTAGCTGCAGAGAGCAACAAAGTCTGAACCTCCTCCAGGCTGAACAACCCCGACTCCCTCAGATGCTCCTCATAGGACTTAACCCTTAGACCCTTCACCAGCTCTGTTGCCCTTCTCTGGACCTGCTCCATCACCTCAGTGTCTTTCTTGCAGTGAGGGGCCCAGAACTGGACACAGCACTCGACGTGTGGCCTCACCAATGTTGAGTACAGAAGGACAATCACTTCCCTGATGCTGCTGGCCATACTATTCCTGATACAGGCCAGGATCTCGTTGGCCTTCTTGGCCACCTGAACACATGCTGGCTCTCATCCAGCAGCCTCAGGTCCTTTTCCACCAGACAGCTTTCAATGACAGACTAAACCAAATAACTTCAATAGATCATGATGTCTCTTTCAAATACTTTTATACCATTTATTTATTTTCAAAAATTGCCAGATCCACATCAAACTAGTTCTAGAGTTGAAGATAACTGTACCTTACCAACCTGCTCTGTGTTCATTCACATCTGCATGTTTGCTGTGTTGTTTTGTGGTTTTAGTTTCTTCAGTGTTCTAATCTGGGAAACTACAATTGGGTCATAAGCAAGTGCTCCAGCCCTCCAGTTCAGAAAATAAACCCTTTTTTCCTTCAGAGAAGTACATGCAGGAGGTTTGTTGCAAGCTCCTAGGTATGTGCATTTATTTTTTATATGCCTATATATAAATATGTACCCACAGGACTCCGGGATTAAACTGGATAAACACTTGTGTGTGTCTCATGCTTTATAAGTGTCAAAAATCCCTTTAATGTGCCTCTCCCTTCATTTAACTCCTGATTTGTCTCTGCCTTCCACCACTTTTACATCTGTTTCTCCATCTGCCAGTGCTCTTACAGCAACAACATCCCAGTCATCCGACGTTAAATGCCGTGGAGACATCAGACAAAATAGAAGTTGGTCAAAACTTGGCTCCTGGCTGCAGTTGCAGCTCAGGAAATATAAGGCCACAGGTTGAGTACTGACTCCACAGTGCTGTCTTTGGGACTTGCTGGGACTCACTTTGGCTTGAGTTCATTGTAGCTTGTTCCCTTCTGATAGCAATTGTCTGTCTGTTCAGAAGGCTATTACCTGCCTTGTTTAAACTTATCTCTGTGCATACCAAATGTAGTCAAGGTCTAGCAAACCTGTACAGTGTTTACAAAACAAGCTAAAAAACCCTTTTCTGATAACTGGGCCTGTTTTCTGTTACAGAGAAGTGGTAAGGATCCTCAAGATGTAGCTGGGATCCAGTGAGGGGGAAAGGACAAGTTAGGAAACTGCTTGAAGAAAGCCTGAAAAAATATCCCTGGACAGATCCCACACTGAAGAGAAAGAAACCCCACCATATATGTCACATTCCTCCCAGTGAAGCCCTCAGAATGCTACTAATAAGCCAATGTAATACCTTCCCCTCAAAATTTCTTGATGGGCATTATGGATTTCGGGACCCAGAGGGTCCCTCTCAAGTGTGAGTGTAAAAGTTAAGAAAAAGAGTGGGTACATGAAAGTAAATGTATTGTTAAATAATTTAGAAAAATATTAATAATGAGGATTTTTTTTCTGTATTCACTTGGACGGAGACTTAGCAGCACTTTGATTGAGCTAATAACAAATGTTTATTTTGACTTGACTGTCAAGACCTTGGGATACCCATGAGTACTTGGATCCACTTAAAATTTGTGTTCCCTTTCATCCCTAACAAGATCTTTAAGTGTAATACTGTTATATTGCTGATTCATGCAATAAAACAACAAACTTTAGAGGTATGATTGAGTTGTCTAAACATAAGATGTCCAGTATCTTTTAACATCACTTGCTATATCTGAGACATCCACTGTAGAACACTGACATGAGACAGACACATGGGCCTCAAAGGGGATTGATGCTGTACTAGAACTTGGTGGGGAAGCTGACTGGGATACCCAAAGATGTCTACAATGGAATTAGGTGCAGCTGTCTCAGGAACTGCATTGCATTCTGCATGGCACATTATGTAAAGGCACAATCAGAAGAGCAGAGTTTTGCAAAGACTGTTTATTTTGGGAAAATTGAATTTAGAACAGAATTGTCTAAGCACCTTTACTGGCTTAAGGAGGGGCAACACAGAAGACAAGTGATGCCTTTGAATTAGTTTCCTGAGGTCAGTACAAATACCAATAATTGTAAATTCTAGGAGGTTCATATTATCTGCTCTGCTGTTGCATGACAAGGAAATCATTAACAATGGCATCTCAGATTAATGTGCATCTCTGTAGTGCTTCCATTAGTTCTTATCATTATGGCTATCAAAGCACTATGGAATTATTTTATTCTAAAATAACTCTAATTTTTTTAATATTAAGTAATATCTTTAGCTGGGGAAACATAACCCTAAATCATGCCCAACCCCAGGGTTCTCACTGAAGGAGTGTTTATCTATGTACTCCTCCATCAGATGTTTTCTTTCCTTGCTAAGGATCAGCAAGGAAATCCTGTGCTGGTTCATCCAGCACGCTCAGCCTGTACAGCAATGGATGGGCACAGGGGAGACATCACTCCCCAGCTCTAGTTCCTGCCAGCTTCCCTGCAGCTGATCAGCCTAAAGGCATAACCACGTCTCCCTGCCTTATTGCTGTCTGTACAGAGATAACAGGCTCTGGATCACAGGGCTTTCAACAGCCAAGGGTCAATAAATTTTATACAGCACAAGCCATGACAGTAACAGGGATACTGCCTGTGTATATCTTTTCCAAGGGCTGCCTATACAAAGCCCTTTGGCGATTAACAACCACCGTTAATGTTCCCTGTCAGGAATTTTACCGCTTTGACATTGAGCACTTTGGCCTTCAAGCAATTCTGCAAAAAAGTTCAGAGCAGAGTTGGCTCTATCAAAGAGTGAATCGTTTTCTGTTTTGTTTTGTTCTCAAGAAGAATTAGTAAGAGTGTCTCTTTCATCCCTTCTGGATGTCTTACATTCCTTAAAGAAAATTGTGCAGCCATTTAAGCACTAGGTGCAGAAAGGAATTCGGGAGCAGCATGTTCCAGGGGCATCAGCATCACTCTGGATGGATTCTGCAGAGGAAGATCCAACAACAAAATCAGTTGCTGGACACATTATTTTCCCCTGCATTTTTGTTTCTCTCCCTTTTGTTTTTTTGGTGTTTTTTTGTGTGTGCTAATTCAAGGAACCCTGGTAAAAATTTCAAGTAGCTCAGAAATAATTAAAAAAAATCACCAGGTTTGGGAGAAAACCAAAATTGTGGTTATATTTTCCTACAACCACAATAAAATAACCAGAAAATTCTGTGGGCAATTGAAGAGGCTAATCAAGGTATGGAAAGTCCAGTGTCTTCAATACAGTTTTCCAAAATACTGTACAGCTTTCCAAAATACTCTTTCTTATTGACACATTCTGAAATATAAGATCCTAGGATGCAAAATCTGTATTAAAAATTCCATTATCTAATACATCATATAATAATATATAATACGTATAATATATATTATAATATAATTTTATATTAAATATAAAATTACATGTATTTCTATGAATTAGATATTGATTTTAATTCTGGTTTTGAATGAAAACAAAAAAAAAATATTTGAACTCATCTTGATTGAAACTCATGTAATAACTGACAAAAAAAGGGTTCCTGTAGATTCCCTTTGTTTGACTGGGTTGAGTGGAATGAATACCAAACACAAACAGCTTATTTCATAAACTTGAAAAATGCAAGTGCATCCATAATTTCAAAACAGTTTTGCAATTTAAGTTTTTACTAATGATTTTTAATAATATGAGAAAAAGAAAAAGTTCATTCAGGCATCCTCTCTTATGATGTCAGGAGATGTTGGGAAACTGGTACCCATAGTATTCATGGCATTTAAGGGTGCTCGTCACAGGAATACTGGTAAATCAATATAATCCTGTTATGCAACTATCTCTTGACTATGTTGCTGTAACAAAATAACACAAGATTTTTTTAAGATTCTTCAAGAAATTTCACTGTATTTGGAACCAGAGAATCACAAAATAGGTTGGAGGAGACCTTAGAGATCATATAGTTCCAACCCCCCTGCCATGGCAGGGACGCCTTATGATTGTGAGATGTTGCTGCTAAAGAATTTATTGTATTTCAGCGGCTCCTCAGCCAATCTTCTAACATAAGATTATTCTGTTTTCTACAAGCTGAAATGCTAGTTTGCCAAATCCGTTTCTTCCAGATGGATTGCCAAGATCTGTAAATAATGCAAAAGGCGGCACTTGTGAAATTCAAATTCTGTCACATCACCACTGCTTGTGGAATTTATTTACCTGAAATACATTTTCCTTTGCAAACTGCAATTGCAAATGGTCTTCAGATTTATGTGGCAACAGGTGATGAGGCAACAGGCTTTTTACTCATTCTTTCCCAATTTTGTAGCTGGTATCAGACACTTGCTTTCAAAAATAAAATTAAGAAATTATAGTCTTTCATGCTGATCATTCACTCTTAATAAAACAAAGCTGACATGCGCTGGCTGCTCTTAACATCACATTATGCCCGTGACAGGGGAAGGAACTGACTTCACATGTCAGATTTAACGATGCGTTCAGCTTAGATATACGCCGTAAGTTGTCAGAGCACGAGTAGAACAGTAATGGCAACTCTCCAGTAGTAAATTCAGGTTTCTTCAAGCATTTAATCTGCTCAATCAGTTTTGCACAAATTCAGGGGAAACTCTGGTTTTGTTTTTTTTTTGATCTACTTGACTTACCGAAAATGTATGTTGATATGTCGTCCTGCAAACAGCTTGTACTGCCAATGGGGGTTTTGTGGCACACGCAAAGTTGCTGGTTTTTGAACATCTATGTGCAATAAATAATAAATGAAATACCCTACAATAAAATGTAATGCAGATAAGTCATCTGAGTCCAAAAATTAAATGTGAACCAGATGCTTTTATGTTTTAAAGAGCTGGCAGGATGTCATCACGCTTGTACGAGGACACTGTTGGGACAGCTGTTCTACACGCTGGGTCCCAGCTGCAAACGTGATGTACCTTTCTGAAAGCAATTCAAGAGTTGTCATAGATCGCTTGGTAATAGGTTTCTCTAAAGCTTCAAAAGGACTCTGGTAGTGATTAGATTTCTGATATAGCAAGATTTACTTACTGTCAAGGTCTAATGTACAACATATAAGAGAAATTAAATTTGTAGTGAATGGTCACTCTTAAAAACATTTCATTTGTCATTGGCTGGGTCACCAGGCTATGCCAATGCTTCTATTTCATTTCTTTTTAGTAGAAATAGTACTGTAATAATTGTGCCTTGTGATTGAAGATGAGGCCACACAGTAACTCCTTTGAAACAGAAATTGGAGCAGTGATGAAGAAAAAAGACTATGATTTTTTATCTTTTGAGATAAGATTTTTATAACACTGAGCAAGTCACATGTGTGTCTTTAAACATTTCTGATACTGCTTAAATACCTTATTCAATGGGATCAATAACAGAATTAAAGTCTTATAGTTCATGGACTAAACCTAATACAAAAGAATGCAAAACATCTCATAGTCCTTTTCCTTTTTTGGGGGGGGGGGGGGTTTGTTTGTTTGGGGCTTTTTTGTGGTTTCTTTGGTCCTTTTTGGTTTTTTGTTTTGTTTTATCTTTGTTTTTTGTTTGGGTTTGGTTTTTTTTTTGTTTTGTTTTGTTTGTTGTTGTTGTTTGGGTTTTGTTGTTGTTGTTGTTGGTTGGGTATTTGTCGTTGGGGTTTTTTTTGTACAAACTGTATTTCTGTTTGTCATTTTAGCTTAAATATTTGTTTGCAGAATCTTTTTTCTTCTAAATTATTTCATTTGAGGAGCTTTTGGGCATCAAGCACTGCAAAAAGAACCAGCAGCAGGCAACAAATGGCAGTCATTCTGATCATCTGAAACAAAAGATTCTGAGTTTGTTAAAGGACAAACTCTAAACTTGCATTCTTTCATCAGGAAAATCATAACCAAAAGAGATTAATTTTAAAAGTGTACCAGAGGGAATTTGCAAAGTGCACAGACCAATAGAAAACAAGGTTGGTTAATTCCCCAAGGGGAGATGCCTCGTTTGCTGCTTTGTTCCACTAAGTAACTTATTGCTCATACGAATGGAGAAGGGAAAGAGCAGAAAGAAGATAGGAGTTAAGGATGAACAACACAATGGATTACTGAAATAATAACTGAAATTCCCATGCCTTTCTTGCCAGATCTGTCAGGGCGTCCCACACTTGTTGTCACCCAGATATTCAAAATTAATATGGTGTAAGTATCAAAAGATATGCTTAGAGACGTGCCAGAGAATGCAAAAGTTTTAAAAACATATATCATTTATATGTCCATAATTAAGCCAGGGAATTCTCTGAGTATATCTGGTACAACTAATGCAGACTTCCACTCAGTTATGTTGTCTTCTGTGAAGAGCTGGAAACTTTTTATTTTAGGCTGGATCAACAAAGTGATGAAGGAAGATAATGCTTGCAGTCACTCCACCTGTATCTGTTCTCTGTTGCATGGAGTAGGAACATATTCTTTGTATTTGAGCATCTCTGAGGTCAAGCAGGAGTGAGAGGTTAAGGTAGTTCAGGTGAATGTTCTGTAAAGAACAAAGTTATGGCTTTCAGCTTTTCCAATAATCAGTATAAACCAGCAAAAACCACTAGCATGTCCTCTGCTTATCTCTGCAGTGATGGACTAAGCACGCAAGGAAGAGGTTTGGAATATAAAATTTTGGCTGAAGAGGCACCATTATTACAGAACACAATTCAAACAGGAAGTTTCATGCCAGATTTCTTTTATATTTCTCGTAAATAAAATCCCAAATGGATTGCAATATATTATGTAGATGGCAAAAATACATATACCATTTCAAGAACTGACTGTAAAATTGATATCCAAAAAAAAAAAAAAAGAATGGTTCAAACATCTTTTCTGAGTGATATTAAGAAAAACAGAGGGGCTAATTCCTGGTAGTTCACTATTCTGTGAACATATGAAATATGAAAGTAATTTTGTCTCAGTTTTTATGTAATCCTATTATTTAAAAATAAGCACTCAAGCTGGAGCTAAGTACATGCAGCCTAACTGGCTTCTTAGTGTCATTAAGGAGAATACTTTCTTAAGACAAAGATTAACAATATGAATAATTTTATGCAAATATGTGAGGCCCAAGTAGCGTTGCAGTGTTGAACTGAGAAGCTTTATTATATACGGAGTCAATAACTTTTGTGTTATTTCAAGTGTCAATGGAATATTGCAGTAAACATGAGTATGGATTTTAGTTTTGTATGGGTTTTTTGTTGTTGTTTTTTGTTTTTGTTTGTTTTTAAAGCAACCTTACAGTCTTCATTAATGAAGTGAAAAAGCAATTCCGGAAGTTCTCAAAGCAGTTTTTACCACCACCGTACGGCATTACCTGGTTGGAATGAAAATCCTCTGAATGCAGAGTTCTAATTTTCCTCTCCGGATTTTCTTAGGGGCCTGGGGAATTTCTGGTGTTGAGGTTTTGGGGTTTTTGTCTCTCTGAAATACTTCCAGCCTTCCACTCACAAGTAAGGAGTAACAGAAGAAATGTTATGATTGTTTATGGATATTTCTTTTCTTCAAAATTCCAGAAGAACACTTTTAGCATGCTGGGTAGCCAAATAAAACTGGTTTTTCCTACCTTTTTACAATGCTGCATTAGATGATGATGCAACATTAGGAAAAGAAAAATCCAAGAAGTTGTATGTAAATATAGCATACCTAAGACCTTGTTTATATTAAACTGGACTTTGCATGTGGAGTTTTTTTTAGTTTTACCAATATTGTTTCTTCCTGATCAAATCAAAAGTGTTTCTGGATGGTGTACTTTTATGTTCAGAAAACTGAAAAGTATATTAAAATGTTTAAATAAAAAATAATAATAAAAAGAAACAAATATCCTTATTTTACCTTTTGCCATGCATGTCTGTATTCTGCTTTGAATTGATTTTTTTTTTAAGTGAAGTATTTGATTAGCTTCATGTAAATAGCTTCATATTGCTTTATGGATCATTATTGAGTAATTCAGATAGTAATATTACTTGTATGCTGAAATGATGGAAGTAAAATGCACAAGGATGCAGCAGAGCCCACTAACTGCTCTCATCAAGTTTGGGATTTTGTGTGTGCACGTATCTGGCACAGACAGATAGCAAAATTTTCAAGTGAGCTATTAGAGCTGTGAAGTAAGGGGTAGGTGGGAGAAAGTAGGTATTTTCTCTGTTGTGGACTGATCTTTCAAATATGCCAAAACATACCCCTTAAGCGTGTACCTTTAATTTAGTATTTTATAGCTGTATATAATGTGATGGGTTGTGGCACTTTAAATCCAGGTGGAACAATTTTCAAATGTTTTCTGCCTGTCATCTTACTCTGATGGCCCTCTGTATTAATAGCTTTACACTGTACCTTGCTATACTGTATTTGGATTAGGGATGCACCAACACTGAAACGTTCATGGATTCAACAAGGTTGTGCTGAAGAAGAGCATTCTTCTAGAGGAATTGCTTTTTTGATTTGGAAGTTCTTTACTGAGAAAATTATTTACACAAATAATTCTATTTAGATTAGATTTCTTCAGTCATAATGCATTTTAAGCATCATATGTTGTCTTCAGAGAGAGCACATATTTCCAGAAGTTAGAACTTTTTATTTGGGGTTCTCAATTACAGCATTCAACTGTCAAAACTGGATGATAATTTTGTTTTTAGATCTTAATATTGCTTTCAAAAGAGGTATATCCTTCAGTGCTTTCCTTGGTTTGTTTTTTTCCCCTTTTCCCTTCAACCTTAAATCAAGAACAAAATTGCTTAGCTTCTGTTATGACAGCATCTGTGCTAATGTGTTTGACTCCCACTCTGCTTTCTTTTTCCTCAAGAAAGTGAAAAATGGGAATAAGCAGAATTTTAAAATAATTCTTCAAGCAGATTCGCGTGTCAGGTAGAGAAGGAATGAACAGGAAGTATCTGAGGAATGATAACCACTGAACAGAGAGACTAAAACAAAACATAATCTATGAATAGCTGCTTTAGTCCAGATGCAGCCATTGCTCCCATATCGTGTTCAAAATACAGCCAAAAGGGTAGAATGTAAAATTTATATGAAACTCTCCCACAAATACTCTCCCAGAGTCCTATCATTTCTTACCCAGGACTTTCAGGATCACATTTTTATTTGAACTTCTCCAAGTACTCCTTGGATCCATGTAACCTCTCAGCATTCACCTCATCTTGTCATAAATGTTATAAAACCTCATTATTTATGTTGTTAAGTTCCATTATGAAGGAAAACACTTCCAGAATTCAATTCCCTGCCAAGGAGAAGTTAAAAACCATGCAGGCTTCTGGTGCAGTGTCAGCAGTTCTGTGGGGTAGTAGTTGTTCAGTAGCTATGCCTATGCATTATTTACAAGGTTTCAGCACGGTCACTGTCAATGTCCCAGCTTGGTTTGATGTGCCTTGGGTCCCTCAGGAGCCTCACATCCACAGAGAGAAAGGGGACTTCCAGTTGTATGGACGTCCTGGCCAGAGCAAACATGAGTCTGCAGCAAGGAGAGACAATCTTTCTCTGTTTACAGCTTTTGGTGGACCGAAACATTACTGCAGGGACTGGTGTTGCCAGGAGTTGCTGGAGCTCACTGGAAATGAGCATAATAACCATAAACAAAGGATATAAAGCCAGGAAAAAAACCCAAATAAACAGCTGGCCCTGAAATACATGCCCACTGTCATAGTGTTTGTGGCAGAAGCTTCACCTAAAATGAACCAAATTCATGTAGTGGTGGAGGGAGGTCTTTCCTACCCTGGTTTGCTCTGCCTTGTGGGCTGGTTGGTAGGAGCACTCCCATGGCCAGTTCAGTGGGCCTGAAGCAGCAGCAATGGCTGATAAGGGGATGGGGGAATTGCAGATTTGTCAAAAAAAAACAGCTGTGCTCCCAGTCACTCCAATCATCTTTGGCCAAATTTCTATCTATAAAATTGGGATAATGATTTCTTATTATGCATTACAAAGCTTCTCAACACTACAGAGCTCAGCACTGCGAAAGGACAGAACTTATGCTTTTCTGCGTTGTTGCAATTTTATTTTTTTTTACATTTGCACTCTATTTAAATGAAAGGCATATCAGGAATTTAAAGCATCAGTAAATGTGATCTCAGTCAAGTTTAACAACAGCCTTTTTTTTTTCTTCCTGAATGGCCTATAAATTACCATGAAGAACAAGCAATACTTACACCAACTTCTATGATATTTATGAGTAGGAGTCAACTGATTTTGTGGAATTGGCAGTTCTAATCAGTGCTGTCCTGCTGTAAGAGTGAATTATCACAAGGCTCAGCACTTGATGTAAATTTATCTTTACAAGGCATTATCAGTGACAAAATTGTAAAAAGAACAGAAAATGACACAAACCAATTTCACTTTGTGCCAAAAATATAATGAGATCTGAAAATGGCAACAGAAATTAATCCATTTTGTGACAAATCTAAGATTTTAATCTTATGGATGGATCTCCTTAAAGCCATATATAAATACTATTAAAATACTGTTGAAAGGAACAGATGGCTTTTTTTTTTTTTTCCAGAGGCTGATCTGCATGTGGATGAAGTGCAGTGTTATTAATGACTTATAAAATCATTTGCAAATATTTTAAACACAAGTATTACATATCTCAAACTTGGCAAATGTCCTCCTTTGAAGGAAATTGAATTCTGGAAATATACTTTCTCTGATACTAGATATACTACTGTAACTAATGAATTGCTTGGTCAGTTCAACTGAATATTCAGGTAACATTGTGATACTGGTTAAAAGTCAGGAAATGAAGAAAAATAATGATAAGATTTTAAGGGCATTGTGCATTTAAACATTGGCCTTTAACATGCCACACTGGTTTTGATGGACAGCCTGCACTGACACATTTTTCTAGAGTTTATTGCTTAAACAATGGATACTAATTATAAAACTGATAATGAAAAGGCATAAAAATATAACACTGTGACCCTAACTTTTGACCCTGACTCTGACCCTATTTTTTTCATCCCTTTTTTTGTCACTGTGCCTTTTATACAAATTAGGTACTGATTGTAGTGATGAGAACTATTTACGGTTTAGGCAAATTTACCAAGTACTGTTAAATATCAACATAAAGAATTTTTCCTCTCCTTATGTTCCAGGAAAGCAAAAGAGAAGCTGAGTCAATCCCTGCAATGGCAGTCAATATTATGGGAGAAATATGCACATGAATTAAGATTATTATTTTCAAAATATTTTGAAATCTGACTTTGTAATTGATTTTCTCATGAGACTGACTCCACCTTGCTGTGGATTATTTTTTGTCTGTGTCCTGTTCAAAACTGGCCAGATGAAATTGCTGATCTGCTTTCCCTAGCCTTAATCTCTAAACCTCCTAAAGGAGTGGTGGAGATTCATTAAGTGGATAATACTAGAACTTTACGCCTCCTTTTCCTAACTTATTTTCTAACTCTAACTTAACTATAACTGTGTGTCAGTTACAGTTCTTTCTCTCTGGCATTTTTTGCCTCTCCCCACTTTACTTTGAAAGTAGAACTTTTTTCTAACAAAAATCTTCCATTTTTGTCTTTCTGTTACCAGTCTATCACAGGAAATGCGTCAGTGAGAATTCTGATTGATGCCAACAGAAGGAATAAGATCCCTGTAATTGTCTTGTGGCACATATTAGCCTTTTAATGGGCTAGAAGCTTTTAATCCCTTGGCTGACTGGGCACCCCCAAAGCCTTCTGCATGAGAGGACTGTAGTTCTGAAGAGTGGACAAAAGCAGTATTGGGATCAGGAGTCACTGAAGTCTCAACACTTCTGTCCTGAGGTCCTTGCACCCCTTCTATCTATTTTTAGCACTTTGTAAGCCTTCTGTGTTAATGATGAGTTTTACATCATGGAAGTGCTACTTTTTCATTGAATTTTAGTAATCCACAATTTTGTGGAAAAAATAATCTGATAATAAACCCTACTTTTGCTTTTGTGTACCTCTCTCTCGTTTAAATACATTTTGACCTAGACTTCTGCCCTTAACCTGAATCAGGAAAACTCCTCTGATATTTAGCAAAAATTTTCCTACTCATTTCTGTGACATTTCTCAGGGAAAAAAAGGACTACTAATTAGTAACATTGTTTTTCTGGCTTTAAATCATTAAGCACTTGAAATCTAATTCAAATTTATTCAGCTCATGCCCCAGTTTATAATACTTGAAATGAAAGAGCATAGAAAAAATAAATAAATAAAGCATCAAGAAGCAAGGTTGAGGTCAGAGTCTCGATGCTAAAAGTAGAAGCTTGTATTTAAAATATAAGGAAAAATGTCAAGAGACTTGGCCAAGGACAGTTTTGCACAGTCATAAAAACATCCAAGAAAGTTCACATGGCCTTGTTTATGGCTAGTAACGTTGCAGATGTTTACAGAGAATCACAGCTGGATAAGTCTCACTCTTTTTTTTAGCACCCATCAAATTCTCAGGCTGGGTTTGTGGTGTTGGTGCCAAAGTCTGAGAAACAGGCATATCTAGGATAAGAATCTTTACAAACTTGCCCGAGTCTTGCTGATGAAACTTAGCAAATGAAGCATTTCCTGAAGAGGCAGGTATTAACATTCTTATCAATGTTATTTAACCCTCATGGCCCTCATTGGTTTCAGTTGCTTCATGTGGCTTATTAGCAAGACTGTGTGCTGTGGTGTTATACTGGACAGCAATTCCATGGGATTAGCTCACGGACTTCTGCCTTTCCTGGTGAGCTGACCATATAATGCCACCACATGACATTCCTGCCCAACCAGCCAAAGACAGCTTGAGATGGTCAGTACGCCAGAAAATCCCTCCTCTGATATTTGGGGACCCCTAGCAAAGTCTTTGAACTGATTTCTTTGTCTGTCACCACCTAGGACAGATATTGCTGTGAGAACAGATTGATTAAGTGATGGAAAATTACTTTGCTGCAGTGAAGAACATGTTTAACATAGTCACAAAGATGTTATATAGTATTCTTACATAAATGAATGCTCTATACTAAGCTTACTCTGTTTGCATTGTATGATATATTTAAAATTTTATTTTGTACTGTGAATTTAATGTAATTTTTTAGTTTTAGACTGTATTACATATTTTATATTGAATGCATGAATTATTTGTGAATTGATTTTATTTTTCCCACATAACTTTTCAAGCCCTTTTGACCTTCTTCCTCTGCATGTCAGAATTTAGAAACTGGTTTCCATGAATTTTGTATGTTGGGATTTTAAATTGATTTTCCACAATGCTTGTATCATTAAAATTAGATAAATATTTGTGAAAACAAACAATCAATGGTCAGCAGTGGTCAGTCAGTATTATTTTATGCAACTTTAATCTTCTGTGAACCAGACTAAAGAAGTTAATCAACTACAGATATGGGATAAAAATCTGTGATTCTTCAGTGGATTCTCCGTAAAAGTACCTGAAAATTCCAGGTAGGTTTACTTAAGCAGTGCAAACTGTAGAAATTTGTTAATTATAACCTTGAATCAATTCCTGTTCTAAATATATATGAGCCAAATACATAGCATGGGTTGAATAGGTAAGACAAGGGAAATGGCTGGATCTCTGCTGAGCTCTGGAAAGACTCTGTACAGACATTGGAAGTGTCATCCTTAGAAGCAGACTTTGCTAATCCCAGCTGTCCTCATCCCACCAGTACCAAGCCATAGTTCAGTAAATTGCCTAATGATTTCTGCTCAGCCTCCTTAAGTCTTCATTCTCATCCATAGCTGGAACACAGTGATTGTGGCTCCTTATTTTGGAGATAACAAAAAGTAGTTTAACCAATGCTTCAGATGATGCTGAATAAGACGAACAGTTAAGACATCTCAGTGCTATTTGTGTTAGGACAAAAATGTGCAGGCTGTTTACTGGCTGGTGACTCGCTGACACAGTGAGTCCTGTCATATGTCACTCCTTGACATCAAAGGAATTTCATTTCCATATCCCTTGCCCCAGTACTTGTCTCCATGCTACACTCATTTGTACAGGCTACACTCCCAGCTTATGTTGTTAGGAAGAGGTTGGTTGGATGGCATGTGTGGAAGTAGGGCAGGGAATAAAAATTTTGAGATTAGCACATCAGTGCCTCTGTTGCCACTGCCATAGGATGAGGGTGTCAGCTGAGGAATGTCAGTTCTGGATGAGACAGTTCTGCTTCAGGTGATACATAGAGGAGGAATTTGCATTTGATCAGAGCATGTGATGCATAATTTAATGCTGAAAGCATTCAGTCAACATCTGTCAATACCCATGAATTAGAGGGGTGAGAAAAGAAAAAAAAATTAAATAGATTTTTCATTTTCTGATTTTGGGGTGCTATTCCTGCTCTCCTTTTATTTGTTCACAATTATCTGCCAGTACAATTCTGCTTATGGTTTCTTAGAATCTAACATAATTTTGGGCTAACTGGTATGAGGAAGAGCCTGCATGGATAAATATGATCATTCAGTTGCTTTTATATCTTTCTGAATCATCCAGCCAGGACACTTACAGAAACAGGAAAACAGGATTTGATTTACTACAACAATACCTGTAAATAAGTGATATTTTTATATATTTTGGTATATGAGATTCTCAGCAGTAAACGTGAGAAGAGAATAAGGAAACACTGTTCTATTCTAATTATTCCAACTAATTAATTCACAATTCTCACAATTCCATTAATATGGAATTATGTTGTATATGTATGTATGGAATTATGTTGTATATGTAAGTCTTGCTTCCCAGAAGCCTATCTCAACCACTAGCCCAGGAACTTGCTATGTTTATAAAATGATCAGTAATTATCCTTCTAAAGACATAAGTTTCAACAGCAGGTTAATGTACAGTAAGAGAAATAGCTGCACATTTTTTCTCCCCTCTTTCTGATAAAATAGCTGCGTTTTTTCATCCTTGTTTCACCCAGCTTTCAATTTGCACTCAGATCCCATAACTCAGTAAAAACTGTTCCATCAAAGAAATAAAAGGAAAATAAAATTTAAAAAAAATTATCTCAGAGCCAACTTCATTGCTGATCCTTTATATGAGTTGGATCTAACTGCTTTGCATTGAGAATAAAACAAAACTCCAAGTGATGAGGTCAGTAATCCAATTTTGTCTGAAGCAATCCAATAAACACAATGCCAAAAGCAAGGTGAATATTCTGCAAAGATAATAGGTAGAAGATAGAAGTCAGTGATTCCCATCTGGAACCAGCTCAACCGGGGACTTATTCAACTATCTTTCAAGTCCTTTGCAGTCTCTCCCCAACTCTTGAAATATCAAAGATTGTAACAAATAGCAATAAATAATTTTTTACTATCATTAATTTTTCAGTCCAGTCTGGAATAGTCCTAGTAACTAAATTTTCTGTGAAAAATCACAACTGCATCTCCAAAGACAATGTGGCTTGATAAAACATACAAAATCAGAGTGAAACATCTGCATGAAACAAATTCTATTTGGCGATAAACTTCAAAGGGCTATGAATGAAAGATGTACCTGTTTATGTCTACGAATGTGTAAAATATGTCTGCAATCAAACCTGTGAGAAGAGTTAACAGAAAGTTGTTTTCTGTTTTTAGCAAGAGTCTTCATGTATTTCTTTTTCATTTGACTTTATCCAAATTAAGTAAACCCAAAGAAAGGATAATCAGCATGTGTCATTAGCTTAAGAAAATGTTAGATAAAGAAAATAACAAAAGGATATTCATAATGCCTTGTTCAGTGAGAAGGAGTTGCAATTTCAGGCAGATAATATGCATTCCTAACTGCAATCAGTAGAAGCCTAGATCCCATATTTTTAAATTAAAAACACACCACAGACTGAAGCCAGTGACAATAGGGCTCCATCACTGTCACTTACCTGACCTGTCTCAGGATCCAGGACTGGATTTACCCATTCAGCTGATTTTTCTTTAGAGTCAACAAGCATGGAAATCTCCAGTAGCTCACACACCACATTCTTTGCCTTACTGTGAATTTAGAGATCCCTTGAATATCAGCTGTGCCAGATAACCATCTTAACTAAAAACAAGGAGTTTTGAACCTTTAAGGTTTGGATTGATACCACTAGGTAGCTATAAAAACACTTTCATAGGTACCTAAATACTGTGCAAACTGGGCTTTTCAGTCATTTGATTCATAATTCACCCTTGGTTTAGTGCATTAGGCAGGACTTTGTATTCCCTTCTTATCAAAATGATACTTAAAACTCCAAAAGATAATCCCTTACCCATAGTTTATCATGACTAGCATGATTTCTTCTCTTATGCTAGAGTTTCTAGTAGATTTTGAAATACATATCTCTAGCAACCAAAGATCCTACTGTGTGGTATGAACTACTCTGCTACATGGCTTTGGAAAGATGATGCTTAGACAGCCAGTCATCAAGGTCATACCATTATTTGTCATTTTATGGTCTGTTGATAGATTCTGTGATGGGATTGTGGAATTCATCTGTTCTCCAGATAACTCCCACTGCACAATTCTGAAAAACAAAACAGTTAAAGCTAGAGTTGCTTTGAAATTACCACAGTAGTTTTCATATTGTTTCACCAAATCATTTCTTTGCAATTTTGTTACTAATCAACATTGTTATTTAATGAGGATGGCCTTGTAATGATCTCAACTTACATACTTGTGTGAAGTGTTCTTTGTAATTAATATCATTATTGCTTTTGTCTATGATAAAATTCACTAATTAGACTCCTACTTGTTGAAAGACACCAACGAAACACAGTTTAACACTTGTAGAAGGTACGTGAAGCAACTCTAAGTAACTAAGAGGAAATTAGGTCTGAATAAGTTTGGCTCAGATTCCTGGCTTTATCAAGACTGAATTTGATAATGTCTGTGTTGCTCCCACCCCTACCTAAAAGACAAAAAGGCAGTAAAACAGCAATTTGTCTTCTGAGAGCAGGATCACGAACAGGAGCCCATCAGGTCATCGCCAATCTGTTCACAGGGAGGTTCCGAGCTGAGAACTAACCTGAGCTGACACAGGAACAGCTGTGGGTCTGAACAAGTGGATGGCACACACAGACTGTCTTAAGCATGTACAAAAACACAGACTTTATGTATTTCTAATCAGATAGTAAGTGGGCAAAGCAGAAAATTGAGTCTGCCCATCATTATTTTTAATTTAAGAAAATCTAAGCATAATGTTCCAAACTAGCAAAACAGAAACATGCTGTTCAGTGATTTGCCAGTTCTATGTGGAATTACTCAATAATATTATCTGCTGAATGTTATTTTAGTATTTTATTTTTCCCCTTTTTTTTTCATAAATTAGCTTTTCTGACACTCGTCCTTCTACACTTTATATCATGAGTGATCATTGTGCAACTTACTGGCCTCACTTCTGCTACCTTTGCTACTGGAAGAGTAAATAATTCTGGGGAGGCAAAGGCACGTCCTGAGAGCTGTCAAAGGTGATCATTGCCACAGAAACTATGTCTGGCACTCTGCAGGTTCAGTGAGTTTCTTTTAATTTCTTATGGCCAGAGAAAGGTGGTATTGCTCTTCTGAAAACTGAAAAACCCCCTAAGTAATTGGAAAGTAACAAGGCACCAGCCAAGACACCTGCCCCAACTTTCCATTAGACACAGGACTGTCTAATCCCATGACGGTGTGGGATGTTTCTATTTTCACCACAGAGGAAAACTATATTTTTTTCCATCTACTTTGCCTATTCAGAGAGTGTGTCATTAGGTAGCCTTTTCACAGGTTTAATTTGAAAGCTGAACTCTTTTTCTAGTCCCAGTGAGAAATGTAGGAAAACAATTCCACTACAAAATCACTGCCATCCACAGGTCTCTCTAGACCCACCACACAGCTGTCATGTCATACAGTGACTTTGGAAACCTCCTTGTTTGATAATAATTCATTTAGTAAAAGTTTTAATTAGCCCAAAAGAAATCTCAGGCATAAAACTTAGTGCACCGAAGGAAGAGAGGTGACAAACCAAAGCCATACTTAAGGCATAATGCAAATTAAGAGACCACTTGACTTGTGTGGAGAGAGCAAGAAGCAGAATGTGATGTTTATACGGTGTTCTTTTTCACTAAAGTGAAAATACCCAGGTTCATACAGACCTACACTGCTACTTAGACAAACAGATACAGAAGAGAAAAAAACTTGAATTGAACACGGTAGATGCAGAAGAAAAAGGTAAAATAAGGAGAGAATGATTTATTTTTCACTGTGTCTCATATTTGATACTGTTAAATGAAACTCATTTCATTTTAGGGCTCTGCAAGTCATTGCAGATCTTCTGTGCTATAAAATCTCCTGTGCAGTCATAAAACATTCAAGTTAAACATATACTAGAGAAAATAACAAAGATATTAAATGGTCAAGAGGTCTAAAACCATTTTTCTTTTTCTGCACAGCTGTGTTTTCTATCTGTTCTTTTTTATGATGATGAATTTTGCTGGGATTATTATAGATATCCTTTAAAGGGAGAAGATCATTTTTAATGAGGGGGAAAAAAAGAAAAATATCTTTGTTATTTAAAAATGTTTAAAAAGTCAGTTCTCGTAAATGGCAAGGAACTTTGTAAAAATTTTATCTTCTGTTCTTGAACTGATTGTTAAAGTTTGCAAATTCTTTCATTACATAAATGGCATTATTTTAGTCTTCCTGCAATGACTAATGCTCAAGGGACATAGAAAACCCTCCTGTTGATCAAAGTGTTGGTTCTCAGACCACGTTTTTAAATGAAGATGATGTTTTTCTATGTTTTGTTATTTATTATTTTGCCAATAAAAAATGCTAGGGAATATCACATAGTATATGAATGGCTTCTTTAAGTCTTTGCACTGGCAAAAACATAGATTAAGAAAATGTACATTTTGTGTGCATGCATGAGTGTGAGAAACCCAGATAAAATCCTGTGTAGTATTTACTGAACTCCTGAAATGCTGCTATGATTAGGATGGATATCAGGCAAGAAACACTGATGTTTTTTGGCATTCTCATGTTTCTGAACTGCACCTGGTTGACCACGGAGATTAAACGCTAAACTGGAGGACCAACATGCGCTCCTCAGTTTACAGTTCCAAGAGTTTTGCATCTTAACTCCAACCTGAGGCAAGATCTTTGCTTAAACCTGCTCTTTGTTATGCGTGGCATGGAAGGAATTGGAATGCCTGTCTGTGTCTAGATGGGTCATCAGTTTGGGTGATTGGGAGATGAAACACTGGAGGGGGCATGACAGAGTACTTTTCCTTCCCAGTTTAGTCAGTGGGCTACAGGAGCCAAGGAAAGAACAAGTTTGAGTGGTTCTATGTGTAATAACTGCAAACATATTTTCGCTAACTCCCAGCTCTAAAAATGAAGATGGCTTTGAACTGCATCACCTGGGAAAAATAACAATTTATTACATTCTTTGTACATTTTTCAAAATGGGATTTTGATTAATTTTACATTTCTCTCAAGCTCCTCAACTTTTAGGCAGCTCATTAGATGGCATTTTGCACAACCTGAAAAATAATTGGCTCCTTTAGATTAGAGAAAGCATGTAAGAAGCTCAGAGCTCCTACTGTAGTCCACCTACTGCTCATTGCTGTTGTCATTGCCCATTTATTGACTTTTTAAGTAACACTGCTTCGAATTAGCAAGCTGAGAATTGGATTTGTTAGACCTCCATCCATTGCAGGATTCAATGTGCTTTCTAATGGATTTATACTAATTTCCCATGAAATACCAAAACCAGTAGTGGGAAGAATTGTTACAAAACATAAAACAATATAAATCCCTGCTTTAGATGCTCCCGCTTTTCCTGGAAGGTCAGACACACGTTTTAGAATGATGTTAGAGAAAAATAGATAAAAAGCAGATATAAATTACATGAAAATTATTATTTTGCTCCATCAGCCTTTATACTAATATGTACAATCAGTATCTATTGTACAATATAGATTTGATTGAAAGCTTCCTGAATAGACGTTTCATTCTTCATTTCTTATGAAGTGACAATACATTCCAACTAAGGACATATTTTTGTTTTAAAACATTACAAAATAAGGGAATAATTGTTCTTTCTACCTCCTTTCTTGGAATTGTTCCACGTGGATAGAGAAAACCTCTATTCTGTACTCTGGGATATTTAGAGAGATGCAGAAGTTTGCCCTTCATAACCCTTCTGCCCTCTTTTCATCTTCAAAGGAGAGAAGGAATGAAGAATAGGATGCTTGACCTTTTTGATTCCTTTGACCATTAGTCCAACAGAACCAAAACTTACTGATAAAGAAGTTATTTACACAGACACCCGAGCAGGAGCAGGCAACCATTCCATCCCAAAGACTAGTCAGTCCAAGAGTTTCATGTACATTCGTTGCTTGAACAGACCTTACCAAAAGACCAGTCCCCCTTTTCAAAGGAAAAGGGGACAAATAAGAAGTGATTTGTCTGATTTCTTTCTGCAGGTTAGATATTGTTCCCTGAGCCATTTGTCCAGGCTGGCCCGATTTGCATACATAACAAAGAAAAGTTGAGACTGATCAAGTGAGGAAGGGTTTAACATCACTTTTTAAAAACTTTTAAAAATGATGGAACAAATTTTCTCATGAAGGTTCCTATAGCTTTTCACTGACAATATAAGGTTTTAACTTAGATTAAATGCATAATTTTTACAGTTATATTAATTTATAGTTGGAGGACAATAAGATTGTTTGGAGGAATGACCATTAAACTTGGAAAACTAGAAGGAAAGACATTTGAGGGAATAATTCAGTTTGGAAAATAGACTCCTCAGTAGAAATCAGTCCATGCCTATTCTGTTTGTTCTGTACTAAATATGTATTTAAAACCTGGCAATTATATTAAACAGCATAGATTTAATATAGATTAGCTATAGATTTAAAAAATCATATAAACAGTTGGCTATCAAAGCCAAAACACATTCTTTAGGAATGTTAGATTTGCAAGGATAACAAGGACTGGATAGCTCCTATAACATAAGCCAAACCCTTCAAATCCTGAATTGTATAATGAAGGACAAACTTTGGCATCTGCAGTATCTGAAATATCCTAGACGCAGTGCATTAACTCAATTAGTCTTTCTGCATCACTACAGAGCCCAGTTAGGGAAAACTGAAGAAAAATAATGATGACTTATTTTTTAACTCTAGCTTCTGTCAATCATCCCTCCATTCTGCACCTCAGCAAGTCCTTTCAAGTGTGTGTTGCTATTTGTTATCCTGCATGTCTATACAGGAGGAATAATGCACCATCTGATTAGAAATGCACAACGCCTGTGTTTTTGTCCGTGTTTAAGGCAGTCTGTGTGTGCCATCCACTTGTTCAGACCCACAGCTGTTCCTGTGTCAGCTCAGGTTAGTTCCCAGCTCTGAATCTCCCTGTGAACAGATTGGGGATGACCTGATGGGCTCCTGTTAGTGATCCTGCTTTCAGAGGACAGATCACAGACCGCACAGCACTGATCGTCTAGCAAGGAGGAAAACGCCTCATCCAAATTCATTTGATTTTAATAAGATAGGAACCTGAGCTGACCTGCTTCTGACTTAATTTCCTCTTATTTATTTATTTGAGCATACCCTCAGAAAACTATCTTTTGCCTTCAGGAAGTGCAACATATTACAGAAAGTAGAACATTTGGCACAGTATTTTTTAGTTCTAGCAAAGCTAGAGTTTTTATTCTGAAAAGAATAAACATGTATTTCCTAGTGCTTGATGTTATGATCCTGTATCTGCCCTGATACATATCATTATTTTGTGTGCATCTTCATTATTTTCTGTGCATTTTCATGCTTTGCATACCAATTTATTTCCCAAACTATCTTTTTGAAATGTTAGTTTTAAGACAAATATGTTTAACACCTACTATGTGAATTTATATTGATTTTTTTATCAGATTACCATACTAATTAAATGATCTGAAGAACTAGAAATAAATTAAAAGTCTCATTGTTTTCATTTTAGTATTAATTTTGCATTTGAAAGTGTAAGTGGATCAGATTAGTATTCTTTCATACATATCAAAGTGCTTGGAAAAGGTGGATAAGTATAGTTGTTGTCCTCTCAGAAACAAGGACACTTGGGTGTACACGGGGCGTGGTTGTGCATTTTGTGCACCTCAGAGTGATCCTTTGAACAGGTGGGTTGGCTTCACATCCTGAAAGTGCAAAGGCTGGAGGAGGAGAGGGAAGAGGGTGGCCAAATCCTGTGTGCCAAGAAGAAAGTGGCTTAAGATCGAAGGTAAAATGTCCCTTTCAAAACAGAAATCAAAACCCCTATAACACAGATACTGGGGGGAGAGCTGAGCAACAAACAAGGGGGTGGAATGGGACTGAATGGATACCTGTCTTGCTTCTGTGGAAATTGGATGTGCACCTAGAACACTTTTTTCTCTCCAGGTGTCTGCTCATGACCACTCTTGGAAAATAATACTGGGTTGGAGGAACCCTTGTGCAGAATCAGCATTGCTTTTGTGGTGTTTGTGTCCAACACTTAATCAAATGTTAATATTTTACAGATAAGAATTACATTGCAGGACAAAGAGATTTCAAGTCCCAAGTAACTTATTATCAGGAACTAAAATTAAATTCTAGCTGTGTTGACAAATCACTAACTGTGTACCAAAATAAAACTATCAAAAGAAGCAACATAAATTAATATAACCAAGTTTTCAAGATTATGCATTTTAAATACTGACTTATTGTTAAAACTGATTGCTGAGGTTTAATTAAAAAAACAGTGAGAAGAGCAGCTGCATGGTAATTATTAAAAAATGCATATGCTGTAAATTAATATTTCTTATTAGTTTATTAAACATGGAAGATCTGTTCAAGCATTTAATTGGCTTTAAAAGAAATTGTCTTTAAACTGTGAGGAAATTCAGTAGGTATTAGTTAATTACCAAGCAAAGTAATTGGCACTTAATAACTATTTTGATTGATATCTTCCTTGGCCTAGCCCTAACCCACAATTTCATCAGTGTGTTTTATACACATGATTACAGTTGGATTTCAGAATACAGTGTAGTGATCTGTCATCCATGAACAGTGGCATGTATAGAAATTGTGCCTGATTGCTGCTAACTTCACAGATGTTTCTATCTGATAAAAGAACTCTTCCAAATCTTGATTGAATTTACTTTTGCTTGTAAGGAAACAAAAGCATCTATTAATGTTCTAAAAGTAACTGAAAAGTTTACAGCTTAGAAGACATTTGAACCTTTTGGACTATTTGACATTGATGTCGTTCCCACGACCATATGCCCGGTACGTTTGGACAAACCATTTCTCTTTCTTATTTTCATGTATCAATATAGAATTTCAAAAGAGCAACAAGACACTAAAAATAAAACATCACAGAGAGATTATTGGAGTTCCTGAGTGATTATAGTCACTGGCTTAGTGCCAGCTAGCATCACCTGAGGTGTATTATAATTGCCCAAAACTTTAATGCCTGTCATGTTTTATTTGTTAAGGGTCTGTCAATATTATCACTATAAATCCTAATTAACAATGATAGAAAAGTGATACTCATTTTAATGTGTATGAATACATGTAGGTATATACATTTGCATAAGGAGTTTGTGTGGTACATATAATATGGATTTGTATATACATAGAGTTTATTTATTTATGTAATGTATTTATTACTGTATAGCACTCGTAATATATATCACGTATAAAACTATGTGTGGTACATATAATACATTATAAACAATATACATAAAAAAACAGTATAAAGGTACAAAGAAGTTTTAATATCCATAAGCCTAATTTAGAGATGGATGATTTAATATTTAGAACCTCTGATCTCTGACATAACAGATTAATTTGAGCAGTAAGGATAGTGCTGTCTTAAGACTCTATCTTGAGCTTGCCCTGATCATGTATCTCTTCAGAAACATCTCTCTGAATTTCATACCAACCCCACAAGTGTCACTGTTGATATCCAGAGGCTGGATAGCCCAGATGACAGTGAATAACCTTGACTGTGGTCCTGGGCAGCAGTCTGCTCCATCCTTACCCACACTGAGTAATGTAGCATACTGTGAGTGGGCCAACTCAGTCAATACCTGCTCAGGTATTATATTATATTATATTATATTATATTATATTTTTATATATATAGGTATATATAACTGCTCATTATAAGGGTGTCAGCAACTCGGTGAGCAGCATAACAGGCATCCCCCTGTAGTATTTTCCCCTACGTTTCCCTTTTTGCTAAAACATTCCATTTTTCTTCTCAAGAAAGAGGAAAATCCAGAAAGTGGATATCAGTTTCATGGATTCTTTTTTTTCCTAAATCAGGTCTTAAATTTTTAAGGCTGTGCAGGCTGGAAATATCTTGAAGTAATACAGGAAGGATGTGTGAAGCAGAGAATACGGATAAAGAAATACCGATGGTTATGAATATAAAAGTCTAAGAGGCAAAGAATGATTTTGATTCAGTGTGATCAGCCAAGCACAAAGCCTGATTCAGTATGAATGGGCATGAGTGAAGCGGTGTAAATGAAAGTAAATATGACTATCAACAGAAGATTAGGAACGTGCATGGAAAAGTGTGACAGGGTATTTATAAGCATGTCAGATTACAGATTGCAATGAGAAAAGAATTTTGACTTTTCTAATACAAAAAATGAACACATTCAACTTCATCAGAATAGAAAACTCCATTTTATGAACAAGCCCTTTATCCCAAGGCAGAAGCTTGTAGGAAAAATGAAGATTATTTGTAGGAACGTGTCTGAAACATGTGCTTGTTTCAAACATGATATGTGAACATTAGGTAGATTTTTGTAAAACATAACTGAATGTGAACGATGATTGTATGTGGATGATACAGTCTATGAAACAACAGATAAACTACTTAGAAAAATTTGGGGTTTTTAACAACAGTAAAAACAGAAGGGTAAAGAGACACATTAGGAAAAATATAATTGCAGATGGATTTTTTTCTCTGTTGAAGAGTTTAATATCAGTTTCCAACAATCAGTGCAAATTTAATGAATCTTTATTTTGTCTGGACAGAATGAGACATTCTAAGTGTCCAGGACACTAGGAAGCTGCTCCTTATTAAATCAGTAGTGTTCAGAGGTGTCTTTGACACAGAAATCTGAAACTGTTAAACTTGTTTATCCCAGAGGACTAAGGGGCTCCTCACATGTAATATACACATCTTGATGTTTTGTAGAGTGGGTATCAAACATAGCTGAGGTCTTCAGGCTTTTAAGGGGAAAAGATTATTTTCAAACAAATATATCCTCAGTGTTTGATATTATATCTGCATTCTTATCCATAAAAATTGAGTTCTTTGTAGTTCTGGAGGTTAAATAAAAAGGTTGTGGGCTTTTGCTAGTAACCCATAAGTGAGACTATACAGAGAGGGTCAGAAAAAAGTATTATGTAAAATCTTGTGAGGTTATTAATATTATTTTATTACCATTGACACCAAGGAATCAAATTTCTTCAGTATGAATAATATACCTAGGAAATTTGGGGTCTTACAATGTCAAACACGCATTAAGACACTTTTATTTTATTTTTTTGGTCTAGTTAATTTTATCATTTCATTTCATTTCATTTCATTTTGGTTTTGTTTTATTGTTAGCCACTACCCGAGTATACATGAAAAGGAAAAAAACTGTAGAGAATTTGACATAGTTTTATGTCTCATTTTATGCATACATATATACATATATGTGTGTGTGTGCATATTTGCCCTATAACTTATTTTAGCAGTTAACAATTACACAATACAATTGATATCCTGAACCTCTGTTTATAAGGCTGCAGTAGGATTTCTGTTTCCATCCATATGCACCATACACTGAATTTCTCCTGCTATCTTTTCCAAGTGCACAGGGCTTTGGACAGAAATTGGTTTTAACTCTATTACTGCTTCTATTTGAGGTAGAAATAGGATTTAAAGGAAGCATGTTGTATTTTAATTACATCTTGATTATTATCAATTATAGGAGGTTCCACCTATGTTTAGGAAGCATGAGTAAAATGAGGTTGCTTTTTTTGCCTCTAAAAATATTGTGAGTACATCTTTCTTTATATGTAACGTCATTCTGAAGACCAGCCTCTCTTATTCACAAAGACAAAAAACCTAGAAAAATAAATCAAGATTTAGATTTTTAACTTGTGGTCAATTTGGAAAACTCGTTGCCAGCTGAATTTCTATTTGATATTCACATTACATTCAAGGTGCAGAGAAATAGGAGCCACAACATCAATAACACAAAGCTAATGTATGTGTCAGCTTCAATATTATACCTGTATTACTAGAATTCTTGGTTCAATAAAATCTCTATGTTTAACCTTGATATGAGCCTTAATATGAAAGCTAAATTTTCACAAAATATTTGAAGACTGGTGCATCATTTATCTTAATCATCTGGATGGGCTCTGAGCTATAGATTGAGATTAAGTCTTATAAAGCAAGCAAGGATTGCTCTAGAGCTGTCATTTTTTTGCTATAAGTAATCTCCACTGCTTGTGTCCCTGATCCCTGAACTGACATGTAGACTGCTTGACAGGGAAGATGAGTTTCCCCTATGACTGTGTCCTATATTCCTCCTTTAAAACTTACAGATAGTCATGCTCCTAACTATCTGTTAAAGAACAATGGTGCTCAAGAAGAAAAAGAAGCTAGTTGAATAGTATATTCCCTGCCTGTAGTAACTGGTGAAAATGCACAGTTGTAGATATTTAGAATTTTATTATCCTTTGCTACAAATGAAGAAATACTCTTTTCTGAAGTATTTCTTTTGCAAAATATATATCCTTACCCAGTGTGAATTTTTCATTGTGTGTACTTTAGCTGGAACAGAAGTAAATGAGTGTGAATCAGGAATTCCTTCCTTCTTTCCTTCATTCCTTCCTTTCCTTCCTCCCTATATGTTCAGATATTTGTTACGCTCAGATAATTGCAATTAATCACAGCAATAGTTAAACTAAGGTGGGTACTATGACTTTAACAACAATAAACCTGAGACCTGGATGCATATTTTGGCTCAGAGATTTAGCTTTTACTGTCAAGGTTATAAAGGTGAACCAGGAATATCTTCCAGATTAGGGTCAGATGGACAGAGGATATAAGCAGTGGATAGTTACAAGATGTGCAGGAATTAAGTAATTTGAAGTGGATTACTTTTTCTATAGAATTCTAAGATTTTCCTTGTTTCACGGTCATAAATATTTGTTTTTTATCTACCTGACAACAACATTGCAGTCAAACTTACACAAGGTATTTTTGGATTTTATTTGCTAGTTTCAAGATGTAGAATAAGTTCCAATATATGTGTGCATGTATCTGTGCATCTGTGTATAAAGCAGAAACTATCAATAATAATACGCTTCCTTTACTCTTTCTTATGTGGAGGTATGCTGTAAATTATGTCCTTCTCTTTTGACACCATAGCAATGTCACCTGAAGTTTAATTTTTCTTCTCTGTACTTTTAATTGCCATAATCAGTGCAAATACTTCCTCATTTACATGCATTGCCCTCTGTGAAAGCATACACGTACAGATCTACAGAAAATAGTTTTTCCAAATGCAATTCAAGTCACCAGAGTGAAACGTCTAATAGCAACTGTAATCACTCAAGTGAAAAAAAAAGCCAGAGCCTCACCTTGTCACAACAGACATAGAGCAGGATGGGAAGCACTGCACAGTAGCTTTTGCATTTTCCAGAATAAAATAAGTGAGGAACTTCCGGATGCATGAATTTTTTTCGGATTTATTTTCATATTACCGGGTTCCTCACAGCGTTCAGCAGGGAAGTAGCTGAGCACATGAGCAGCTTCAATGTTTCTTCTCATTTCAGATCACTGGGTTTCTCAGTAATCATTTCAGCACAAGGTGTACTTTTACAAGGATGTCATAACAAACGTTTTGTCTTTGAAATATGACGGTGTAATTCCTATTGACGTTATGGCTCAGTTTGGCCCCAGTGTTCGGTAACTTCATAAAAAGGTTTTGCTCTGATATTTCCTAATGCTGGAGAAATGCTTTAATTTTTTGATTCAAAAACAGTTGCTTGGTTTAAGTAACTCTTCTAGAGGCTGTCTCACATACCTGACTATGCACTATCTTTTACCTGTGTTCAAAGTGGTCTTTGCGTAAATAAATTTGTACATCAATTAAGTGGTTACTTTCCTAATCCATGGATTTTCCAGCTGGCCAAATCCTACTCTGAGCTAATATATGCACATAGGAAAATTCTGTCCAAAAGGGGAGCTGAAAGTCTGTTCTGATAGTCACCATAGACCTCTTTTACCATCAACTGACCATTTTTGCATATCTATTTGAAGTAAACCAATGCTATTGCTGGCTTGTCTCATATTTCAGCACTACAAAAAGCCTCTTCTGTTCGCTGAGGGGTTTTTTATTTGTTGTTTTTTTTTTTTTTTCTTAATTGATTATTAGGAATACCAAGAATAGAATTGAGGCAGCTTTCTGCCCAAATGTGACATACAAATTCTTAAGCTATTGTTACTGGACACCAGCATTCAATATAGTGACTTTATTAATTTTTTTTTTTTACACTTATCTGTCTTTCTGCAGGTAACAGACTCTCTGTAAAATGTCCCTACATTTTTTATAAATGTTTTAATTGTCATAATTATTCAAGTATCAGTTTTCCTAGTTATTCAGTTAGCAACAGGGCTCATGATTCTGCCATTCAACAATACCATTCTATTATTTGAGAACTGTACTGCAGTTTGCATTTTTTGTCACATTGATACATAAAATGTATTTCAGCCAGTAAATCATTCAAATCTCATGGAAAGTAAGAAGTATTTTAAATTCTGGACCTTGGATCATATTAAACATGTATATTAGCTTTGGGTTTTAGGCCAGCAAATATAAGAAGAACAACCAGTTTTATTGCTGCCTTACTGACTTGACTTCCATTTCATTCTTGTAAATGAGAAAAGAGTGAGAAAAGAGTAAGAAAAGGCTAAAAAGAGAAGGAAAGAGCTTCTTGTGTTTGTGTACATATTTGTTTGCATATAAACATATGTTTGCATATAAACACTTCTGTTG
The DNA here is from genome assembly GCA_013397135.1 of Pachyramphus minor. NCBI lineage: Eukaryota > Metazoa > Chordata > Aves > Passeriformes > Tyrannidae > Pachyramphus > Pachyramphus minor. The sequence continues at coordinate 168,629 of VYXB01003858.1, forward strand.
GTGTGCTGGTACATTCACACTTACACAAACAGTTCTTACCTAAACATGTATCATAACAAAAGGCAGCTTCTCCAAAGTACATGGAAAAGCAAAGAGACTCTGTGACAGACGTGGCTGAATGAATTTGTTGGATTTAGCAATCATGTTTGTGAATACATTATTCCACTTATTGTCCAGTAGTAACAAAAGTGGGATAAATCTTTTCTAAGAATACCTGCCTTACAATAGAGCTGTGGAGAAATCCTCTTCCAGATGGCCAGATAAATCGAAATAGAAATGAGAAAAAAATAAATAAGAAGAAGGAAGGGGAAGGGGAAAGGGAAGGGGAAGCGGAAGGGGAAGGAAGAAAACAATTTTGGTGGGTTCTTTTTATATTTGTTTTGAATAAAAGGTCAAATACCAGCTACTGAATTACTCATGGAAATCTTATCCCTTAATTTGTCTTTAAATTGCAGTCACAGTTTTCAGAACCATACAATTCCACATCATGTTTCAAGCTATTAACACTAAGGAAAATTGAACTATTTTCTTGGAAAGACATTACTGACTTGGATGTGGCTCTTAACTATGGAATATAACTCTGCTTTGAGGACTTGAGGAAACCAGATCATTTGGAGGGACCCATTCACACACTTGGGACACACGCTGTTGGGATAAATTCAGAGTCTTCACCTGTGTTTGCTTTTACTTAGGGCTAGACAGGGTAGAAAAAACCCTTTTCATATTTTTTAATGTACCTACAGTCCTTGATGAATAATTATAAAAACCTGGCACTCCTAGAAAATAATTGCTAGAATCTCTTCAAATAATTTGTCATAAAATGTAGTAAAATTATTAGTCTCAGGTCAAAATTTAATTGAAAAAGCTGGAAAATGTCCCCTAATTCCAACTGAACATTTTAAAGGGCTTTCTGAATACAAAATGATAAGCAAGAACCAGAAATTAATACATTTATTTTAGAAGTGTACCTAATACATAACATAATATTACAGTAGGTATCACTAGGTGGCACTCTTACAAATATATTGATTTATCTTATCAGTTGATAACAACTGGGTGACTATGGTACTAATCCTGCTGGATTAGGGAGGTTTTTTCCCCTCCTTATTATTTGCTCAGTTTTTACTTTGGTTTGCCCTTTGGAAGTGATGTTATCAGAGAGGGCAACTGTGTGTTTCTATGTGTACCTATGTGTGTTGTTTCCAGCCTCAATATTAATTTTTCTTTCAATGATGTGCTGCAGTACTGAACTATTGGGAGAAAACCAACAGCAAGAAATCCAGCAAAATTTTACAGATTAATTTCACAGAGACATGCTTACAGTTATTTATGGATTTTCCTGCTTATGACAATCCTGTTAATTACAGACCAAGGAAACTTCAGCGCCATGTAACATCAGTTGATGTAGATTTGCTCTACCAAATCATTCCTAATCTAAAGCAGGTTAATTTCCAGGAGGTGCTTATGTCTGCTTTAAGCATTAGAGACATGGTTATCCTTTCAGGTGTAGCCTGTAGGCAAGGAGGATTAGCTTTTCACGCTGATATGGTCTCTCTAGATGTACTTAGGCATAATCCCCAGCAAGGATGCTCTGTGTCTCCTAAGTCTGATAGCAGCTAAAGGGCTGCCTAGCTGGCCTAGGAGCCTTTCTCTTCTTTATTATCCTAAAATAGAGATTTAGTTCAGACTTTATATTAATGATACTGGTGTCCATGTTCCAGAGAAACAGAAGATCACTGAGGGAGTGACCACAGGCAACTCAGAGAACAGCTCTGTTTTGTTTTTTCTAGGACAGTAATTGCGTTACAACAAGGCAAAAAATAGCATAGAAAGCAGGGCAGGGAAAAAGTACAGAGTAGCAGGAGCCATAAGTTGCCTCCCCTTCCACAAACACTCATTGAACCAGTGAAGAACTGAAAGGAGAAGCACAAAATCCCAAGGAGTGTATAAATAGGAGAGGGCTTGAAAATAGCTGAACTCACTAGGTCAGGAGATTCTGGGATTTAGATCACATTATCAAAGAAACAAACTGAAAATGCTCCCATTTCAGAGGGGGCTTTAAGAATGCTTTTGAAATATGGTCATCCATGAAAAAAATAAAACCACAAACAAACAAGCCCAAAATGCTGAATTATATCAGTTCTGGTCTCACCATTACCAAGAGTAACAGCAGATGAAAAAGCATGTAACAAAGTTGAGGCAAAAGGCATGAAATTGAGAGTCAGAAAATACTGAGAATGACATGCTTAGAGATAAAACTGTACTCAGTGTCAATGATAAATCAGGTAGGTAAAGGTGTCTGAGGGAAGCTGATTTGGGAGTACAGGAAGAGATAATCTGCAGAGCTGCAGTGCCACACAAGCAGGGATTGGAGCAGCCCTACACTGTGAAATCAACCCCTGCTTCCACATCAACCATGCAGGAGGGATTTGAGCCAGAGCAGAAACCCCTCCATACCTCACACCGGGGTAGTGGTGCTTCCACCCACCTGTGCAAGTTTCCTTCACACATACAACATGGGTAAGTGCTATTCTTGCTTTTCAAAACAACAAACTTACCCCAGGGAAAAAAACAAACAGAACAAACCACAAATCCCTGCCTGAACTCATATGTGACTAATCTCTTCTTGTGGGTATAATATAGGAAAATAGGACAACCGCTACAGCATATGCAGAATCTACTCAGAGGTTTTGAACTAAGCACAGGAGCTGAGTTCATCCTTTAAAACAAGCATCATATCCCAGTCCAGATAAAGAAACGGACTTGGCTACCTGTGCTGTGATGCTGTCATGGGAAACACTCTGAAATCACCTCAACAGGGTAAGAACTGAAGAAAGGCTACTCTTTGACTCTTTGCCATGGCGGTATCATGGCCAGTGTAACTCAAACACAGTTACAGATTTAATGCAAAGCAGACATACTAATGCAATCACTGAATACTGATCACAAATACCCAGATGTTTTCAAGGAGTAAGCAGAATTCCTTAAAAAGTACACATCTATATCTGCATTCGTTGGTCAGTGTCATGCATAGCTGTAAAATTTACAGTTGTAGAGACAGAAAGCAGCGAAGGAAACGAGCTGCAGCTAAGGAAACAGGAGAATGTAGGCAAAACAAATGTATGCAGTCTGCAGGCTAACAGTGTGACATCAGCCAAAAGGGAAATGGTGAAATCTGGATCTATTCAAATTGCAGTAACTGCAGAAAAGGTAAGCTGTGATAACAACTGGTCAAAGCCAACCAGTCTGCTAAAAATAACCCCAGTAGGAAGGATGGATACCGACAAATCAGATTAGATGAAGAATGGTATTAACTGTGCACTTTTGTTTCACCCTAGGCAAGGAACAAGTTTCATTTCTTACCTTTTAGAATAGGGTCAGCTAGCAAAGTGTTTCAACAAAAGAACAAAAACTACTTGAAAACCTTACAGCCACCCAGAAAATAACTGATGACATAGTAATAACAGCATCAATTCTGTTGAAACATTTATCAGTGCTGAAGAAAGTGATGACAAGAGCTCATGCAGAAAATACTGAGTTTGGGGTTGATATGATCCACCTCATGAAAAAAAATCAATTACTCTGGATAAAAAAATGTCATTAGGAAAACAAATAAGGAGACAAGGGTAAAACTTTAGCCACATCATACATGAAATCTTCATAGGACAAAACAGAAAACAAAACATGGCATAAAGTCCTTCCATAGATACCTCACACTGCAAAAGTATTCCCAGATGATTTTTTGTTGCAGATGATATAGCTCTGATTGCTTCCTTGCAATATGAGACAGATGGTGGTCATAGGCATAGGGAACAATGAGAGTCTACAATAAATAATGTCAACTCTTTCTATTATCCTGTGTCAAATTCTGACACCACTCACACAGGTGCATGGAAAGATAGTGAAAGGGTTTCCCCACTAAAAAATACACATGTTGCATCGAGAAAGCTACCCTGCTGTGCAACACAGAAGCAGATGATCAGCACAAAGCTCAACTTTTGGTGATTTACTAAACACCCTGAAAGGAAAATACGTGTTAATGTAGGCATGGCACAAGCTGTCAGTAGGAGCTGATAGAAAGAAGATGAGAAATTAATTTCAGACTGAAAAATCACAACTTAAACAAATTGTTTCTGTGATGCTTTTGGTCCTTCCTCTGCACTGTGTGTTTTACATGTAGTGGAGTTTTAAAGAAGGACCAGGTGTCTCGAGCTCTTCTTCCTCTTAGAACTCCTCCATGGGGTTTTCACAAAGAAACATGCCTTATTGAGAATTATTTAAGAATTTAACACAGAAAAAAATGAGCCCAACATTTAGGATTTATCAGCAAGAAATCAGAATCTCTGTGCTAGTTTGCTCAGAGATGCTGTTTGAGAGGTAGCTTTTTGCAGGCTTTCGAAAGAAGAAAGGCAATACTATATTGTGGCAGACTCCTGTGCAGAATTTGCCATGTCTTGTTACCAGTGGAGTGATAACTCTCTTAAAGAAGCAAAATGTGTCTCAAACATTGTAAGAGATATCTTCTAAAGCTTTTGCTTTTCTTCGCAATTTCTAAGATGGTTTAAATGGTTTAAACTTTATATTCTCACCCATTCCAGGTTCCTTTACATTCCCCATCCAACTTGACCATAAACACTCCCCCATGATGGGACAACAACTTCCCTGGCCAACCTCTTTCAGTGTTTCACTCTTCTCATCATAAAAATCATTTCTTCCTTATTTCCAAACTAAACCTGCCCTGTTTTAGTTTAAAACCATTGCCCCTTTCCCTAGCACTAGAGATCCTGGTAAAAAGCCTCTCTCTGCCTTTCTTACAAACTATATTTGTCCTACAGAGGCACTTTGTTAAAAAGAAACTTGTTCCTACTTATGGCTAGAATTCTGTATTGACAAGAGGTCTTCAGTATGAAGAAGAAAAAGAAACAGAGCCTACTGCCTTGTGCAAAGGTCCTGTGTGAGCCCCAGAACATTCTTTACATTGCTGTGCCTCCTTCTGTCCCCATAGGATTTTGCACTCTCATTTCATGGTTCTTTTGGTCACCCTGGCGGTGTCGTGACATTTAAGAAGCAGTTAGGAAAGCATAACAAGAAAAACGAGAAAATTTTAGCCACCCCCTGTACCTTCAGTTGTTCACCAGGGGAAGTTGCCTGGAGAAATGACAGTGACACTGTGCCGCGGCAGCTCCGGCAAACACGAGTCCTGGCTTCTGAGCCAGATGTCTGAAACATTTAAACAGCTGTCAGAGCCCTTTCAGCCCGTCATCAGGTCTGACCTTAAACCCAGTTTAGTTCTTGAATGTTCGGGGGAAAAGAAAAAGTGGAAAAAAATCGGAAAAATCCCCAACAGGGTAAAGTTACACAGCTGCCTGAAATATTAAATGAAAGGACTGAACATCTGTTCACTTGATTTTCAAACTTTAATGGTTTGGAGAGATATTCTGTTGTCTTAGATCCTTAAGAACATCTGAGACCCATGCAGCTTCAGCACCTGTGAAAAATTCTCTCTCAAAACATGCAGACACTTCAAAGCTTATTGCTCCTGCTCTTTGCCAAACATATGTTGCCAAACACCACAACAAATTATTAATAATATTTAGGTCATACTTTTGTGCAGTGTATTTCCCGAGTGAGCACCAAAACACTGCTTAAACATCAACAAGTTTTTAATGCAGGGAGTCAAAAACGACCATGAAATGGACCAGAGAAATCCCTGGAGAATTGCTACTCGGAAATAAGCAGAGTGTTAGATTGATCCGGTTTTGATTTTCACTTGTTTGGAGGGTTTTTTTTAGTTACTCTTTCATTTTAATTTTAAAATTTAAAGTAATAATTGTTTGCCAGGATCAGGTATAGTTTATAACGAACTTGTTAGCTTCCTGCTTCAGGATACTGTTGACATAGTTAAGGGAATTACGAGTGGGTACGGGAGGGAAGTATTAGCATTTATAAGAATAAGAACAGGTTCTGCAGTTAAACTATATTGTTTATATTTATATCAGCCATCAAGCCCTGTGTTCCAAGACATAGGATGTAAAATAGAGAGTAGAGAAATCTGTACTATAAACATCACTGTAATTTTAAGGCTTGATGCTTGCACTGTGCTTCTGGGACCAAATATAAAGCACAACGTTATGCCTTGCATGTTTTGCAATACCAGACTTCAAGAGAAGGAAGAAAGTAAAAAGAAAAAAGCTGGTCAGCAAGATTTCTGTGTATATTTCTGTTTTCATTTCCAATGAGTCACCATTGAAGGTATTTTTTATCACTCCACAGGCTTTCCTTTGCTTTCCACAACTTACAGCCTTGATGCTCTGAACTTTTAGCTTTAATTCCACATCTGGAATATTCAGGTTTTGATAAAGATTATTAAATATTGGTGATATTTTTTTCCATATATAACTTTAAAAAGAAAATGCCTAAAGATATGCTGGCTATAAGTGAAACTAGGCTGACTTGCTTGCCACTCATGCATTGCAAAAGGGTTTTAATGTTTTATAAGATGATGAATCAAATAAAAAAATGTATATCAGTAAAAGTAAACAGGTACAATTAATAGTAATGGTAATGATAATAACAGCATTAATAATGTAAATCCCATATAAGTCTCTTCAAATTCTCTGAAAGATAAAATGCAATTTCTAAAAACCACTAAAACTATTAATAAATCTCCATTAAAAATTAAAACATGAGAATCAAAGCAAAAGAGTGGAGGAGTAAAAAGCTGTTGCACTTAGAAAAAAGTATTTCATCAGATCAAAGGGGAAACATTTTCAAAACAAACACAAACTGTTGAGAAAGTTCAGAATTTGGGGACAAGGAGCTGTTAAAATGGAAGAAATTATATGAATGAAAAGCAGAATAGAAAATGATACAGATTACTAGGAATTCGTTGTTTTCCATAGAAGGAAATAAATTAATTCCTGGCTACTTATACAAAGGAAGTAACATAATTAGGTACTAATCTATGAAAGGAAAGCTAAATCATGAATAGAAGGCAGATTCTGCCACCTTGCATTATTTTTGAATCGTGGTGTCTTGCATGCTCCCATACTGCCACACACATACAGAATACTATAGAATGAAAATTTTTTTAAACTCTCATTTCCTACTTTAAACTAATTAAAAACCAAAAAATCAAAAGGTATGGCTTATTAATAGAGTGCTAGGTACACACTGTGACAATAATCCAACAAAAATAAGAAGAAAATTGATTTAGGAAGACATCCTTTTGGAAAGTAATCCTTTGCTGTCTGAAAGCCAAGGCTTAGGTGCAGTAAATTTCAGATATTAGGAATATTTTGGTTTCATATATGTAAACAGCTCTATGACTAGAGACAGGGTGCCCTAATTATGGATATGGGCTGTATAATGGCCATTTGTTGAGCTGTGCAGTTTTAGGTGACATTCCACATTTAACAATTGTGATGGAAGACCTCTGTGATACTCTTTACAACAGTGGCACCCTGAAGTCATATTTCTTCCCCTGTCACAAAGTATTTATTTTTATCAGCAGCTTGTCATTCAAATATATTAAAAAAAAGAAATGGAGAAATGGGCAGCAGCGGAGTCTCTATGTCAACCGTGAAGATAATGTCTCTCAATTTAGTACCACTATTTGATTATTATAAATTCCTAAATAATCCAACATCAGTTCAAAGACTCCAGGCATCCAAACAGAGAGAGGGGACAGAAAGCATAGGTGGTATTGAATTTTTCACTTAGTTTCATAAAACAAGTCATCCTGTTAATAACCTGGCTCTCATCCCAGCCAGACACAACACATTTTGAAGTCGTCTTTCTTCCTGACTGTGTCAGCTTTGTCAGCTATAACGAAATTTGGCTGAAGTAGGTCAAAACAAGGTGGACAGGCTTAATGACATGGGAGATCTTGAAATCTGAAGCCTACAGTAATAAAGCTAAAGAATTTTAAACTCATTCCTCCTCTGATTTATACAAACATTGAGGCAGGAAACAGAAGCTGCTACAGGAAAAATAACATTTGTTGTTCTATACTATATTAAAATATAATTTTTACATATGTATATATATACACACACACACACATATATCTATGAAATTTCTAATGGGAACTGGGGCAGGTGGGAATTCTGGCCGGGAGAGACCTGGGACGATGATGAAGCCAGTGTTTTCTGACTTTCTGCTAACCATTCTGTAATGCAGCCTACATTTCTACACTTCCTACACACAGAAATTCAAAACTATCATACACTTAATATAAACATTTTATTCTGCTCAGTCCTGTAATCAGGCAATGTTGGGTCATAACACAGGCCATGGTGATGGATACAAGAGTTTCACAGCATCATTAGCAAAGCTCTGGGATGCTGGAGCTTCTACTGAATATCTTTACTTGTGTTCTCATGCTGCAGGGATACAGCTTGGGATTTTCCATAGCTATACCTGTGGTCAGATATCACTGTGTTTCACTTCCATCTGCATATATGTCCGTATACCAACCTTTGTCAGTTGTTCAGGGGGGTCTAAAAGCAAAGTTATCTACATGAGTCAGAACTCTGCCATTGGTGTCACAGAGGCATTTCACTGCATATTTAACATACACATATTCTTATTCTTTAGCTGAAGTAAAAGTTTTGTTTTGATGACATCATTCATTTCTTTAGGAGATTGATGTTAAAGGTTTATCTGAAAAGGACACCTAGAAGTAATACATGTACTGCAAATATGAGAAATCGTCAAGTACATACCAAAATATGGTTTCCTGATTTATTATGCATTGTAACTCCTGTTCCATTTTATGAAAAAACAAATCCATTAATTTTATCTGTTTAAGTATATTCTCTGCATAGTGTGGCTTTGTTGTGCACACCGAGTATATGAAACCTTGTTTTGTATCGTAAGCAATGATCTATGGTTTTTTTTAAAGCTTTAATCTTTTTTCATTAGGGGGTGCTTGACTTGATTGATCATGTAGTGATCTAAGCCAAAACCTGCTGATTTTAAGCCTTCTAACAAACTGCTGCCCAGTTCTGCCAGCCAAAGTTGGAAAATGCCATATTGCTAAATTGAGAGACATTACCTGACAAGAACGTTGAGCAGGAGTCTGTGAGTTTCTGCTTCGGCTGTGCCCGAGCTGTGCCTGCTGCTTTGCCTAAGAGCCTGAAAACCAGTCACTGCTCTGCCCTTTTGCACCTGAGAGCCCCAAATCAAGGGCTAAGGAAGCAGCTCCATGGAGAAGCCCACCATGGTAGCTGTTGTCCTTCAATGCAGAGACTAGGATGGGCTGGATACCACTCTCAGCTCCTTCCGCTGTTGGGCGAGAGCAAAAATGCAGATTTCTCCTACCCCCAGAGCGAGGGCTGGCTTGGGTGAAAGCAGTGGCATACTTTCTTCCACCCCCAAATTGTCTCACTCCATAAAAAAGAGTTACAGAGGAGTGAACGGGATAAGAAATTTGCTTCTCTTTTGCAGTTCCAAGTTTGACATGCTGAATTCTGATAATGCTATCCTAGGATGCCTACCTACCTCAGGATATTGTGTGGGAGTTGTAGGTATCTAATTCAGAGACAGCTGATGCTATGGTGATGAAAGCCACAATGTGCTCCTGGGCTTTTTTGGGGGGCGGTGGGTTGGTAGACTGCCTGTTTCTGAAGTAGCAAGTTGCAAGAACACCCCAATTAAGAAATTGTGATCATCCTTCCTTTATAATTTTCCCTGACTTGGCTGTCCCATCTGGCATCCTCCAAATACGTCCTGCCTACATTTTCTTTCCATAGAAAATCCCAAAGCATCCCACAACATGCTGACATACAGCAGGACACGGGTATTTGTTCAGCACAGCCCCCTAACAGTACAGTACAAGAGACATTTACAGTGCTGTAAAACTCAACTAATGTGTTTAGTAAATCTGTTTCAGGAAAGGTTACAGAATGTACTGCTTTTACCATTACAGGGGAAGCATGGCTGCTATGCATTTGACATTTTGGAGTGTGTTTTCGTAGATCCTAAAAGGCCTTTTTGTCATATAATTATCTAAAATTTGTTCCCCTAGGAGACCTAAAAATTCACAACTTCTCTGTTCATATGCATCAATTTTGCTTGCATAGAATATTGATCCTTACAAGGTTTCCCTTTTTCTACATCCTGCTAGAAGGGCTCATACATATATGTATGTGTGTGTGAGCAAGATCTTTTCCCACCTTGCAAAGGTGATGAGGAGGACTGTAAATTACTTTATTTCAATTTATTCTGAAATGTAAACTTTTGTGAATGCATTTGTATTTCTACTCTTTTCCAATGCATCATAAAGTTCTAAGGGTTTCACAGCTATCATTCAGATTTTATTTGTGTCTTTTTGGAAATGTCAGGGGCAAGTAATATCATGCACTGCAGTCTGAGCGTGTATCTACATGTGCAATTTTATATTTGTGTTTGAATACAGCAGTAATCAACACTATTTTGAGAAACAAGCTTTGATCCTTATTGTTGCTAACAACAACATTCATACTACTGCACAGTATTCTTAACAAAGTGTATCATGGAGCATTTCACAATTCAAATACAATTAAAAAGCAACATCAAATAAATGTTTTATTTTGATTTAAGATATGAGAGATTCAGCTCTCTAAATACATAACCAAATTAAGAATATTAGAAAACAAATTCCAAATTGTCCTCTCAGAGAGCAGGGCTTTCTGCAGCTTACAGATGGCTGCAGTTCCTTCTGGACCACGAAATGAGGATGGAGTTCAGGTTATGAACTCCAAGGTTTCTGACATACCTCATGGCCACCCCATTACCCTCACAGCACCCAACAGCTTCATTATGTGGCTCCTTCTCAATAAAAATAGAATTTTTGGGGTCTATCGGCTCCACTTTGATGAAGATGATGTGACTGTCCTGTCAGCTTTGATGGCAGAGGATGCTCAGGTGACACTGAAAGTCAGAGAACATCCTCTTAAAAAATCTTATGTAAAAAGTATGACCCCAGCCTGAATGAAAAGCTGTAAAGAGGAGAAGAAAGCTAATGTTTATTTACAAATTGAGTAAATTTATGCAGGCACTCCCTGCAAAGCAATCACTGAAACACATAACAGCATTGCATTCTGAGTACCACTATAATTTGAAATCCCACATTGCTTTGCTAGTCTTGCAAATGTTTTTCTTGCTTCCTTATTTCACACATACATGCAGAAATTCACTTTCCTGAAGCTTATTATTTGACCCTGCTCTAACAGAGGGTCCAGAGGTCTCTGCACTTTAGATATCTATTTTATTTCTTAAAATGAATTCTGGATTTTATAAAAATGAAGATTTCAGAGTATTACATATATATATTTCAGATGAAAAATTTAGAGCAGACTGTACTGCTTCATCCTAGTTGATAAATTACACATTATGATACACTGTAACACCTCCCAGTAGTACTCCAAATATTATATATTTGTTTTGCATATCATCTCCTCTTGGGAAGTATGCTTTCCACTTGTGAGTTTAGTCACTGCCTCCAGCATAAGTTACATAAGATTAGAAGAATAGCAGGAAAACAGAGAAAAAAAATAAAATCTGAGGAAATGTTTGCATGCTAGAAGAGATGAATCGAATAAATTTACCAACTTACTGTCAGACTCATACAAAACTTTTGCCAAAGACCACTTCCAGGCTCAAGGAGACTGTTTGCCTAAATGAGACGTGAAAAGCCTTCAAACATACATCTCATATCACAGACTGCCTGTTGCTGGCATCACTGAGTTAAAATCCTGGCAACACTTTATTAACTTTTTTCTGACCTCTAGTTTTAAATTCAGTTTCCACCCTGGATTGATACGCTTATGTTTAAGTGATTGATACACTTATTCAAACTTGTTCAGAAACAGAGTGAAATTCCTTTAGTGATAGGTAAAATGTTTAAGACAGGCATGTGCTTCTTTGGTCCTGGTCCATAAAAATATGTGATAAGGGAAGGTTTGGCACTGTTTAGTTCAATTATCCCATAATCTCTCTGAAGTATTATATATCTCTATACTATCTCTGAAAATTCCACATGAAGGGGGAAGTAAGCCTGATGGATGGAAAAGGAGCTTTGTTAGCTCATCAGGGTAAAAGAGAAATGCAGTTCCCCAACACCTGAAAACCATTCTTGATGATTTGTTCCTCTGCACTAATTTACCCACAATTAAATTTATTAATGTTTCCAGGATGATGTGGTTCTCAGCTATTGCTGTGGTAAAGACTATTATTCGGTGAACTATTGGGTCTTAACATGGGAGTGAAAGAGTCCCATACATTTTATGTTTAAAATAAAAATTCTCCTGTCTAGTCATTATACAGAAGGGTTAAATTTGCTGTAATGCCAACCATACCAACCATGGCAACTACTCTGAACTTTTTCTGCATGCTCTACATCAATTTTCAAGCAGGTTCAATGCCTAGAAATGCTAGTGAGTTTTCAGGATGGTGTAGAACACTTAAGATGACCTGTGTGTAAAGAACCTTGAGACCCAACAATGTGGGCCTGCTAGTATCACTGAAGGCAATCATGCTTCTTTTATGCCTCTTTTGGAAGAATGGCAAAAAAAGTTTCTACTGAAGTAATAAAAAAAAATATATATTGTTGAATAATATAATCAGGAACTGGGATGGGCTGCCCAGGGAGGTGGTGGATTCACCATCCCTGGAGGTTTTTAAGGTGAGACTGGATGTGGCACTTAGTGCCATGGTCTAGTAACCACGGCGGTGTTGGATCAAGGGTTGGATGTGATGATCTCGGAGGTCTTTTCCAACCCAGCTGATTCTATGATTCTATGGATTTTTTAGCTGAAGTAGGTGAAAGCCCAAATTTCAGCCTCTCAAGAGCTGGCATCCATTTAAAGACTAAATTTTTCCCATTACAATAAACATGGGCTCTTACTTGCCAGTGATCAATAAGATTTATTTTTTTCCAGAATCCTTTTTATTTGTGTCTTTAACACATTGCATGCCTCAGCAAGGTAGCAAAAAACCTGAGACAAGAATTCAGTATTACATCTCCAGGGGGTTGACACATTTTGAGTCTTACAAATGCAAATAATACGAATTGCTGGTTGAGGCAGGATTAATCATATTCTGCTTAAAATGATTCTCACAACAATGAAATTAGTATACTGAGGAAAAAATGGGAGAATAGAGAAGAAAATCTGGCATGATTTCAGCCAACAATAGAACAAAAGCTGATGGGGTGATGTTAACTTCAAAAAATGTCTCTGGAGAGATGCAAGAGGTACATAGATTACTTGATTAAGATCAAAACAGATAGGAAATGTTGCCTGTCAGTGCTATTGGGTTTGAGCAGTACTACCAATATATAACTTGAACCATTATTTACTGTTGTACTGTCCCAAAGGTCTTTAGAAGATACATTTATACAGTACAGTCACCATATCTGTATTAAATCATGGGTGAGGATCTAGTCAACTTCTTTTTCACCTTCAGCTGCCTGAGCACAGACCATACAGACATGATTTAGAAATATATTGGCTACGCCTTATATCACAGGGGTCAGACTAGTCCCTTGCTGGAATAAATAACAGAGACTTCAAAACCAGTCTAATTTTTCTCATTAACCCATTAGGTTATCTTGACTGCATTTCCTCTTCCATTTTATATGTATTAAAATGTTACAAATACAACAGAAAAAGTAATTCTTTTTGCATAATAAAGAGATTTTTGTCTTCCTCCAAATTCAATTTGTTTGTTAAAAGAGCTGAAACATTGTATTAAAAATTGCCCTTCCCCCCACACCCCATGACCACCAAACAAAAACAAAGCATTTGCTTCTAGCAGTCTTAAATGATGTTTGATGCTCCAGAGAGCCTTCAACATTCATTATAGAGTCAACCAGAGCTTCATTAAATATCAGTCTAGCATGTGTATATGTGGTACTGAGTGCTGGCCTTGGGAGCTCCCCTAGGCAATGTTCTATAGGTTTCTTTCATCTGTCATTTTGCTTTGACTTGGGGCGATTATCACTTTTATCATTGACAATAGAAAACTCATTCCTTTGTGCATTGCATTTTCATTATTCCTTGCCCTGTGAGGATGACTGACACACACAGATTCTTTTTCATCTTTTAAAGTATTGTAATTAATCATTTTAAATTCTCGCCTTGGAGTGTTCTTTTATTAACATTGGTGGATGAAATAAAATTAAAACTGTGTATTGGTGCTAAGATAACTTGTTGGGTTATTCTGGCCTAGTAGCAAAAGACAAGCTCTCACAGAATCACAGAATCACACAGAAGGGGTAAGGTCGGAAGGGACCACAATGGGTCATCTGGTCCAACCTCCTTGCTCAAGCAGGGCCATCCCAGAGCACATAGCACAGGATTGCATCCTGTTCTTGAATATCTCCAGTGAGAAAGACTCTACAACCTTTCCAGGCAATCTGTTGCAGTGCATAGTCAGCCCCACAGTAAAGTTCTTCTTCGTATTCAGGTGGAACTTCCTGTGCACCAGTTTCTGCCCATTGCCTCTTGTCCTATTGCTTGGCATCACCAACAGCATGGCTCCATCCTCTTGACACCCTCCCTCCAGATACTCATAGACATTGATAAGTCCCTTCTCAGTTGTCTGTTCTTGAGGCTGAACAGGCCCAACTCTCAGCTTTTCCTTCAGGAGCTTCACGTCTCTCTTGTACTGAGCAGTCCAGAACCAAACAGACTCCAGGTGAGGCCTCACTAGGGCAGAGTAGACAGGCAAAATCACCTCACTCGATCTGCTGGCAACGCTCTTCCTGTACACCACCTGGCCTTCTTGGCCACATGGGCACACTGCTGGCTCATGGACAGCCTACTGTCCACCCCAGGCCCTTCCCTGAAGAGCTGTTTTCCAGCAGATTGGCCTGTCCTTGTGCCTGGGGTTATTCTTCCTCAGGTGCAGGCCCTGCATTTGCCTCTGTTGAACTTCAGGCTGTTCTTCTCTGCCCATCTCTCCGTCTGTTGATGTCCTTATGAATGGCAGCACAGTACTGTGGGATATCAGGCCACTCCTCCCAGCAAACTTGTGAGGAGGCTTCTGCCCCTTCATTCAAGTCATTGATGTATAAGTTAAACAATATTGGGCCAACCTTGGGGGATGCCACTAGTGACAGATTTACAACTCTCATACATTTTACAGTGGTTTAACTTGGTTGACCTGCATTTGGTCTGTCCTGGTATCACTAGCATGAGCGGGGTGTGAATATGGGCTAGGGAGTGCCTAACATTTTGAAACATCAGACACAAAAAGCTGAAAAAACTCAGCCTTTTTTCTCCATGGGAACATCACTGGGAATTTTTGAGTCTGAAAGTTAATGAAGGCAACTATAAAACAATTTTGTCAAGGAGAAAGAGAGATCTTAAAAGTACAGTGCTGGTCAAAGATTGAGGAGACCTGGGTTACTGCCACTGCCATGAGCTTCACAAGTTACCTTGTGACAAGTTCTTTTCTTGTTCTTTTCTTGTTTTCCACCTGCAAAATTAGGATATGAGTGTTCCTTCATCTCTCTTGGCTTCATTTGTTTAGGCTGTGGGCTCCTCAGTAGACAAGGAGTCTCTTATAATTGCCAAGGACTGAGTCTACCACAACCTCACTTAAGCACTGATGTCAACTGCACAATAATTGTGTGCCAATGCTGTAATGGTTACCGTCTGTGTGTTACATTACTGGGGAGAGACAGCACTGACAAAAGCACAGAGGATCCTTATTCCTGCTGGAGCAGTGCTGATCTCCTCCTCTCTGCACATCAGGACAAATTACCATAGAAACAACCAACAGCCCTGAAGAAGTGACAGACTCTCTCTGGAACTGGGAGGCACAGGCAACGTGAACATACAGCAATAGTTCTCTTTCTTTCTCTGTAATTTGTGTTTGCCTCAAAAGTTTAAAGCCTTCTTAGGGGAAAAAAAAAAACCACAACAAAACAACCATAAACAGCAACCATAAACAAAAAAAACCAAACTCCAAAACAAAAACAACCAAGAAACCACATAATATAGAAATAACATTAGACCAAAATTTCAGCAGTAATATTTGGCATTCTTTTACAATTTATTAAAAATACAGAATGTGCTACATTTTACTATATCTGTTTTAAACAGTGCCTGATCTAGCTCACTCTGCTTTATTTTAATGCCTAATTTTAAACAAAATATCTAGAATGTAAATCAAAGACATTTTCATACCATAACCTGCAATACAATCCTGTTTTAGGATTAAGCCAATTATTTTTTCTTCTCTTTGTAATTTCTGAGATGATGCTAAACTTCTTAGCATATGGCGACTTATCTTGCATTTTTTGCACTCCTCATGTTTCAAATCATTCCTATATAATATTAATTTTAGCTATATCTATATCAAGACTTGCAGAGAAGTCCTGAGAACACAAACTACTCTCTTTGTCGGAGTCAGTCTGGGGAAGTCTCTCTTGAGGCAGCTTTCTGGCTTCTCTTAGGTGTGCAACCAGGATAAACAATGGCCAGACACTCCAGAGACTCTGTTTCTGTATCAGTCCAGTGCTGTTCAGGTGTAGTGGCCTCAACTGGAAGTGAGTATTTACCTGTAGATAAAAAAATAAATAAATTTCACAAAGTTTTCCTTCCAATTATATACAAGATTAAAATATATTTTCACTGTTAGTACTGATGATGTATTATATATAATATCAAGATATCATCTTGAGCTCTGTACATTTTACTTTACAAAGCAAAACTTTTGTCCTTAAGAAGACTCAGTGACAGCCATCCTTCCATCTACTCCCACTTTAAACAGCAAAATGCTTAATATGTGTAACCAGATGTCTGAGGGTAAACTTATACCTATGCGAAGAAATATTTTTGACTTTTATTCCAATTTATTCTTGCCTATACTCAGAATAAAATTGCTCTGAAATAATATGCCACCCATTCTCCAGTATCTCACATTACAGCTCCAGATTCTTTATTATAAGATAATAGGAAAAATTCTGGGCTGTGGTTTAAAATGCAAAGATCACCATTTAAAGCCTATTTCGTATCAACTATCCATCTTAAAGAGAGATGCATTACATCTTAGACTGCCTGAAATAGGATATTTAAAATACTTGCAGTTGGGTTGCAGAAATTTGAATTCTTAAACTTACGTTCTACCCAAAAGGGCAGAGGAAGTTGAAAGAAATTCTTCAGTAAAAGTAAAATGCTTAAAAAGTTGTTTGTGATTTGAAATTATTTCCTTGAAAGAAGGGGAGACTAAAGTTGTAAAACATCTGCCTAACCAAGTACTGAAAACAAGATCCACATCTTTTCAGTATAAAAAGAATCTCACTTTTGCACAGATTCTCATCTAGGTTACCAAGGAACACCAAATGAATGTGATAATGAGGGATTTTTTGCATTACACAGTTTTCACAGAGGCTGATTGGATAAATTTTATTCAAGGAAAATCTCACTTCTGAAGATTTGTGAAGCCAGATGGTGCCCCATGAAGCTGCCTTGGAGCAAAGTAGTTCTCTTATCATTTGAGAAATGGCCCATTTTTTTAGTTACATATGGAATTCTTTTTGCTTTAAGGACAGCATTTGGCAAATACTGTAGTCTGTGTGTGTTTGGTGATCCCCACTGCCACAATTATTTCTATGAGTCATCAGAAGAACTATAATCCAGTAAGAAAACTGCCAAAGAAAAAGCTTCTATTAGTTAAAAACATTTAATTACATTTGCTACAGAATTCAGGTTTCATTTTAAATTCTGGAAAATATAACCCGTTCAGTGAGTGGCCCATGTCATCTTTCAGTGTCCACGCTTTTGAATAAAACAAAAGAATTGAAATATTTAATGATTTTTAACAGCAAAATATGTGATATCTACTGTGTCATTACTTTGTTTATAGTACATACCAACCAGTTGAGGTGTGCATATAGTGAGATATCAATTTACTGGACACTTCACATGAGGAGCACTTCAGTGGAAATACATACATCTTACAGAATAGTTAAGAGGAACTTATGATGGCTTGTAATTTTGGCCTGATGCCTTATTTAAATAGGTCGGCACTGCCAGACTTATAGTATAATTAATGTTGATTAAATCTATGTAGGACCAAGAAAATATGAAGTAACAACTGGTTTGGAACTGTTTTGAATATGACATAAGTAATCAAGACAAAGAAATCTAAATGTCTTGTGGATGCCCAGGTTATGATTCAACCCTGATTGAATTTTACCTAATTGCTTGAATATTTAAACATTTTAATTACAGGCTGTTAGTGTTAAGGAGGGGGTGGGGTTCATTTCTGGGTTTTTTTCAATTAAATGTGACTGATAATGACAGCTGTCATTAGCTGAAAATTAATTGTTCAACAAATAAAATATGTTAATGAATACGAGAAAAGGTTGCTTATACGAAATATTTAGAATCAACTTAGAATGAAGCAAGAGAAATAACCCCAAACTTCTGCGCAAATATCCTACCAAATACAACTTGATAAATAGGTTAAATATTTAGAATATATTCTAGAAGAAAAGCTCATCAAACAGAATATTAACGCGTCAGGAATGATTTTGTGCAGACAGTTCTACAGAGCAAATGCTCATGCAAAAATTAATTTTCAACACTGTTGGGGCTGGTGTCATGCAGGAACTTTCAACACTTATCTTCCAGAATAAGAGCTGATAAACCAAGATTATTTTGTTGCTGTGTATGTTCTATGGTCTCTTGTTACACCAACACTCAAATTATGTAGCACTGTGAGTCTGCATCCCAAAAATTTCAATAATCAGAAATTATTTTCCTGTTGACTGTCTTCTGGGACCTTTTAACTCTGCCTAAATATGTCTCTTCTGCCCTTAATGTTCTCTGGTTTCACTGAACAGAGACAGGATCTATTAGTCTTCTTATTTTGTCATGTCTGCAATATTATGATACAGAAAAGATGCATAAAATTACCTGCTTTCCCACAGAAGAGACTGTCAGCAAAGGTCAGCAGAAGTCATGAGGGGAAAACAGGACCTTCTACTACAACTTACTTTTCCTCATGTCTACCATAAAGGGAAATTAAGATGTAAAATTTTGAATGAAATTGAGCCAGACACTTTGAGAGTAGAGTCACAATGAAACACACCCACTTCAAATCTGTGGGAGGTGGTTGGCTGGTGCACAAGGCAGCACAGGTTATACTCAAAACATGAGTTAGCTTCTTGGTTAGCTCTGCTTTAAGTCAACCTCTCCAAGTCAGTTAAGGCTAACTATCATGGACTGCTTTGGAAGTGAGTTCATTTCATTTGCAGTCCAAAGAGCAGACACTTATTGGATTTATTTTCCATTATTTACAATGGAAATAAGCTCATCACTATTCCATGTTACATTTCATATTAATCAATTCATTTCTCTAGCTTGCAATCAGTTTATTAGTTCCAATAAGTGCTTCATGAATTGTTAATGGTAACACAAAAAAACCAAAATCCTGAATCTGGTTAAAAATAACACCCTTTGAACATTTAGGCCTGCTGCCACTATTCTGTGTGACTGGTGTGGGGTAGAACACAAATCGCTTTCAGCACAATTATTTGTAAGGGTCAGCTTGGCACCATGGATTACAGCTTCAGGATGTGACTGTAATAAATATTGTATGAGAAAATATCCATAACCTTTTGAAGAAAAGCAATGCTATAATTTTGTAGATGTGTGTGGCAAAGCCTGTATTTTATTAGATCCATCTACCAGAGGTGCTAAGGGGAGCTGTCAGTTGTTCTTAATTAAGACCTTAAACTGAACACAAGAATATCTCAAATATACACAGATAGTGTCATTAAAATATGTATAAAATAGTCTCAGAAAATAAATTTATTTTGATATTCCAAAAATATTAACTGTTTGTATACAGTAAGTAGACATTAATATTTCCTAAGGTTTCATTTGCACACAAACATAGTGTTTGGTGATCAAAACCCCTACTTCACAATCAGTTTTGGAGTTGTCCTCTGTAGAGATGCCCAAAAGATAGTATTTTTATTTTTCTGGTGAATTTATTCCAAAATTCCAACACTCCTGAGGATTTTAATTTAAGTACACCTTAAAGGAAATGCTCTGTACACTAAGAACCATTTTTCTTATGGGTATGCAAATAATTTGTGATACTGTTCAAGATAAAAACCATTGAAATTTTATCTCAAAAATGTCTCCTCCAACTTCTGATTCTCTGTATAAAAGATGACATTTCCAAGTTATCACATGGGCAATAACCTCCATAAACAAATAATTTAACACTGCAACTTAAGGAGAAATTGATGAGTATTAAAAATTATTCAAATTTTATTATTTTGTTTTTATCTTGTTGTCATATCCAAGCCCATAACATCATGGAGAAGCATTATAACTGTACACATAGCAAGACAAAATGACCACAAATTTGTCTTGGCAACCAATAAATCTCATCTACTACCTTTCTCAATCAGGATGGGTTTTTTTAATTATTTTTAAAATTACTTTATAAATAATTTAATTTTTAAACAAGATATAAAGCTATTTTTTGTGTGTTCCTTCACAAAGATTTTTTCCACCCTTTTTGATAGATTTCTCCAGCCATCATTTATTCATATTTCTTTATTTCCTACAGTAGTAGCTAAAACAACTAGCAAAACCCTAAAAAACATGAGACTAAACTGACCAGACATTGAAAATATGTGACATCTTCTCAAATGAAAATGGAAAAAACCCCATGAATCACCAATAGTATGTTCATGAAAACTCTTATCCAAGCAATGATTAACATCTAATAATGCTTATACATTACAAGGAAACAAAAAAAGTAAAATCTCTAGAGATGACAGTTACCACTTTGTTGGTGACAACTACTATATGTCTATAACCTGTTTTTCTTTCCAATTACAAAAGCAGGGTGAAACTTGAGATTTAAAATTGACTTTGCAAAGGGGGGAAGAGTTTCATTCTAATTCAGCAGAGCTTCTAGTTCTCATGCAAGTTATCAATTTATAAGGCCCAAACCATCCTTATTTTGAAGACAAATGTAATCAATGAGTTTTAAAGTGTTTCTCCCCAGAAAGAGCATTATACTGTGAATTACCATGAGATGCCCCAACTGACATGGATGGCAAAAACACCAGCAGACTGCAGAGGTGTAAGGTCAGACCTTCGATTTCTGGGTGAAGTCTCATCATCCTGTGGGCCTTCCTTGCAACTGTACCTCCCTCTGCCTCGGGCACCAAGGATGGAAGGAACAGAAGCAAACAGCTGAGAAAGAAATTATTTTTAGGCACCTGAATTTAGATTACATTTAAGAG
The DNA here is from genome assembly GCA_013397135.1 of Pachyramphus minor. Classification (NCBI taxonomy): domain Eukaryota; kingdom Metazoa; phylum Chordata; class Aves; order Passeriformes; family Tyrannidae; genus Pachyramphus; species Pachyramphus minor. The sequence goes on from VYXB01003858.1 coordinate 189,897, forward strand.
CTGACCGGTGGAAATGGGAAATGGTAATTATAAAGGACATAAGAAAATAATTTGCATTAGTAAGAAAGAAGAAGGGCCCAGGTTGTTCTGTCACTTCAAAAGAAGGGGATAACACATTGTTGTACAATATCCAAAATAACCTCTCTTTTTCCAATTAACAGGATTGCGTTAGAGGTTCAGATTCTCATGAGAAATACTGAACTTAATTTCACAGATGCAAATCATATTCACTCTTTATCTGAATGAATTTAAGATTTGAAATAGTATAATTACAGAAAACGCATTTACTTTTATTACACCAGTTTACCTTACATGCTGCCGGTTATATAGAATATATATTCATGCAATGGGTGCATTTCACAGTGTACAGGAATCATACTTTTAGCATTTAAAATCCTGTTAAAATTGTCCCCCACATAAATAGAATTTTTTTCAGGTTTTCCTTAAAAATAAGTTTGAAAAACCCCTTTGCAGTGTCCTCACCACAATGCTTTCCCCCATCCCCTATTTTTCCCTAGAAGCTTTGGTCTCCTAATCTTGGTCACAAAAAATCTTGTAGCTAAAACCTATTTTTATTAGGAACCATTTTGTTAAATTTTCTGGTCTTCTTTTTTGATTGGTTCTGATGACAGTCAGTCTATCGAACCTAGAAGAGGTTTGATTAGGTGGCATCAGGATAGTATATCTTGCTTAAAGAGCCTTAAGAACATATTTTTCTCCTTTTGTATTTGGTCAGAAGGGGTTTAAAAGTGCAAGATCAGTTTTAAAGAAGTCCTTGACCTTTCAAATAAAGTGACATAATTGTTTTGTGCAGTTATGTATTAATGTTACTCTGAAAATTATGTGTTTAATGTTAAAAAATAGTGCTACCCATCTTTTTTTTTTAATCTCAAATTGATGCACACTTGAAAGTTATCTAGAATTAGAAGAACTCAAAGACAGAACCAATCAAGTCTAAGGCATAAGAAAAGTTGGTCCTTATTTTGGGTAGGAGAATGGAAAAGGTAGTTTACTATGTGGGCTGTAAGAAAAGGAGATGGCAACTGGGTGGAGGAACAGCATATTTTCTAAGAGATCCTTTTTATTTCATTGTAGACTCTTTAACATCTTCTGCTTCCATTGAGAGGATGCTCATGCCTGGAGCGAGGGCTTGGACATCCTTCCCAAACTGGCAGCATCAGCCCAAGCCCTTGGCTTTGTCCATCTTCCTTCCATAGCAGCAGTCAGAGCAGTAATAACCCCAAATATCATACTGCCTTTAGGAAGGTGCTGTGTCCAGATAAACCCAACTGCTAGACACAGGCCTCCAAGGTGCTTGCTTACCACTGTATTGCTGTTCTCCTTTATTGCAAATTACCCTTGGAGAAGTAATTCTTGCTCTTCATTTGTGTAAAAATTGAAAAAGAAATTTAATTATTAACAAGGTTATATGTATTCAGTTCTTAAGGTGGGTCTTTTCTGTTGAAACGCCACAATGACTATTTTACATCAAAGTGAAAATTATTAAGATTTGTTTGATAAACACTGGATAACAATTTGATAAAGACTGGACAGTCAATTAATATTTCTAGAATATTAGTAAAGAATCCTTGAAAAGATTAAGGGAGAGCATTGAGACTTGGTATCAGATATCAATAATGATTACCTTTATATTAGTCCAGAAAGTAATAGTAACATGAACTATTACTTTGCAGTAATAGTTACATTCAGTAAATTGAATTCAAACATAAAATATTTCTTCTCTGAACAGTCTCAGTCTATAGTGCAAATGAATGCTGCATGCATAAGTTCTAGCCATTAAGCACAAAAATGATATGGCACAAAACCTGCATCTACAATGATTGTCAGACATAGATGAAGCCAAATGAAAGCCAGTTGGAAGCTGCTCATAAAATTTGGCAGTTAAAATACATATTTGAAGCCTTATGGCTGCATTCATTGCCATATGTTGAGAGCTGTCCCTCTCTATTTATTTGCAGCTATTGTATGTTTGGAACTGTCCACCCCTATTTATTTGCAATCCCTTAATTAGACATAATGGCTCAGCTACTAAAAGATATTAACATATTGCTGCAGATTGAAGGGAGAACAACATATATAATTAAAGATTGAGAGGAGAGTGAACCATGTCAAAAGATCAAGTTTGATTTAGTCACACAATAATAACCCCTACAGCCCTTGTTCTGTCAAGGTCCATTTCAGCCTATATTCTAGATTTTCTCTCAAAAGTAATAATAGATGGAAAAAACAGTTAGAAAAACTAATTCAGCCTGCAAAAGTTTGATCTAAACTCATCCCAGTGTTCCTGACCAGGCTGTTGATCAGCAAGACTACATCTAGTTCTGAAAAAGGGAATGGTATATTGGATACTGAAGTCATCAACAGGCACTGTTTGGAGGCTAATATTTTGGAAAGGGCCTCTCAATGCCTTTTGGACATGGCATATCGACAAGTATAGCAAGTGGGAGAAATTATTTTTACCATAGTACCTTTGTTAGTCTGATTGAGAAATATATCCCAGCAGACTCAATGCAGAGGAGAAATTAAGCAGCGTCTTCCCCTCCACCAGCTCCAACTAATTCTGACAATAGTGGCATGACCTTTTAATTCCAGCTCCCATTGTTTCCCCAGTATGTTATTTTTCTCCTGATTTTTCCTCTTTGCTGTGCTTCTTTTCCTGACTTCTAATATACATTGAGTCCAGGCAGCAAAAATACACCCACCTTTTTGCAACACTGCCATAAGACTGTAACCCAAAAGCAATGCTTTAAACAACATAAGGCTGCTAAAAGTTTGCTGAGTTTCACCGTGGCTGATGAGCCATCACATTGTGCCTGCAGCATCCCAGCAGCAAGGCTGCAGGAAAAGGAAATTCCAGAGACACAAGCTGACAAACAGAAGTTGTGTTTTCTTTTCTTTTTTTTTCTTTTGTTTTCCTACCGCGCAAGTTTGTTTTGTTATAAAACAAATAGAATCGAACATCAGAAGCAAAAAACAACACTTCAAAACTACCTAAATTGCCTGCATCTTCTTTTTCCTCAACATAGCTGTTGATACATGCTAAAAAAGTCTGCTTAAGCCATGGTTTTGTATGTATGTTCGTATTTTACAAACATACATACATTTTGTATGTATGTTTGTATTTTACAAACCATATTTGTAAAATATGTCAAAGTTTAAGGAGAAGGGATGATGGAAACTTCCAAATTGAAAATCTTATTTAATTATGTGCAAGTTATAGATTGTTTTCTGGATCATTTCAAAGCTGGTTATTAATAGGTCAGAATGCTTCTCGTGCTGGCTGTTACCAGGAGAGGAAATTTGCTACAGCCAGATGCAAATCTTGTAACAGCCAAAACATGTCCCTACAGACATCTGACCTCTCAATATCATGTGTCCATGACAGTGTGTGCTCTGTCTAAATATATTTTCCCCCAAGAAGTTCTCATAAGACAGGGAAGACCTCTTATCATCTGAAGTATTTATGCATCCTGAAGGCCAAGATAAAGAAGAATTTAGGTATTGCAGTCCAGAAATTTGGTTCCCAAATACCCCCCTGTTTATGGGACTACATAGCCACTTAGCAACTGGTAGGCTCCCTCATCCTTCAGCTTCCATATATACCTTCCTTTTCAACCAGTACTGAAAAATTTAGCATTTCAAATTTTTGATTGGTATCTTCAAAGGAAGTGCCTAATAGATGCCACAGGGAAGATGGAAGCATGTATAATGAAAGTAAGGAGAGCCACATATGCTAAGAGGAGGAGTGATAGAGCAAAGAGCAAGTCAGGTCCAGCTTTGTAGCACTTTCATATTCACAAAACAGCCATTGGTCAAGATATTTTTTGCCTGGAATGCATGCTTCAGCTAGAAATGTATACTTGAACCTCAAGACCAGTCCGATCTTTTTTGGAAGGTTTGATCTGTACCCCACCTACTCTCTGCCCATGAGGAAAATAACAAGTTTTCCCCCTAAAATTCATATTATACAGTCATCTTCTTTTTCCCCTTCCATCATGCTTTCCCCATGGCATAGCTGGTTATTTCATGTAATGCCCTGTAAATACTAACTCTGCTGGGTAAGGCTTAAGGGAAAACATTTCAACATTTCCAGCATAATGAATTAGAGAGGGACAGATAGGCTTGTCTTTTTTTGAAGTTCCCAGACTGACATCTATCTGCCTGCCTTTTATTCTCAAATAAAAGCCTTTTCTAAACCTTTTCAAAGGCATGAGCCCTCCTGATAGAAGTACACATTTACTCAGCTCTGATCAGCAGGATTGTGAAGTGAACATCTCCCATACAGCTTCTGGCAAGGATTAGGAAGAAATCAAATCAAATCTGAGATTTGCTGTTAATTATGAATGTCTAAAAGGAAGTGTGGAAATTGAAGAGAAAGAAAGAGATAGGTCTGCAGCTTTTAAGTAGGGACTGTTATGACCTCAAGACGAGGCTCAGAGTCAGGGATCCTGTCAACTAATTCACACAAACATTTCCTATGAGGTAATACATTTTACATCTTATATTTTCAGATTCTTGAAGAGATAAGCAGGGGAAATAGCTCACTGATGCATCTCAGGAGAAAATCTTTAAAAGAAATGTTAGAATTCACAGCAAACAGAAGTATTGCAGTATAACCTACAACATTCCACTTAGGTAGGTTATTTCGTTGTCCTCATAGAAAAATAAAGTTTCTTCTGCCTGCACAGAAGGAATTTAAAGATTCCAAAAGGCAACTGCGTGAAGAATGCTAACTGTAAAACATATTATTCTTCTATAGTGCTGAAATATAAAGTATTATAGAACTCCATAAAGTTTGCATGGGATTGCTCATTCGGTGATTGCATTGGGAACACACAAATATGTATATTGGATATGCTGGATATACAGAACTCAGAAAACAGCAAGAGTGAATGCTATCAGCTGATATGTTTAACCCATTTCCATTGGCACATGGAGCAAAGGAAACTTGTGGCTACTAGCAAGGGCTGTACTAAAATCATTAATCTGTGAGTACCCAAAAGCTTTCTCCATGTAAGGTCCTGTTTAAGACAGTAAGCAGCTTTTGCTGGATTAGTGACCTGGGCTTTCAGGTTAGGAGATGTGTCAGAGATGGGCAGGAAGTTCAAAGCAATGCTATTAATCATCTATAAACTCCATGTGCCAATGCCACAGCCAAAAGCAATGCTGAAAAGTATCATTGGGAATGAGGACTGTGACTGGCTCTTCCATGTCTATTAATAGGGGATGGGGGACAGAGGGAATACAGAAATAAACATCAATTTCTAAACTGGCATTTTAAACACACTTGTGTTTTCTTTCACTTAATGTGAGAGCTTATTTTTCAAAACCTAGAAAAGCACACATGGTTACACACAACTCTGATTCTTTCCAGAAAAACATGTATTATAATTAAGCTTCCATATGCAGATATCCTGCAGGACATTTATTGTTGAAGCAATTATGCAATTACACACATTTGTTCCTTTACAAAATAAGCAGATCTATCCGTTACTCTAGATGCATCTGATCATGATAATTGTAGTGCCCTGAGCTCTTGATACTTCCTGAAGCAGGTTCCCCAAGTCTAATTTAAATATAACAAGTGTGTCACCTCCTGTATATTAAATTCACACTTGACACTGACTTTAAGTCAGCCTACTTGGCAGCTTTTGCTAATATAGCTGTATGTTTCTCACCTACAGAGATATCTTTTCTTTCCAGAGTAGATCTTATAAAAATGTCTGCAGGAAAACCTGGAATTTCTGTCAAAACAGAAGCCAGGCAATTGCTTGATTCTTGATTTCATCTGACATTGCAAGCCTCAATTTGAGGCTTGAAATAGATTGATTTACAAATAAACAAATAGAAGTATAGAACTGAAACAATGAATATACATCATGCTGCATCTTTTCTTGGAATACCAAAGATAGCCCAGGGTAATGAGTGTATCCAGGATGAATATATTCAGATTAGCAATGCAATAAAAATTGGCATGCAGATACCTCTCAAGTATAAGAATCAAAGCTAGAATAAGAAAGTGTATGAGTGACAGCAACTGTTTCATGTCTTGTGTACGGAGATTGGAAATAGAGCATATTCTTTCAGAAAATGTAAGAAATACATGTGGTTTTGTGACAGATTAGCATTTAAAGTAAATGTATATTAATTAGATAAATTAAATCATGTTTTCACAGTGACTGTAATTTGCAAAATGTGTGTCAGACTGGAATGGTTTATTAATACAGTTTGTTAATGGGATGCTGAGAGTGTTTTAAATTGAATTAAATTAACACAAAGGTTTGTTAGTTGAATAGCATCTAGCTGAAGGGGTTAGCAATCATGATCAATTGCAATATGCCACAAAGACAGATTTCTCTGCAGTGTGTAGTGAAAAAATTACTTATATTATGAATATACAAGAAAGTTAAGACAGTAATTGAAAAAAGTAAAAACATTGGGCTTAGACACTACATTGTTTCATCACCTTATTTTTCCTATTTAGGAAAGAAAACAGAAAAAAAAGAGTAGAGTTGAATGTTCTGACCTTTAGATTTACAACTTACTCTCCCAGTTTGTTAAACATCTTTTCTACCTATTGCATACAGAGGATACAACAGCTGGAATAAAGAAACATTCTGATGGCTGTTACATCTACTAACATTCACCCTTGTCATATTTTGCACAGTACATTAAGCAAAAACATCACAGGCAGTTATTACCAAGCCTGCTTTCTATTTCAGTGAATCTTCGTTAGGCAGGGGCAGGAGAGCAAGAGAAATGGGCAGAGGTGAAAAAACAACAAACGAAACAAAACCCCCAAAACAAAACAGAGTAATTACATTGTACCATGTTAGGAGCAGTAATGAGGTTTTCAGAACCACAATGTACTTGTTATGAAAGACACGATAAATGTAACACTAAAGTGAAAGAGAAGAAACCAAACTGTAAGAAACCAAACACAAAATGTTGCTATCAAACCAGCAATCTAATCATAGGGATAGAATAACAAAGGGGAGAGATTTCAAGTGCCAAGATGCACAGTAACTTTATATCACTGCAGTGGGGGCACAATGCAGTACGATGAGGCATAAGGTGATGTACTTACATCTCCCAAGTGCATTTTATGTACATTCTTGTAGGTATCTTCAAGATGTTCACTTTTTTTTTCTTGTTGTTGTTTTTCTTCTTAGTACATACTAAGAAGCTGTGGCTCACAGGCAGCAGAGGAGGTACAGGCTCTGCTGAACCCCTGGGTCCCCTTGGGGCTATCCTGGGGATGAGCTGGTTGTATGGGAAGTCCTCTGTGTCTGCCCACAGGTACCAGCACAGCCAGACATGGGTTGTTCAGCATCTGACACAAAACACTTTGGAAGGGGAAGGCAACTGCTATTCCTGCAAAACATTTATTTCCCTGCTCCTTTGCGTTTCTTTTACCTCTTTTTCTGTCTCCTCTAGTCCCCTTCTCCAGTCTGTGAATAGTATTTGGTAAATTCTGGTTATATTTGCAAATAATCTGGAGGTGATGGAACTTGATTTTGCAAATGTGGTGGCTGAAAAGCTAAAATTCACTAAGCCTCAGGTTACCTGCAATTATCCAACTGGCTCTCTTGATATTTACTCTTTTAAGGTGGTGCCAGTCTGGAAAGAAGAGACATTGACTGTTGTCAAGGGCTTTTATACCAACGTGAGTAAGCAAAGAAATTTCAAATTCAATGAAATGGATTTGAAAAGACAGGAGTAAACAAACATCTCCTTTTATACAAGAGATATAAGTGATGTTGTGAAGGGACTATTCCATGTAAGCAGATGACTGAGGGTACTATCTCACTTCACCACAGACCAAATAAATACTTACTTTATTCTTGATGGAGTAACATGACTCTTAGTCATGTTTTCTAAATTAAATGGTTATTATTAATTTGCAGCAATTACATCTTACTGCAGATCCTTTGAAAGGTATAACTTCCCGGAGGAAAAAAAGCACACTTAATTGGCATAAAGAAGCAGAGAAGGTAGTCCACAGCCCACTGAAAATGCCATGATTATATGCCTTATTTGGTTGTAGATAAAGCCTTTAAAATACTAATAGTTTAAGAAAAACTCATTGAAGTTTTAAAATAAACACATATATATATATCTGTATATATTTTTTATACTTGTTGCCATGCCCTTTCCATATTCTGTGTGAAAAAAATAATATTAAAAACTAGGAATCATGATTGTTATCAAAGTACACAAGCGATAACAAATAAAATCAATGGTCCTTATCTTGGCATACTATTGAAATCACCAGGAATACAAAGAATTTCCTGACATCTCTTTGCATGAGAAATCTAGTATGAATGTTATTCACACTCCCACAAAGGTGAATAATTATAACACATTCTTATCCATATCTTACTTGCTGATAAGAGTGTGTCTGGGGAGCCAGAGAAACCCACTTCTTCTTAGGTATAAAAAAAAAATGTCATCCAGAAAAAACCTGCCCACCTTCATTACAGAAAATACTAGCAAATACCAGCAATATCTTACTGTCAGTCCATTGTTATTCCAGTTAGCAAAAATATATATGTACTTATACAGACAAATGCATGAAAAAAATCAGGTTCTGATCTTCTGTTATAAATAGGGTTTACTGCTAGGAAAAATACGGGCTTAATATTTAATCTGAGGAAAGCAAGATAGAAAATTTATGTGCATGGCTGGAAACATTGGACACCTTAATCAACTTCACCAGAGAGATCTCTGAGGAAGAGAACAGAACACACCTACTTTACCCAATTGTTTTGCTCTTGTCTGGCACTGAAACTTGTGTAGGAATTTATTCTGTGATAAGGATTAAAAAACCCAATTCATTTAGTTTTCCAGTGCCATTCCAATTAATTTCATGGAGATTAAATGCTCCTTGTCTAAGCTTATGTGTCCTGGTTCCTGCCAGGACAGGGTTAATTCTTGCAGTAGCTGGGAGGGGGCACAGCCAGGACACACAGATTATTCAATACCACCTCATGTCATTGCTGAGGGTGGGAAAAGGGACTCTCTTCCAAGAGAAGGGGCTCATTCCAGTCGAGAAAACATGGCAGAGGGAGCCATTCAGTGTTGTCTATTATTGGAGTTTTTGTTTCCCATGTGAATCACTTATTTTCTTATGCATTTTGTTATTAATATTGTTCCTGTTACAGTTTGTTTTCTTATGTCATTGCTGTTTCCAGTAAATTTTTCTTATCTCATCCTGTGATCTTTGCCTTTTGTGCCTCCAATTGGATGGGGGAGGGGGACCCATTCAGTGGGAATGCCACTGTTGGCAAATACCATTCCTAAACCACAACACTACTCTATTAATTTATCCTTTTGGAAGGAATTCTATCTTTAGCCAAAACCCAAGCAAAATTATACTATAACAGTACTAGAACTATTTTTTTCTTAAATCCTTGTTTTCCCAAAATTAAATCCAGTAAAAAATAAGTCCCAATTATAGCACACTTAAAACATATTTTAGTTATTGGGCATCAAAGTTCTGGATGACATATTATATAGTTCCATAAGTAAAGAAAGAGTTTTTAAGTTTCCTTGAACTGAATACAGAGATAATATCATGATGCAGACCTGTTGCTAATAATTGCAGTGATGGAGTCCAAAGAAAATTTTCTGTAATTAACATCAAAACCACATAGACTTCCAAATACAGGTACCTGAAACTCTGCTCTCCTGTTAGATGACATCCAGAGTGAACTGCACAGTGCTATCAGAGTATTATTTCTCCATTATTACTTGACTGGTTTACTAGCCACACTTCAGAATTTTCTTCAAATTAAGTCTAAAAGCAGTCACAAAAAATGGATATCAATGAGGAGATGTAAACATCTGGGTTCTACATAGCAAAGATATGCATGAGGTTTTGTTGCTTAAATGCAAGTTTTCCAATGCATCAAGATCTGTTCTCTAATCCTAAAGAACATGTGTAGACCCCCCCCCAGATTTTTGAGGAAAAAAGTAGTACTGAATAATGGGACAGGTAGTTATTTGTTCCTATCAGCTTCTTCAGTTGTTTCTATTCTGTTTCTATTTCACAGCCTTTGTGTTCACTGACTTCTGAATGAGGCTTATCAAAGGGACAATTGGATTACATTTGTATCAGAAGAAATCACTAAATAATGTTGAGAAGTGTCACTTTCTCAAAAAGAACACTAATACTTCTTTGGGGTCTGTTACATAATAGTTTTCTGTACTATAAATTCATAATTTAGAAGCCAGAGTAGTTTTTGTTCCCAAGGACAAGTGTCCCGATTTTTTTAACTGTATTATCAAGGGAAGCTTGAGCTACAAACATCAAGAAATATGGTTGTAATTTTAAAATATTAAAAAATTCAATTAGACTGGAGACAGCAAGTGAATTCTTGTATGTATTTTCCTTCTGCTTGGAAAATCTCTCTGAATTAAAAATCTCCCTTGGCTGTCAATACCCATAAATGAATAAGTTTACATGTTAGGCTAATTTCATGTGACAACAGCAAGCAGTCCCCTACTGACAGAGGTTGACATACAGTACAACTAACACAGAAACAACACAGAGTTTCTGTCAGTAACAAAATACATGTTTTAAGTTGAAGTCAGTACCTGCTAGCATGCCAGAGAGCCAGCAGCCAGCTCTGAGCACATTTGCTACAGATTTTTAAGACTGTCACATCACTAAATCAAAGTTGCTCCATGATTGCCAAATGGTAGCTCATTAAGCTGAAGGAATTACTAAGTAGCCTCAGAAAAGAAAACAAGCTCAGAGAGAAGTACATCAATAGGACAGTATCTGCTGACTTACTTAAACAGAGGGTGGTACTTCTGCAGTTGTTCCATTTGCTCTATCTTGGACAAGGTTGTCAGGTTTAGAGTATTCAGTAAAGCTCAGGATGCTATTCTCTTACCTACTGCTCATTCTCTGGTTAGCAATGGCTTGCAACATTGACAAGGTCAGATTTTTTTTCCTACAGCCAAAAAGCAGACTGTCTAACTAAACTTGCTTCAGGAACAAAGATCCACATGCAAAAACTGAGTTGTCCACTATCAGCATCCAAGGGAAGCATTTAAATATACTACGACCAAAAGAGAATTAATTTCAGGTGCAGTACCTAAAGCTGCCATATTAATATATTCCTTTAGGGATATCTGATTAGCTTCACTTCCTGATTTATCATTCAGTAAGAATGATACAATTTTTTTTTTCAAACCCCCCCAAATGCAGTCCTAATATGGGCCCAGATGAGGAACCCCAGGAAGTTAGGGGACACAGGCAAAGAGGAGTGAGGAATAAATGTGGGCATGCACAATGCATACCTGCTCACTGCTGTTCTTTCCTTTTCTTAAACAATAAAAAAACAAGTCTGTTTATATGCTAATACTGTGCCAAAAAATATACTATAACATCAATTTATTTTATTGAGTGAACAAGTAGTCAACATTAAGCAGATTTACGGTTTTGAAAACTGTTTTATTGTGTGTGTCTGAGAAAATTTCTCTCTTCTAGAAAAAGCTGCACTTCAGCTACATAAGGAGTGTATAAATGAACTGCTTTATAGGAATCATTTGGCACATGGCCTGCTTTTAGATTTGTACAAGTGAAATCACATTTGATGGCACTACAGCTATAATTTAAATCAGCTCTTGGCCTAACTGTGTTCTGAAAACAGCTGCAGCATACCATGGCAATGGGGAAACACCACCTGACATTTCCAAAGTTAGGATATAAATATGGGGTATCATTTTAGTGAGAACTGGCTTCTCTGGGCTGAGCTGAAGAGAGTAGAGTGGAATTGCTGGGATAGCAGAGCTTTGTGAAAGCCTTAAGTGGAGGCTGCAGTGGAGAGTGCTAGGAAAGAAGGCAGCATGGGAATTCATTCTTGACAGCCTGTTTACAGATTTTGAATCAAGTTAAAAAGTTAATTTGGTTTCAATGTGACTTGTTTCCAGTGCATCTGGGAGAAACTCTGTGCTTTTGGCTCTCATATAAATGGCTTTATAATCAGTGTGTTAGCAATAAGATGTTAATTAACCACATTAAACCACAACACTTTTAAAAGAAACCACTCTGATTAAGCAAGGTCTTATCATTAAAGATTGTATTTAAAAATGTCTTCATGAAGATCAGATATAATTTTTCCAGCTAGAACAGTCTCAGTCTAAATTAACCTGCAAAGAAGATGATCCAAGGAGCAGGATCTCTTCAACTTTACCGGACAGAATCAAAGTAGGATTTGCAGGAAGACTGTTGGAAGGTTTGCAGAAAGATGACTCTATCTATAGACAGATGCAAATGTGATCACGGCTGCACTGGAGCTCAGGGTGTGGATAGCAAAGCCCAGAGGCTTCAGCCAGGCTCTCTAACCCACATGAGCTGGTGTCTCTCCAGGGGTTAGCAAAAGAAGGCTTCCTAGGGATTTTAAGCTTCGGTGTATGTCATGAGATAGCATATCAGATCTGTGCATGTCCATAGCCTCAGAAACAGAACAAGGTAAAGGTCTTGGCTATACCCAACCAAACTATAACCCAAGCCTCACAACAAGAGTGTGTCTTCAGTCCTACTATGGAATGAATCAAAGTCTTTTAATGTATCCATGAACTGACTTTTCATTTCTCTCTCTTCACCCCATTTCACTCCTTAACATCTGGAATACCTCAGAAACAGCCAATCATACTGGATTTATAAACAGTCAGACCAGCCAAACTGTCACAGGAGCAGACAGAGGTAGAATAACTATATTGGGAGAAATAAAATAGTTTAAGATACTGACACTTCTTAGCCCAGAAATGCAGCATGTCATCATCTCAGCTGAGATTGTGCATGTCAATCTGTGGAGTCCAATTCCTATTTAAATGCGTGATAAGTCCTTTCTAAATGTCTCGGTCATCTGCAGAACTTCTTTACGTCTGACTTGCCAGCTGTCTAAATCTTTGTCTGTGCTTGTAGATTGCTGTCTGTCCAAATAAGCTCTGATAACTCACTCTGCTAAGCCCCTCCTTTGTGAGAGCTCAGACACCCTTAAACGAAAGTAAAATGTACGCTTCTTACAAGACACGTTTCCTCTGAGCTTCTCTCCAGTACATGCAGAATCTTCAAATATTGCTGACATTGTCTAAGGCTGTGCGTGGAGTTGACTTGCTTGAAGTAAACTGGAAGAATTCGGGGGATGATGTTTTGTTCTTATGCTGAAAAACTTGACTTGGACTCTGTGGAAATAAACTCCACCGAAGATAACAAGTCTTAATAGTTCGTCATTGGGTTCTGGCAGAAGGGTCTTCAACAAAGAAAATATTTCAAAAGTATTGTACAATCAATTCTGAAATGTTTTTTAATGGGAGTTTTAAGAGTGAAAAAATTCATTTGAATATTTCTGATTATGTAGTCCTTCTATAGGGAAAGAATCAGTTCTGCTCGCCTGACAAACACTCTGTGCAAGGGCTCTGACATATCCTAAATTAATATTCAGTTTTGATTTACACATTACAGTTTATCCAACACATGTCAATCGTAACTGATGAACTGATGACTCAGCAGAGTTATTTCCAGATCTACTGTGAGGTGAACCTTAAAATAACACACTTCTAGTATGTATTTCACATATTTCTTTTTCACAAGACGTAGCCAAAATCCAGATTATATTTACTTTGAAAACATCCATAGCACCTATATATTTGTATTCAAGCAAATTAGCTTCGTAGCAGATATATTTGCTGAAATAAATGAATTTAATGTGGAAAGTTGCAGCGTGATCGTTTAAAATAGATAGTTACAAATGTCAACACTGGGAAACCAATTCCAACAACAATGCTCATCCAGTCATGAAAAGAATACTTTTACATGCAGTCAAAAAGCCTAGAACACAAATATTCTCAGTGAATGCTTGCAAGCTTGTTACTAATCAATAAATTGTATGCAATACTTGAATTTTAAACTCAGAAAATCATGAACAGAGCATGAGCAGCTTTGAACACAAAAAAGGCGATGCACACAGAATACAGAAACACTCACCCATCTTATCAGAAATAGGCTTTTCAGGCATTCCTGTCCATCACTGTTTAGGCAATCTATTCTGGATACAAAGATTAGCACTGCTTTCATTTTTCCCTAATGAATTCCAGTGTATTAATATCAGATTCTAGATCACCTGTGTAGCACACTGTGATTTTGTACTTACCAGGACGAGCAGCTGAGAGACTGTCTCCCATTTATAATGGTCAGGCATTTTGGCAATTGGACGAAACACTGCAGGACCCATAAAAGTGGCCCACTGTTATTGGCTGGTGATGACTTTCTTTTCAGAGATTGATTCTTTTTCATTATATTTCTGGCTGAGTGCAGGTGTAGAGAATAATAGCCCATGGCAGCAAAGAAGAAGATGAAAGTCAATAAAAACTGGAGATGAGAAAGAAAATTCATTTTTAGGTTGTGTTAGCTGTTGCCCTTGTGAACACAACTACATGCTTTTTCACATAAGAGCAAAGAAAGTCAACATGTAATCTTTTCTCGTTAACCCTCTTTCTACTTTACTCAATATAGGAAATATAACATTTTTTAATATATCTATAAGTCTTTGGGTACGTGTCAAGTAGTCTGCCTGAAAAGCAACCCAAAGATATTATTTTGTACCACAGAGTGCAGATAATTTTGGCAGAACAGATTTTCTGTAGGCCTGGATAGGAATTTGAATTCTATTTAAATACATTGAACTTCCTGGTCACAGATTTTTATGATCTGTATCCGCGTGGGAAGAAAGAAGAAAATACACTGGAAATTTAAAGGCCTCCTAGAATCATCCCTTTCTTTCTCCAAGTTTTCATAAGCAATTGTGTCAATTTTTAAAATCTTTTTTTATTAGAGCAAATGTAATATTTTAAAAAGCTAAAATACCATTTTATTTCTACTCCTGAATGGAGTGATGAGAGACTATTTTCCTAGGGAAGTTGTCACAGCAAAACATTTTAAAAATTCTTCTTATAACAGTGTATTCACACAGCTATAGTACACCAATGTGCATGTTAACTTACTAAAAGAATAAATTATTTGCATTATAGACTAAATTATTATACTCCTACCCACATACTTTCCTATTCTGTCAAGAAATTTAATAAGCAAATGTAGCAAAGGTTCATGATTTTTCCATAAGACAAAAAAATTTGGTTTAGTTACTAGTTTTATTTTCTTTTTGCACAATATTTTCCCACCAATTTAAATAGTAAGCAGCCTTTTCCAAGTGTTAGTATTACTCACAGAAAGGAATAATGCTTTACCTAAATTTGAAATAAAATATATTGTGAGATGTTCTGAGTAAGGACCTCTTTTAATGTATTTTATTAAGAATTTCCTAAAATTAAATTAGCAAAGAGAAAACTTAGGGGTTTAATTACAAATAACAATGCAAAATTATGAGAATTACTATAAATGTCAACATTTATGTGATTTTCTTTTTAACCTCAACAACAATATCTATTCCTGACAATACACATAAGCTGTACTCAGCAATGCTAGAAATCAGCTACATAATACCAGCATGGGAGGGTGTGAAAACTACTGTGAGGATGTAAGCCAATAACAACATACAAATAACACAGAGAGGGAAATAAATAACTTGTTGTGAAAAATACATTTTTATTTGGCTTTGCTTTCCTAAACAATAAACTGTGGTAATAGGATACAGCCATTGTGTACATGTATGCAGATACAGACACAGAGATACACATGTGAACACACTCTGTTGTACAATGAGGTCTTCTTGTTTTTCTGTTGTTTTTTTGTTTGGTTGATTTGAGCTTTTTCCTTGTTGTTTTTTTCGTTTGTTTTTGACAATCATAGTATCACAGGATGGTTTGGTTTGGAAGGGATGTTACAGGACATCTAGTTCCAACTCCTCCTGCCATGGGCAGGAAAACCTTTCACTAGGCCAAGTTGCTCAGAGCTCCATCCAATCCGGTCTTAATTCCAGAGATGGACCATCCACAGTTTCTCTGCACAACCTGTTCCAGTGTCTTACCACACTCAAGATAAAAAATTTCTTCCTAGTATCTAATAAAAAACTGCCCACTTTCAGTCCAAAGCCATTATGCTTTATCCTATCATTCCATACCCTTTTAAAAGACCCATCTCCAGCTCTCTTGTAGACCCCCTTTAATCCATTAAATATATTTTCTTTTTATTATCCATAGTATCTTTTAGACACTTCTGACTGTGTAACCAGGCTGAATAATGACATACAGCTACCTAAACAAGCTGAGAGAACTATGCTTCATTTGAGCCTCAATTTGCACCTGAATCATATCATTATATCCAGCAGTATCACACAGTGTACCAAACTTTCCATGTTTAGAATTATGAATGTGATTTAGAAATAAGACGTAAGCAAGAAGAGTTCAATAATAGATGAAACACTGAAAAAAAATTATGAAACCCACTTAAAAAAAACCAAAACCCAGACTATGTTCGTTTATCAAATATATTTAAATATAATAGTACACATAACAAATTATTATATTTAAAGTTGTCATAAAAGTACAGCGTCATGCTCTAGCTCCCCTACTGAGACCCTCCCAAACCAGATGCCACTCATTCCCCTCGCCCCCTTCCCTCTACAGGGGTGGAGTTAAGAATTGGAGGCACAAAAAATGAAAATTACCAGTTGAGAAAAACAATTTACTGGAAATAGCCTTGAGATCAGAAAAGGAACAGTACTAATAACAAAAGTATACAAAAAGAAAGAATGATTCACATGCAAAAATGCTCATCACAGAGCCTGATGCAACCTGACTGAAAAGGGATACCTTTCTTCCCAGAAGTGAGAGAAAACAGCCCCTTTCCCCTGCCCCCTGGCAATGACACAGGATGCTTTTGAATAACCTTAGGGTCTTGGCCACAGGCACTCAGCACAGCACACTGCAGCCCAGAACTCCTGGGCTCAGCCCATCAGGAGGGCTCAGCCTCCCCGGCAGGAATCTGGGAATTGAGACATGCACCACCATGCCCAGCTAATGTAAAAAAAAAATAACTCTGTCTTGGCCAGAACTAGGACATACACAAAAAAAGGACAAGAAATTATTTCTGCATCATACAGTGAGAATGGAAGATGAACTGCCTGTGAAAACTTGCTATCATGGATCTGGATTACTTGGCTTTATCAAAGTCACAGGGGAGGGGAGGGGATTGACGTAAGAAGCAGAATTATGTAGTGGAGGAAGTGCATGAGGACAAATAGATCTCACAATGCACCAGCAGGACCTCTGACCTGCATTGGATCTCCTTTCAAGTTGCTTTGGCTCTAGCCAAAGATGCAGATCTCCACCAGGTCCTGTATTGGAGCCACCAGTAACCACATAGGTTTCTCTCATATACTGTGTTATCTATAGTGGTGCTAGACAACCATATACAGGCAGGCAAACTCCTGTGACACCATCCTTTACAGAGATGAAATTATCCTAAATATTTACTGATTACTTTAAAGACAACATTAAAATGTTACTAAAGAAGATTTATAGATTACATAAGGCTTGACAGACTGGTAAGCATTGAAAAAGTAGATGAAGACAGAGATTAGTCAGTCTTTGGAGACAATAATTTAGTTTAACAAAAAGTGTCAACAATACACAAATACTAGGTGGATTACTATTTTGGAAAGCAGTGATAAAGTGTTTGGGAGCCAGAGGAAATAATAAGCAGAAAGCAATGATTTTATAGCCAGCAATATCTTACTTGGATTGTAAACTTAAATGTCTATTACATATGGAGAAGTTATGCCACTCCTTTAGATATTACTCATGAGTGTTTCTGTTCTCCCATGCTTACTAGGACTCCTTTCCATCTGAGTGTGAATACCCCTCTGAAAAGCTTGTTACTTCTCACAAGTTAGATCCTCCACAGCTACCTACATTATGACAAATTTAAGCTGTAAGTAATAAAAAGTGCCAGGTATTTGAGCTGTCATAAATATTTTCATAATGATAAGACTGCTTCTCCTTTGCCAAGAAAAACCTGGTCATCGTCCTCAGAATATTTAGTAGAAATGGCACTGAAATAAGGTCAACATAGACTTGGGGTCAAGAGTATGGAAAAAGAACCTCTGACTTAATTACTTTTAATGTCTGGCTCCTTTCTCTGGAATAGCCTGAATTAAATCCTAGGTTCCAAACACAGCAGCATTTGTAGGTTTCAAGATCAATGTCAGGATATCATGAATGTTTCTTACTGCACAGAAATATCAGTTTGCATCTGAGATGTTCCGAAAACTCTATGCAGTCTTCTCTCATTTCTTGTGAATCACCTCCATGAATATGAAACAGGCTGTAGGATTAGAAAGTCGTTTCATCAGACTCCTCAGGCCAGAACAGGAGTTCCACTTCTCTGTAAGATGTAAGGAATAAGCACACTAATGAACTAGATTTTGCCAGTATTTTGTTTGTTAATAAAATCAAACACTGTTCATCTGTATTTCTATTAAAATATGTACCAAAATAATTCTGAATGTAAGATTCTGACAGTTAACAAATTTGCTGAATATAATTAACCATTTGCTGAATACAATTAACCATTTCCAGAATTGAAGCAATGCATAAAATCTATGGAGAGGAATCTCTGAGAAATTTTATTATTTATTATAATTATTAACATTAATAATTCAAGATTCTTCTCCAGCCCTTACTGAGTGAGCTCCATGTCCAGAGATCTCCTGAGACTTCAAACAGGGCCAATTTCCTCTCCTGCAATGGAAATGGTCAGGTGAGTACTACCCAAGTGTACTGCTATTCATTCATCCAAAGAGACTTTGAGAATCCTTAAAAGTACCAGAGCTATTGGACACTCTCCTGCCTGGAACTCATCTCTGCTGCACCAAGGGCTGCTAGAACAGCGGATTTCTAAGTTATTCAGGTGAGGTGTGATGTTAAATGGCTCTCTCTGGCTCATTCTGTCCCATGCAGTAACATTCCCTCACTCTTGATGACATATGTATGCAGAAAAGCTCTACCAAGCTGCTCATAGCCTTGGTCTCTTGTAGGTTATGATTCAGGAAACTCAATGACAGAGAATGAAGTGAAAGTAAAATTGAGTAACTCATTATCTAGTAAGACAATATTATAAATATGGAAGGTAAAAAGTGAGAGATGAAAGACAACATAAACACCCTGCCTCAGGTCTTCCCATGCAGGTCATGTTTGTGTGTACCTGTATGTGTGCACATGGTTATACCCCAATAACGATTCAGAGGATTTGTCAGAGATAATCCAAATGAAAAANAAGGCATTAGAACATGGAAGAAGAAGTTAAAATAAAAAAGAAACATTCAGGGAAATTTAGTAAGGGTGACCCACTTCTCTGAGGAAAGACATGACAAACTCAAAACCAGATGACATTACAATAAAATCTGACCATAAGAAGCCTTCTGCAGACTGGATGGGCACTCACACTGAGAAACCCTTAAATTGAAGAAATTCTCTGTAGAGTAGGTTTGCTCCTACACTGAGTAATTCTGGGGAAAAAAATGACAACAACAGTGTCAGAAGATGAAATTCAAAATTACACACATATCACAGAAAGAGAACAACATATGTCTCTGCAGAGCCATCCCCTGAGGAATATTCCTTATTTGATTGCTTTCCATGTTCTGAGCTTTAGAGAACACTAAAAATCTACCCTTTCCTCAAGAAACCGAAAGTCCACGTTATAAAACATAGATGGCATTTTTCTTCACTACATGCCCAGAGCTGGCAGGTGCATCCCAAAGGGAGGTGCCAGGATGGGCAGGGGGCTGTTTTCTCCTACAGACTCCAGGTAACAAGCACATCCCCTCTACTCCAGAAAGTCACTCCTATGCAGGAGTGTTTCTGAAAGGCCTTCCTTCATGGAAGGCAATACAGCCATGCTGAAACTCTCCCTCCTCTTCTATCTAGGGGAATGGGGTACCTCCACAGGGGTCATCTGGTTCATTCATCCCTTGTTTCAGGGGACTGAATCTCTTCTAGAAAAAGGAGTGATACCAGAGGGTTTCTAAAGGAAATTCTCAAACTGCAAAGTCAGTTCTTGATGTAAATTAGTTGACTAGACTGAGATAATACTTGGTGCCTCGTGTTTGCTATATGCCATGGTATATTTTCAACTCGTTTGCTCAAACTGGCATTTTGACCTGGCAGCCACCTCAGCCATCTCTTGTTTGCATCTCATCTCTTATGAGAACAGGTTAATAATTCACAGGAAAAGTTGGGTCAGCCTTTCCTTTGAAAATGTACAAGAAATATTTAACAAGTCTTTGAGAGCTCTGAGAATGCTTTCCTAATAATTTTAAAGGCCAAATTTTTCTTATAGTATCCTTTTAAAAGAAGTCAATCCAAGACTCTTCAGATTGGTGTTTTCTCCTGTAAGTAGGGTAGTATTTTTTCAAAGCTATGAAATCGAGTTTCAAGGGAAAGGGTTTTTTTATGTCTCCTTTGATAACTGCACATTTCCTGATAATAGGAATAGTGTTTTATTCAAGCACAGGAGGAGTAAAAGCTCTCAAGAAGCTACAGAAAATGTAGAATACCTTACCTTCCTCTAACACATTTTGGATGTTACAGTCACTGTGATGATTTCCTTGTTTATGAGCAAGTAAGTTTGTAGGGAAATCAGGAAAGACTTACACACCCTTTTCTCTCTGTTCTCCTTAGTTCTGCAACATGAGATAACCACCACTGTGGCTCATTACATACAATGGTTTTGAACTGCATTTTTACCTCAGTAGTGGCATGTGCATAATGTGAGCATGATTGCTAAATGTAAAAGTATCCTTTTACAAAAAAGGACCATACATGCCTTTATAAAAATATTTTTTAAAATATTTTTGTGCAATCTAGACACCAGAAGAGCTGTATTAGTTCTCTCTCCTGAAATTCCATCCTGAATTCATGTGCTAGTTGCACAGGTTGTGCCATAGAAAGACTGGGAGTTATATGAAAAAGCTCTTGACACTTGATACACCTTGACTTTGTGCTATAGTCTCTAAGGATCTAGACACTTTTCCTACCATGCATAGTAGGATATAACATTACAGGACTGATAGATACAGATGGAAAAAGGTCTTTGGTAAGTGTGTTATCTTTTTACAGGTTGATTTTTTTTTCCTTTGATATAGCAGTTACTCAAAGCTTTGTTCATAGTATGAATATACTCCAACGAACAAAAGAGGTAAAGTGTACCAGAATGTACATTCATGACCTCTGTGGGAAATAGACACATCTAAATGCAGAAGCTATAAATACGGAGAAGTAAATTAATTTTTTATAAACATGTTTGAAAACTTCCCCACCCAATTTTTAAAATTGCTATTGTCAAACTGCAGCCTGAAAGGATTCCTTGCTTTTAGGCAGTTGTCAATTCATGTGAATGGTTATCATTATTTCCTGTTGGAAATAAACAGTAGTAGTGTCTGGGTTTCCCTTTTTCTAACCTCCTCCTAAAAAATTAATTACTCTTCCAATAAATAATTAGACACATTTTGAATCTCCAAGGAGCTCTGCATGCTATTTTCCTTCTTCTTGAAATGAAAGCTACCATGAAAGTACCTAAGCAATTTGAGTACCAGACTCTTCCTTGGACATAAAGCCTAAAACACTCTTCAGCAAGAACCTGCTAATCTTCTTGCAAGTTCACATTAGTTTCGTACTGTTACTTTCAATAAGTCAGTGTCACAGTGTAGGCTCCATAAAAATCTGATTTATACAAGTTTAATAAACCTCATCACAAGTTATTTCTCAGATTGTCATGGTCTGGTTATCCTGGAAAGCATGTAGGAAAGGAAAAAAAAACAAAAACCTTTTAAGTCCCACATACTTGAAGCAGAACAGAAAACAAAAGCAAAACACTAGTTTCCTTTACTGTGCTGTAGAGAGAAGTCAGCACTTTGCTTACATGGTGGGAAATGCTTCTTTGTTGTATAGAAGCTTGGCATTGTATTAAGAGATAAGTTTTTAATTAAAATGGACTTCCTGAGAAGCTGCTAAAGACTCCCTCACTGCTGTCCTGCTGACAGGGCCATCAGTTGTGACACTGACAACAAATGGGCCCAGAGCTCAGAGCCACAAAGTGCTTTGCATTTGCCCAGTATGTATTTCACAATCAAAACTTGAACTCAGTTACGTTATACTTAAACCTGTCACGCCATTCCTGGATGAGATCCTACAATTCACGTCAAAAATCAGCAAAGCTGTACAACTAAAGCTGGCACAGGAAGAGCATGTGAGTGAGAAGGGCAGAATTAAGCAGTGATGTTGTTTCATTTCATCAGCTTTTTCCCTCATTCACCGTTTAGTTAGTGAATGGAAAATGGGAATATGCAAGTTACCAAGTGTCAAGGAGTTCCAGTAGCCTTGGCTAGTGACTGTTACTGAAAAAGGGCTATTAAACACCATGGTTAGATGGTGGAAAAGCTTGATGTTGCTTGGGAAGTTACACTACTTAGAAGTCTTGAGATTGGAAATCAATTACTGGTGTGGTAGAGATTGAAACCTGTGAGAAAATAGATACCAAATACCCAAACAGCTCCACTGACCCGTTCATACTGGAGTTTGCAATTCTCTTCTTTGTGTTTCTAGTTGTTTTGTTCTTTTTGAGCATTTGTTGAGGAATTATCCTGCAGTAGCTGAACATCTCAAGTTTATATGTACAACTTAAAAATTTTGTCAATGTGCCTTCTTCATTGATATAAAACTATGGGAAATTACATTAAATGTAATTAGGAACCATAATAATGCTCATCTAATGTGCAGTATGAGCTGTTTTCCTTCTGAGAGCCTACACACTTTCTTTGTTTCCCGTTTTTGGCTAGTAATTGCTATTTGCAACTTCTGGTTTATTTAGGATTAAAATTTCTTTAGAGAACAGACATCACCATCTACGCTTTTACTCCAACAAAACTAATGTAACAAAAGAAAAAATTACATAAATGTGAAGAGTGAAAGTTTGTGCTTACTTTTTCTTTCTTCTGAAAGAAATTCTCAATTTTATAACTACCCAGCTCTGGTACTGACAGACTCAGAAGCATGTTACTTTCTATGTGCAAACAGCCCCTACTCCAAAAAGCAGCCTATAGCTCTCCACTGTGCCATACAAAAATGCCTGCTTCCAACACAGATTTGTAATAACTGTTCTCATGGATGCCATGAGAGATGGGTGTCTTATTCCCAATATGCTTTTCTAGAGGAGAAAGCCTCAGGAGATGATACAGGTGTAAATACTTTAGTTTTCTTTGGTGCATAGAAATCTTTTATGGCTAGATGCCTCAGTAAGATCAAAGCATGCACAACCCATTATTTTATATTTTTTGATTAATTTCATATTGTATGTTCCAGCTCTCCTACTTCTTTCCATGACTGGTGCATGTAATGTATTACCTCTGGTTTTACTAATAATGTTCTAATGCCATTATAGTCTTATTTGGTTTGCTCCTTAAACAGTCTTCATAAGGCCTGACTGTTGTTCCCTCATTAGAAAAATTGATATTGTCATAGAAATTAGTGCATGACTCACCATGAACAAAGACAGTCTGTTGACAGCATAGGTTGTCAGGCCTTCTTAGCTAATAGATAATTCAAATCTCTTCTCACTCCTTTGACTTTAGAGAACATAATTGTCATGACACAAGCTGACTTCATAGCAAGGATCTGAAAAAAGGCCAGAGAAAAGAAGATTTCCAACATTATACAGAAAGCATTTATAAGGTAGTGTTGAGATCTCTTAAGTCCAAGCCAATGACTTAGTCTCTCATTCATTCCTCATCACTAGAAAGTGGGTTAGAAAAGAAACACAGTTAAAAAATACTAAAGTCTTTTGAAATGGAAAAAAATAGATTCAGGGCTAAGAAATACAACTTTACAGTCAATCTTTTTCAAAAGTCCATACCAAAAACATATTCTTTTTGAAGATAACATGATGACTGAATATACAGCCTTTGCTGTTTTTCTTAACTGAAATATTTACAAGTTATAAGTGCTGGGTAAGTTAAGACTGAGAATGATGCCCATGCTTACTGAATCTTTGTTAGGAAATTTTGTAAAAATTGAGTGACATTTTCCTCACTTATAAACTACACTGAATTCAAAACTGAGCAATCATTTTTGGGAAAAAACAACACAAGAACAATATAACCTGTGGAAAATACAATGATGATGTCACTGCACAGCCTCCAGGCAACTGCCAGACAAGGTATATTTGTAGTTTTGGGGGTTTTTTTAACAGCTTGGTCGTATTCCAATGAATATTATAATCACTGCCATCAACTGCACTGAAAATCAAACCAAATGTAATTTCAATACCAGCTATTTCTCTGAAAGTGTGAAGAGTTTAATAAATTCAGTCTTTTATCTCTTAAGATTATATTCAAGACTGGAATGAATGTGAGGAAACTATTTTGAAAAATGAAGTTTAAAATAGTTTAAATTGCTTGGGTTTGGGCATGAAATCAAGAGATTAATACTAGAGAAATATGTTTTTAAAAATATGGATCTTTCTTTAATCTTTCATGTATCTTTAAAAGCAAATAATATTTCTCTGAATTTCTGAAAAGTAATGAACAATACTTTATGCTTACTAGCAGGTGTTTATTTCATTTTCAAAAGAGATAAACGTTCAGGTTTTTAGTAACACAAAAGTTCTCAGCATTTAGAGATTCTGAAAGAGGAATTGGTTTGAAGCACACCATTTAGGATCCCAAAAGCCCAAGTAGGAAATCTCTGTACTACAAAAAGGAAGATAAATAGGCTCTGCTAATAATTACAAGCTTGACAATAGTTTATTAGAGCACACGGCATATTCAGCAGTGTAGTTTTAATTTATCTGTCATTCTGCTGAAACACGACATGGTAAAAAGAAAACATCTTTTTATTATATTGTCATTAATCAAACACCAGTTGTCTTATCAGCCAAAAATTTAATATTGTTACATTTCTATTAGTTTTAAGAAAATAAGATTTAAGAACCACTTCTTTTATTTGAAAGAAATTATTTGTTGACTTGTGACAAGTGTCCGTGAAGAATGTGGAAGCATATAATATGTGCATGCAATTCAGAACTTTTTTAAAATGGTAACCCATGAGTATTATCATACTGAAATCCTATCTATTATCAACATTCCTCTGTGTTCCCCTGCAAACAATCACTATCACTGGTTTCCTAAAATAAAGAACACAGAGATTTATTAAATGAAAATGCAAACCTGAGTTAGTAGCATGTGGTCATTTCCAACACTTTCTTCCAGTTCTACTACTGTAAGAAAAACCAGAGGGCAATATTTGGTTTTAATAAATTCATTTTATTTCATCTCATATAACAAATTCTTTTAAATTTCATAACCTGTATGTCACAACCATTCTTCTATAAAAACAATACAAAGTGGTTTCCAAATACATTTAAGCCTTTAACTTTTATTGTATTCTTGACTTCCAAACATAATTTTATTTCACAGTACATTACTTTCTATTACACACTTTTGTACTTTATCATTAATACCCTTTCATTATTTCAATAAATGAAACTAAATGTAGTGTTGTCTGTTTGGCTCCATGCTTCAGTAATCTCACCATGTGTCAGACAGCTGTAGGGCAATCAAATAAATGACTGCAATACACTGTTGTTTTAATTTAAAAATTAAATTCAAGGTTTTATTCTTGAACAATAATGGATTTATGTCTATAAATTGATTAATGGATTGCCATCTTTATCCTGCAATAACCAAATCTACAGCTGATTAAGTGATATGTTTCTTGTACAAATTAGCTACATTATACATGCCATACACATCACATTCCCTATTTAACAGAAGGAGCTGCTGCCAGGAAATCTTTTTATCATTAGCTCTTCAGGAGTGTGATACAGCTGTTAATGAAAAAGCAGGACACTTCAAAGAGGCAGCATTGCAAAATGCAGCTGAGCATCCTACATAGGCATTGTGTTCTGATAAATGTGGGGCTCTTCAGATGTTGTGCAGCATTGTTGTACATTACATTACACAACACCAGTTAGTGGAGAAGTTTACATTTCCTTTACTTTTTTTACTGAATACATCATTTCTCAACACAATTTGAAATAATGAAAACTTGATTTACAGTGTATGAAAAATATATGCATGCTCAGTGCCAGCTTGTAATTAATTCCTTCACTTGGTGTGACTAATTTCAGCTCATAAGAGTAACTTCTTGCCAATGTGAGCAGAAAATGTGAGAAAAATGATCTTCTCACCACCAGGGCAGCTCATTTTAAAAGCTTGAGGAAACTTGCTCTGCCCTCAAGAAAGCAGA
Organism: Pachyramphus minor; assembly: GCA_013397135.1. Lineage (NCBI taxonomy): Eukaryota > Metazoa > Chordata > Aves > Passeriformes > Tyrannidae > Pachyramphus > Pachyramphus minor. The sequence continues at coordinate 216,195 of VYXB01003858.1, forward strand.
GCACACCAGGCTGCCAAGCATATACAAGATCCCTTTCTGCTTTTCAGGTGAATTCTGCTCTATAGTGGTCTCAGTTCCAGCTCATCAACCTCTAGAAATGACAACCTGTCTGCCATTACTAAGTCTCACATACCTTTTGGAGAAGCAGAGGCAAACCATCATCTCCTTCTTGATCATAAGGAAGGGAAAAAAAAAAAAAATCATTAGAGATACCAACCCAGGATACCCAAAAGAGTGGATTATTCAGTTCTTGGGGAAAACAGCTTGTCCTAGTCAGTACTTTATAGTCCAAATTTCCAACCTGTCGATGGCACTTTATAGTTTTTAAAGCAACATTTTGGAATTCTTCAGTAAACTTTACTAGGACTTTGATTGAAACGGTCGGATTGTCTCAAAAAAAAATACCCCTCTGTCTATAAACCAGTGGATCCCCCATTTTGTCCTGTAATGATTGCATCCACAACCAGTTACAAATGTGTTTCTTGTGTCAATCAGCCAAATTGCACATGCCTCAGAAACATTTGCTGACCAAAACTACAAAACATGGCATTCACAAAAATGTTCTAAGATACATCGCATAAGGCATATATATATATATAAAACCATGTTTTTGAAGTTGACTCGACATTGGTATGCTATATATAGCGTTGTTTAGCTTGGGAAAGACCTCTAAGATCACCAAGTCCAACCACTAATCTAGCAGTGCCAGGCCCACCACTAAACCATGTCCTCAAGCATCACATCTAGACTTTTTTTTTAACACTTCCAGGGGCAGTGGTTCCACCACTTCCCTGGGCAGACTGTTGCAATGTTTGACCACCCCTTCTGTGAAGAAATTTTTCTTAATATCTAAACCTTCCCTTGTTATACACATTTTGGAGAGCTAAAAGATGAGGTGAGAAAAATTAATTCTTATCTAGAAGACCCTGTACATGTTTCTTAGCTGGTGTTATTGAACATAATAGAAGTGATTGTGGCAGTGGACACTTGGCCAGTTCCACTGGTTTAACTCAAAGGAGCTCAAAGAGTGTACTAAGTTTCATAATGAGATTTTGCATTAGGCATTTCTGAGAGAAATAGAAATACATAAAGGGGTTTTTTTAACTATAAAATATTTCTGATAGTTCCACTAAAAATCTAGCCAAGAGAAGAGACAGTAAAATTCTTTACATTTGCAGTTCACAAGGTAAAGCAGACTCCAGATATCTTGGGAAACAAACAAGAAAAACTGTTAGTACAGACTGATGTACTGTGGTACTGAAGGAACAAACAGAAAAGGACTATGGTGTTGAAGACTAAAACTGGCTGCTCACATCCTAGCAAAAAAGTACCCTTTATGAGATACACTTACAGGAACAGCTCAAAGGTGATTGAAAATGTAGCTCAATCTAAAAAACATGAATTTTTCCAGCTTGGCAACTCCTAAGTTTTAGTCTGCTACCTAAAAGGAACCTCTAGCACATAACTGTTTCTTCAGAATGTAAAGCAAAGTATCTTAAATTTACCAAGGAAGATACACAATGAAAATTCACTAAAAAGAGTTACCGTATGTCATGCAGTCCATATCTCATACACCTCATAGTCATTGACATAGAAAGTAGGACTTTTGGGAACCTGTCTTGAAATTTGTAGAATTGTGTCATTCAGAATTAGCAGGCACACTACACATTCCTGTAATGTCACCTATATTTTTAACCAGCTCTAATGCTAACATGCCAGTAACACTGGAAGTGGAAATAGTAAATTATAGTTGTACTGAAATTATTTTTGATCACAGTAAACAAACCAAACACCAAAGGAATTTTCATAAGGTTGTTCTTTCACAAAACAGGAATGAAAAGACCAGAGACTATGGCTATAAAAAGAATAAGTAGGGCCCCATCCCTGAAAATAAAGGCCTGTTCACAAGCAGGATACTCTTTCAGATTAACAACCACAAGAAAGTGTGACCTGAAGAAAGCCTGGGAAAACAACAATTTCTGTAATTTCTATGAGTGTATATATATAAAAAATAAAAGAACCATTTTTTTAATATATTTTATAGGGAGAATTCTGCTGAGCAAGACAGCAGGTTAAAATAACATATGCATTCAGCAAACTCTCCTGCTTTAGTCTTTGCTGGTTTTCACATTAGTATCATAGCAGGTTAGAATCTGCATTTGTGAGGTGCTGTGTTTGTTTAACAAGAGGGTCTCCCAAATAATGCTTTCACTGACATACAGGAAGAAAATATGATGTAATTCTTAACCACAGTGCATAGTTCTGACTACGCCAAAAAGAGGGAACGCTGAACATTCTCTGCCAAATGTACTAAGTTTGTTCTTACAGGCTGTAAGGTTTTATCATTTTAGAAAGTTGCAGTGAAATTGAGCTCAAAAAAACTAGTCTTATTTGAAGCAGTGAATAGACTTGGCAAGTCAGACAAAGTCTCAGGATATTAACTGGAACATTTTCTTCATTCACAAAATGTAATTCTTTGAGCAGCTCCCTCTTGCAATGAGGAAAAAAGCTAGGGATGGAACAATTACCAGTACTTAAAGAATAAGGAGACATTTTCAAAGTGTTACTTTGAAAAATATTTGATGTTGAAATTTGAAAAATAATTGGTTCCAAATCTAGATTTTATAACACTTGAAAGAGGAGTCTATATCCAAGTCATCATTTGCTTCCATAAGTCTTTCCTAAAAAAATAATTGTTGAATTTCACAGCAAGAGATAACTCAATCAAATGTGAAATCAACTCTTGACAAAGTTCAATACATAAGATTTCCAGGTTTGACTCTCAGAAGATCTCTTTGTAATCTTCTCCTATCTGCCTTTTGAGCCAAAATGATGCTGATGCAGCTGCACAAAGTAACAGTTAAGCAGTTAGTGAATGCATTTACTATAGCAATGGGCCATAGTCAGTGGGTAACAAGAGAAGAGATAAAGCACAAAATCAGTCTCTGTGTATCTAAGATCATTGCATTTCCACTCTCCTTAAGATGTTCTAAAAAACAACATAAAAAAAAAAAGAATACCCACTAATGATACTTAATTGACTGTTCACTATCTACATGAAGTGCCTTTTCTCATTTTCTAGCTAAACTTTCACTGGATTTTTGACTGGTTGAATCACATAGAAATTGTTTCCTTTTCATTTCTTACTATTAAACCTCTAGACTTCTATATATTTTATCTTTGAAACTGTTTTATTAGATTTCAGTGATGAGTTCTTTTTTTGGGTTTCTTTAAAGTCCAAACACCTAATAGTCAAACCAGTATTCTTCAGCAAAACTACATGAAAATCTGAAGTACAATTCCTATGCAAACAGCAAATAAACAAACTTACTAGTGATTCCAATGTATGGACTGCAATGTATGCATCGTAAGACAAGTGTATTTTTCATATGACTGTAAGTAACAAGTCTCAGAAGGATTCCAATTAGTTTTTGCAGTCATAATTCTCCTTAAGGGCCTATGAAGCATTATTATACCAGGGAAAAGAAGAATATAATAGTAATCCGATGGAATCTTCTTTCTTTTACTATCAAACAGTAAGAAATAGTAAAATACTCTGCTGATGTATTTTCACCAAGTTCTGACACAGGCACATAACTGTATTACTAGTGAGCTTGTTGCAGTGACTTGTAAACACTTTTGAAATTCCTCTGTCTGTGCATGATTCATATACAACAAATTCTTCTTTACAGGCAAGCAAGGAGGTCTTGCAGCAGTGTTCCTTCATGTTTTTGGTTGGTTTTTTTTAAAGGTGATACTTCATATTTATTCAAATATTTCCTTACTTTCTCTCTAAAAATATTCCAAATAAGTGACGCATACATCTCTCCGGAAAACTTTTCTACCTACCTTTATAAAGCAAACTAGAGAGTTTGGCAGTTGTGGTGGGTCAGCGCTGTCCAGCAGCTAAGCACCCACACCACTGATGGCCTCTGCCCAGCCCACCACCCCAGTGGACAGGGAACAAAATAGGAAGAACAAAAGCCAAGTAAACTCATAAATCAAGATAGAAAATAGTTTAGTAAGACAAGGAGATGGAAAACTGGTGCAAAGGCAGTAACCATTTGCCACCTCCCACAAGCAGTTTCCAAGCACCAACAACCCCACACTGTTCTATTGCTGATAATGATGTGATCCGGAACGTAAAATTCCTTTGGCCAGTTCAGGAAAGCAGTCCTGGCACTGTCTCATCCCAGTCCTGCCTACATGCTAGAGGGGACAGAGCAAGACTGAAAGAAATCTTTGATGCTGTGCAAGCACTATTCAGCAGTAGCCAAAACAGTCATTGGCACTGTTTTTACAAAACTGAACAAATTGGTTTGGTGGAAAGTGTTTCTGCCCACGGCAGGAGGGTTGGAACTGGATGGCCTTTAAGGTCCTTTCCAACACGAACCATTCTGTGATTCTATGAAATCTAAAACACCACACCATACTGGCTGTTATGCAGAAAGTTCATTCCTGTCAGACCCAGCACAGCACTCAATCTGAAGAACTTGACCTATTGTATTTGTTTGCCCTGGAAATACTACAAAAAAATAGAATATAATGTAGGTATAGTCTGAGATGTAATATGAAAGGCTTTTTTTGCCTATTTTTTTTCTCCCTACAGGCTCGCTATAAATTCAAAAATATGAATTGTATTTATACATCAACACAATATGGAAAAAGTCTCTTAAAAACTTACAGGCCCATGTTCAGTTATTGATTGTAGGTTTTATGCTGCACTCCAAAGAACAATTATGAGGTTTTTCTCATCCAGTCCAGAAGAAAAATATTAAACTACCAAACTTCCCAGAGCTCCTGGACGTTTGTTTCCAATAGTGAGACCATTAGATCAAAACACAGTTAGAAGCAACATTACAAGTTTGCATTATATAATGTGACATACAGAGAGAATATTAAAATACTTTCTACCTTTGAACCAACTGGACTGGTACATTTTGTTTTTAATTGGACATACTATAGCATTCTGCTTTTGGTAGTGTTAAATAATCTTTGACATGACCTATTCCTGACTGTAAGCTGAATACAAACCTGTTCCCTGCTAGGTACTAAAGCAGCATGGGTTTTTCATAATACTTTTCCAAGGAGATACACAAGGTCCTTTATGAAAGGAGAGAGAAAAGCAAATAGTGTCAAACTTCAAATTCCCAAAGCAGCAATATGCCCCATGAGGGGCCAGTGGCTGCCTTGAGAGCCCCTCCATGCCTGCCCCATGGGATAAGATCTCCTGGAGCATGGGTCCTCAATGAGCCTGAGGGAACAAACTTGCAGCCATCTCTGCTGTCTGACTGATCTACAGACCTGGTCAGAGTCCTGTCAATACTCACAGTATCTTTTCTTTCGATACAAGAAATACTGCCAACATTTTTATTTTACATTTCCTTGGTTAGACTAAGTCAATAGTTCGGAAGACAGATGGTGTTTTACCACCCTTTTTTTCTCCCCCAGAAATACTTTGTGTTTAGGCTGTATTTATCCACTTTGAAAGGCAGATGCCAGTTAAAGAGAAATGTCCTGTGTAGTTTCCCAGGTGATCCCTACAACTATACAGAAACATTTAAACTAAATAGCTTGGCAAATGTAGGCATCATTTACTTATTTTTCTCAGTAATCTTAAAATGTGCTTGTAGTAGTAGTAGTATCCAGCATTCCTATCATGCCATGTCTGTAGTAAAAAGGAAGGAAAATGATGAGAAGAAACTAATGTGATACCCCAACTTTCTCTATTTCTTCCTTTGAATAGGATAGCTTTGTTCTTACTGATTCTTTTGGCGATTTCTGCACCATCTTTGAAACAAGAGTGAATTCAGCCCAACAATAAAACAGACACTGAAAAGGTTGAATTACAAGGCACATAGATTTAATTTAGATTTTAATTTAGATAAGATACTGATTATTTTCTCAGACATGGGGCTTCATGATCCTGAATCTGGAGCAAAATGCAAGAACAATTAAGAAAGTCCTAAACAAATAAAATGCCACAGCTTTCCAGGGAGATCTTACAAACCTCTTAGAGTTGTTATTCTTGCTTTCATGGCAATGTTGTTAAAAACAACCCTGCTGACAAGGGAATGTGCTATGAATGAACAGAAGGATTGCTGCTTTGTCACACATAAGAGGTGCCCTCCAGGCACTCCTGATTATAGAGGGGTATAGTGCAGGAATCACACAGTTTCTCAGTAATAGCAAGGACAAAAATATAAAATACTCATCATATTTTGCACTCAATAGTTTAGAATTTTGGTTTGGAGCATACTGACAGTTAGTTTAACTATCAAGACTATTAGTTTCTAGCCATTAATTCTCACAGCCACCAAAATTCCAAGTTCCCTATCTTGTTCCAAGGGAGAAAACTTTTGGACTACAAGGGACATCAACACTGAAAGTTTCCCCTACCCTGCCCTGGAGTCCTTTGAAACCCTAGAGAGGTTTAAAGAAACCATGACAGGAATAACTGGAAACAAATACATGCTACTCTTAAGAACAATGCAAAGAAACATCCCTGAATAACTCAGATTATAGAAATGAGAACAGAAATCACCATTACCTCTTGGGCTCCCATGTAACCAATGCACCAGAGAAAGAGGGAAGGAGAAGACAGACAACAGAACAGTCCTGTCCTAGAGTTCTCACTAACCAAAGACTCTATATCTTGTTCTACCTTGCATCAAGGCTGAGTGTTTTCTTCATACTTCCAAAGAGGCTGTGCTGCCTTTGATACTATTGTTTCAGATGAGACTAACTATAACCCACTTCCAGCAGCTGAGCAAGGTAAATATTTCTATAGATTGCTTACAGATATGTCAAGAACATTCATTTTTTGTCTGGAATGAATTTTTTTCACAATCAACACCATTGTACCAAAGGTGCATAAATATTGTTACTGAATGACTCTTTTTTTTTAAGTTGGGTTTGTCTTTTCATTAACTAATTACAGTATCATCATCTAAAAAGCTAAACAACATAAAGAGAAATTAATAGTATTTTAAAATGGACTCAATCCCAGCCTCATTATGTAACACTCTGCTTTCAAGTTATTCCATGAAGCCACCTGAGAATAGATGGCAAAAACAAGAGCACACTTTTGAGTTCCAAATAGACACAAACATTGAAGACAAAATTCAAAACTGAAAGGTATCTGAGTTTGTGATTTGGAATAACTAGACTGAATGACTTTTACTGTAGTGATATTACTTATACAATCATGAGAGTAGGATGTCATTACTGTGGCTGTAGCAAGAGGCAAAATCTTTTACTGAAGTGATTGGTAAAACTGAAACAGGTTGAATTTTAGCACAAACATTTCTCAAATTTGAAGTAGAAGATATAAAACATATACAAGGTTGGGAAGAAGACTAAGTTAATGTGAAACAGTGAAGTAAATCAATGTACACTGACACATCTTGACATCTCATACACTCTGTTATTTCTGGCAAGTGTGATAGAAATGCTGTAGCTTAGACATTTTAAATTAATAAATATAATTGGGTTCAGATGTTAATCTCAGGCTTGTAATTTTAATTGTTTTTTTAATAAGATACAATTTTAAAATTTGTTTTGTGACCTTCACAGTAGAAAATTAACAAAATTAACAAAATCTGTGAGAGACAATAATTACTGCAGCTATATAATATTATACAGGTACAAACACACAACCATTTAGCAGTAAAATGGTACCCATATAATTTTTGAAAGCCAGAACTAGAATATGCAGAATAGACTTATGATTTTCCAAGCATGAAAAATAAATGCATTGGGGGAAAAAATATTTTGATGATTGAATTGTATAACATGCAAACAGTCAACTGACATGACATCTGTTTATGCAGCATTTAAGGCATTTTCTATTTGTCTCTGTTTAGTTACTGATAGCTGACATTTCAAGTTAAGCTGTCAATGGCTTGGATTTCCTTTGGGAAATTTACACAGACATGAATCCCTTTATATATTAATTAAAGTGTGCAGTTTCACTGGTGTGAACACTGGTTTTTATGTGATGGGGTGGGTCTCTGGCTCTTGCCTTTTCACACAGAAAGTACTATAAACAATGACAAATATGGATTTTAAACTTAAGTCTTAGCAAATGATCTGAACTATTATATTTAAGAGATGCATAAAGAACTAATCAAAACCATGACATTTTTTCATAAAAATAATCACACATTAAAATAAATAATAAACAAATAATGGCTTTGCCAATGCTTATTTGAATTTGGGCTTCATTTAACAGCTTGTTATTTACAGAACACAAATGTAAACTGAAAAATTTATAACCATATGAAATTAAAAAAATATTTCTTATTAGGACTTTATGGAGAAGGATATGTATATATATCTCAAGATATAAATACATATAGTTTGAAATACTACATGCATATATTAAAATGCCACTGCAGCAAACAACTCTTGTGAGTTTGCTCCCTTTTTGATAAACCAGAAACCTGTTTGTTTTTTTTTTTCCTTAGTTTTTGTCTCTGGGAAATTCTGATCTGAGTCAATAAATCTTTGTTCTGCTTTCTAGGCTAAAGATTTAATGGCATATATGTTCAGAAAAGGTGACTAAAAGAACAAAACTGAAAGATCAGCAATCTTATTCGCTGTTCGCTTTACACCACTCTCAGCTGAAGAAAGTTATTATCACCCTGGTAATATGTGAGATTAGTGTTAGGAAACATTTTAGGGTTGTAACCTCAATTCAGCTAAACCAAAGGGGGTTTTTTTAAGAAAAAAAAAAAAGTGTATTTTCAAAGAATTTGTGCGAAGTAAGTTCCTTCTAGAAAATAAAATTAAATCCTCACGTTTCTATTAAGGTAGAGGTAATATAAATCACATTTCTATCAGGTTTTAACTTCCTTTTGTAGGTAAGTAAATATCTCCTGCTGATGGGTTTATATAAAGCAATGTTTGTTCATAAAGAATAGGTGTTTACCTTATCCTACTTATGAAGTGAAGTAGAAAAAAAATGCCCTGAAGATGTCTGTGAAGCTCCTCGTGATGTCTAGCCTGGGGTTTTGCAATCTGTTCTACTATTTAATATTTCTGTAAATATCACTTTGTTCCACCTGAAGCAAGACAAATTCCAGTCTCCACTGCAATTGATGGTTGCCAGGGGGTGAGTACAAAACATCAGGTGTGAGAGAGTGCTAAATCACGAGCCTATGGAATTACTGTCAACATCGAACATCTTAGCAGATGGAAAATGCTGCATTAAGGCTCCATACACTCTCCTCTCTTAAAGGTTCAGTTTGTTAATGGGTCAATATGCTACTGAAGTATTTCCAGATCAAGTATGTACAGCTATAGCTTGTCATCTTCACTGTTGGTCTCCTCTATTTCACACCCAATGTTTTGAGAGGCATTTCTACCACATGCAACCCCCTTTTGACCACCTACATGTTTTCAAGAGGCAGAACCCTACAAAGCATTGTCATAACTATTACTTTAATTTAACACCACCAAATACTGTGACAAACCAAGAGTTTTATCAATTTCAATGCCAATGTACACAAGAACAGGGTCTAGCATATTGACTGCTGTGATGATCAAGTATTGCTAATTTCTCCCCAGAGCACTCTAATTTCTAGGACCTGCTCTGTTGGAACTGATCTTAATTCTGATCCATGCTTTGTGATATTTAAGAAGTGAGTTCAGGAACAAAAAATATCTCCTACCATGTGCATCTGAATGATAACTGAAGATTGATTTCTATAAAGAGTTGTATCTATATCTTGGATACATATCTTCTAAAATCAGTTTCAACAAATAAAATTTGATCAATGTGCATTTATGAAAGCTACACACTATTACTTTGGACAAATTTTCAAAGACAAGACAAAATTCTTGCATTTTTAATTTAAGTGGGATTCTCAGTCTCACATTCAAAGCAGATCAGCTATTTCATTTTACTGTTAAAAAGTATACTGTCAGGTATCAGATATTGTCTGTCAGATAATTTCTGACATTTTCTTTTATTTTATTATTAAAGTGTATACTGTCAGATCAGATTTGTATCAGAATTTGTCCAAATCCCAAAAGAACTTGGAATCAGACTTTTCCTCCAGAGAAATATTTAGTTGACCTCTCACTCTTTAATGATTATATAATGACCATTTATTTATATAGAAATACAGTTAAGAAGACAGATTTAGATTTCTGGAGCCTTCCTTAATACCCCCAAGACTTTTTTCCTTTGGCTATTGGTAGCCTGGGATCTTTAAATGTGGCTATTTCTGCACTAAGTTGTTCAAAGTCAAGTCTTTCATTCTCACACAGAATTAACTGCCAACAAAGCAGGAAGTTCTTCTGCTGCTTGCACTCAAAACCTCATTAAGGTAAAAAGGGAACATACCATAGACATGGAACCAAGAACTTGCTGTTTCCGAGATTCATGTCAGTCTAATCAAAATACAGTCTAATCTTTTAGCAGTTTAATCAAAATACAGCAAGCACTAATTATTAGTCCATACTATTAACACCTCACACCCTGATTGATAAAGAAGAGCCTTACTAATGATAATGTAAATTATTATGTGAGAAAACCTACTAACTACCACCTATGGCTGCTGTCAAAATCACCTTCCAAATGCCCTCCTGGCCCCAAGGTTGGCGTCATCAGCTTTCCTCCAGGATGATGGGGGTTTCTACATGAGAAAATTGCTGGCATAGGTTCATCTCTGTGTTTCCTTCTCATAGTGCCATGGGTAGGTCTGCAATGTGCACCAGCATCTTTCCATTCCCTGGGCACCCACCAGGCTGCTCCTGCATGAGGGGCAGCTCACCAGCACCTGCAGGAGAGAGCACAGCCACACAGAATCTTAAGACTCCGCCTTTGTTTAATGCAAAGTCTGTGGCTTTTTACTAGCAAGAAATTTTATTTGCTGGGTGTCACTGTTCATTAAAAAGAGTCTCCTTTATAGGCTCACATTTCTGCTTTGGTTTCTTTGATACTCTACTCTCTTGCACGCCAGTTGTGCTGGATTCTGCTCAGTATTCTTTCCACTGTTACCAGCTATGTTATCACCCCAAATCCAACAATGCACCTAGGTCTTCTGGACCACTGAAAACATTTAAACCAAATAATCACACACCTTCAGAGAACTTCCAGTAACTGGGCACTGATAGCTTTCTTTCATGTGCCAAAGCAGGAGGAAGGGGATGGAAAGGCATGCTTATGGGTGAGATGCTGAGGACCTGTGAGGCTGAGGGACAGAAGAGCTATTTATTCCTCTGCCAGGCTTGGTTCTCTTCATTTCCACCATACTGCTAGTGTATACATTTACCCTGGGATGAATAAATTATCAGACTCACAGTATATTACAATTGAAAGGGGAGTATCTAATTGCTGGAAAGCAGATGGCCTTACCCTTTTGAGTATGCCTGACAAGAACAAAAAAAATTACTGGCCTGCAAACATATTCCCATAGGCTGCGATCTTGTCAGATTCCATCAGCCAGGGAAAATTGGATATGATGACTGGCCAGTAACAGAATTTTTCAAGGCCAAAAAAAGCCCCAACACCCACTTTTTATTTTTTGTACCAGTTTAGCCACATTAGCATACCGTGAAAGGAAAAAAAAAAAAAATAAAATAAAAATCACACCCTGCTTCTCTTTCTTGCTGGTTTATGATACCAGTTTATCCACAACAGTGTGGATTATCACTATTAATACAATTTTCCAACTTTTGTTTTTGTTGCAGACATTTTCATTCTATTATTCTTATGGACAAGTAATTCATTGGCAATAAAAGAAATCAACAGAGCCTGTTAATGAGAAGCTGGGCTAAATATAAAGTGTGAAAATATGCAAATTGTTCTAGTAGGTTTTTCAGGGTTATATTAATATATTAAATCCTTTAAAAATCAACATCTCCACATAAATAACTTTAGAACATGCTAGCCTTTTTATAGTTATGTTAAAACTTGACAATGACATTCTGCAGTATATAAAATAGTCAAATATTACAGAGAGAAATTATGGCAAATCAAATAATTGAATTTGTAATGGGGAACATAAATGATTTAGAATTATAGCCACCAAAAAATTTTGAAACAGAAAAAAGCTGACAATCTTTTTACAAGAAATCCATTTAAGAGAACAAGATGCTGTCAGCATAGGAACACTTTGGATAGGAGGTAGTCAGCAGAACAGCTTTGCACGAAACAAGAGTGCTTTCAAAATAGTTGGTAATTAATAAACCATGACATAAAGGAGATTTGTTGACTGTTAAATGTATACAGAAGGAATTGTCCAGTTTTAGTTAACATGTTAATTAGGTAACCTAATTCAAATAAAGCCTCTTTCACAGCACAAGTGACAGCATGACAACTGTTCCTGTGAAAAATGCAGCTTAGGGCTGACTTTCCTGGTCAGTTGACATACAAGCCTGTACATAATATGAGAGACTCCAAAACAGTGGAAGAAATTATGTGTTTTCTGGATGAGTTTTTGGTAGGATTATGATCTCCAAAGGAAGAGGCAAGAACACTGATAAGCAGTGAACCTTTTTTTTTGTTTGCATTTAGTCTTAGAAACTGATTAACTCCTATGCTTAAGAGCTTCGTGCCCCACTCAGGGAGCGTGAAGTCTGATTCAGAGCTGTGCTGCCTCCTTTCCTTGCCCTCTCTACACACCTCCATCAAGTCCCTAAGCTGAGTGAAAGTACCACTTCCCTCCAGGTAGTACAGAAGGTGGGAGCATGGCTGAAGGCTTCCTTACCCAATATGCCTTATCCCCTCCCGTCTGCTGAACAGGTCCTTCAGGAGCACCATTGGTTTGGTATATCAGTGCAGCATTAGTGGTATACAGTCCTCTCCCAGGGCCTGGGCTGTGATTAAAGGCATGGAAGAGAGAGAGAGAAATCCTTGCCAGTGCTCTTCAAGCAAAGGAGTTGTTAATGCTCCTGACTCCTTGAAATTAATCTGACAGGAAGAACTGGAAATAGCCCAGACACAGCTATCCTTGTGTAGTCTTAGGGAGCACAGGAGAACGCTGTAGCCTTCGCTGTCAAACAGGGTTTATTGAAACAGGACCACTTGTGTGAAGCAACACTCCTTCAAACCAATAATCCTGCTGAAGTGAAATATTCCCCTCCTGGGAAAAGACATTCTACATCAACCGCTGCAGTAAAATGAAGCCCAAAGTCATTCCAGAAGGTAAATTATCTCCAGCATAATCTCTGTAACATTTCAGTCCTGATTAAGAAGTCTCTGGAGGTGTTGAGATGTTCCTTCAGTTTGCAGACTGAGGACAGAGCATTCCATGCTGAAGCCTCCCCCTGACCACTGTGACTTTCTTCCCCTACATCAGGCAAGTCCCCTGCCCTGTCCCAGGTTGCTTTGGTGCCAATGCACAGCAGACATTTCCCCAACACAGTAATGACTCATTTTGTGCTGATTTAGTATTCTGGGATGGGACATCCCTGTGGAGCCAGAGGTGAAGATTCTGAGGATGTGGCAGAAAGCTGCCAGACAAAGAGGAAAACTAAATAAAACAACCAAAAAGAAGGGGAAAAAAAGTTTTCTGATCCAGCATCTGCTTTCCCATAAAACACTATTTTCCACTCTGTATTATTTTTCTGAGGTATAGTCACGTACAATGCATGGAAATTATGCAGAAAATCTGCAAGGTGAAAAATTTGTTATAGTATAGGGAGCATAATACCATGAAATTTTAGGAAAGTAAAGCTCAGTAAATATGCATAAATTTCCATTTAACACTTTTTAGAATGTCCTTGGTCATCAAACCAATGTAATTAATTATTTTATATGTTCCTCCCTGCTACGTTTAATAGATTTTTCTCTTCATATTTAAAATATGTCAATACATAAAGAGAATAAAAAGAACCACATATTTCTATAATAATCTGTCCTCTTCTTATTCTCCAACATAAACTCACATTAATAACTACTTTCAAATCGTGCTAAGAGGAAGTTCTGGAATTCTGACATTAGCTAATAGTTTTTGCTAGGTAACATTAGATTATAGTATTGTTTACTGATACTATGTCAGAAGTGATGACATTGATAGGCTAAAATGCCCTTCAAATTAATTTTATAAATATTTTTTAATAGCACTGAGGAAATTCTGCTGAGCCTTAGCTAATAAAACACTTAATTATTTCAGGACATTACTGGTATTTTATTAGCTGACCAAGTAGGAAACTTCAGTTTTAAAAAATGCTGATCAGGAGCACTTTTAGCTAGTATTATCTTTTTCATGTCCATCCCACGTAGTCACTGCTCTTTAAAGAGTAAAGGGCTTGCCAGAATCTTTTGAAGCACAAGATCTTGAATTCCAGCAAATGTTACACCCACACTTTAAGCAACATTAGGATACTCAGCAGCTCAGGCAGCACAAAAATCTACCTTCCTTGCCTTCATGAATGTATTTTCTGGTGACTTTTCCCTCACTTTGCACATCAGGAGTGGTGCCAGATGCCCCTCTGAACAGCTGAATTTGGTGATCTATGCTCCTCTATTGATAGTGAGACCTTGCCAGATAAAATACAAACACCAAGATAGCAGTCATGTCTTTGGGTGATGAAACAGAGGAAGAATCAAGCTTTAGATTACAGCTACAGTCAAGATGCGTGTCATGGGGTTTAGCTTAATTTTAAAGACTCCAGATACCCAAAATTAGAATGGAAATGACATGGACTCAGTTATTTCTAGCCTTTGAGTCAAATATTTGACATTCACTCAAGTTCCCACTGAACAACCATTTATATACAAGCATGTAATCAGTGCAAACTCTAGAGGAGACTCAAGGCATAGATTTATCTCTTCTAGAAATTCTGTGCAGGGAAACAATATCACAGCCCTGCCCAAAAGGAGATATCACTGCACTCAAATCTAGCAGTGTGAACACAAACATGCAGGTTACCAGTCTGGCATAACATTGCCAGAGTGCAGGTTTGTGTTTTAACTCATCAAGAAATCTGACAGGGGCTCCTAATAACCTGTTAATATCGAGCACAAACAAATCATTTGAGAGGAAAATTATAGTCTGTAAATTCCAGCTAGGGTTCAGACAAATAACTAACATTCCAGAAAATCAAGTTTTACTTTGAGTAATGATTAGCTGTGTTTGCTAATATCATGTTTGCAAAACATCTAAGCATTTTAATCATTCACACTCATATGACAGCTACTGCAGATTATAAAGTTAATTTACAAGTACTAAGAATTGTAAGATAGCAAATATAATAAAAACACATTTATAACTACTCATTTAAATAAAGGCAGTTTATTCACTTCTCTGGAATCTCTAAACCATTTTATTCATTTCTTATGAGTAATCAGGTAAGCAAAATTTGTGTCAGATTTGACAGAAAGAATTCACATTGTGACTTTATCCATATAAAAAATCTACTAGCTATAAAACTTAAAAAAAAAATATCTTTAGTCCTTTGTAAAAGCCAAGTAAAAGTCAGTAATTTCTAGAACAAGATGAACAGTAAAAAGAACTAAGGAATAACACACATAATCGTGACTGCTGAGGTAAAACTTAAGACTGTAAGCATCTACAGTTAACTGGACTTGCCCAGGACACAAAGATATACTTCCAAGGCTTCAATCCAGCAATTTGAGTCAATCAACAGATTCCTAGACAAATCCATTGTAATAATGGGTGCTCGGTAGGAGAGATTTCAGCATCAGAGGTTCAAGTAGCAGAATACAAACATATTGTTACCCTAAAGGTTTAATGAACAACATCTATGGGACAACGTAATAATTTAAATCTGGATTTAGAAGAACATTAGAAAGGCTCATTTCTCAGTCTTTAAAAATGGAAATCCTAAGTAACAAAGAAGATGCCTCCATCAAAAGTTTCAGAAACGAGCCATAAAAATGAAACGTTTTGTGAAATATTTCTGGGTCAAGTCTGATGCAGCTTTCTGATGAAAAAGAATGATGCTGAAATCCTGCACCAGTTGACTGTTTGAAGTAAAGTATTTAATGGATGAACTCTGATCCAGCACCACACCTTTCAAAAGAAGACTGTTGACCTTTTTTCACCACAATTTCATTTCATCACCAGTGCTAGCCATGCCATTTTGTAGGCCTGGTAATAACATAAGGACTTACAATGATACAGCAATTTTAGGAAGACATTAATACTGGAGACCTGACACATTTGTCTTAATAAATGAATCAAAACATTCAAAGAAAATTATTTTAATTCATTTGTTGAAATATAACCTTTGGCCAAGATGCTGACAGCTGTCTAAAATGGGAAAAGAGTTACCTAAGCACATCCAGAGTACCCTAAACTACAAAACTTCAGTTTGAAATTTATTCAGCACTTATGATACCCATCACTTTAGAATTCTTGTCACATTTTTCTGCTTAATTTCCACAGCTATTTTTAGAAAAATAAGACTAAAAATCAGCTTTGAATATTATAAAATATCATGTATATAAACAACAAATATTGCATTACTGTACACAGTTTACTGATTATTTTAATTGTTTTATATTCCAGGTAACTGCACAAAATAACTAAAGTAGCCAAAATCTCTAAAATGAGTTTATTAAATTAACTTTAAAAAAGAGTTAAACAGAGTGGGTTTACAGAAAAAATTATTTTAAAAATGGAAAAGCAGTAAAGTCCTTGTAAGTGTGTTATAGTTATTTAATAAAGAAGAATTTTAATAACAGAATAAGGAGCAGAAGAAAATTCTTTGCAATAATTTAGGGTTAAAAATTAAAATAATAATATTATTAAAAATATCCTCTCACATATTAAGTAAGAAAACATCATATCCACTCACCAATACGTACCCTACAATTGGATGAAGGGCAGGTTACCCTGATGGATTAAAGCATCCTCCTTCCTCTCCCAAGAAGCACAGTAATGAGGATTATCCTTACCTTGGCCAGGAGCAAGCCTCATGTATGTCATGAAGCACATGTTACACAGGGTTTTTGAGTCTGAAGGTTGGCTGGGGCTCAGCAGATGTCATGGCTTTGTAGAGATGGGGATAGTCATCAGGGCCACCAGCAGGGTAGCAAGGAGGGTCCCCGGGGCAGCTAAGAAACAAACCAGAACACAAGGAGCTCAGCTGTAAGTGAGAAGACCTTAAAAGAGTGGGGACAGCTGATTCTTGTTCTTGGTAATCAATTCCTGCAAACTGGGCTGAATCACTTCCAACCCAGTCTTGATAAGAGGATGTCCCACAGGAATAACTGCGTGGAGATAATTTTTGGGATTTGACATGATGTCTTGTTCTGGTTTTCCTTTTTCTTTTTTTTTTTTTTCTTTCTTTTTCCTTTTTGTATTAAGGTAGTGCAAACAAGCACTTAATAAAATTTAGTTTGAAAAGCACTTAACACCCTTTGAAATTAGTGATAATAAGTACCTGACTCCCTGTCTTGCCATTTTGTTTGAATTCCAGGGGTAATGGAATAAAGCCTTCAAAAATCTGGTCCTAAGTGAATAAATACAATGTTCTGTCTTTTCAACTATATGCCATTCTACTTCTTTTAAAACTACTCTGGGGCAAGTTTTCTCTCTTCTCTGAGAAGTTAAAATCTTCTGGACTCCCCAAACACAGAAAACACAGTAGTCCTTCTGAGCCCCGTGCAGGTTACAATCCCCACTGAAACTCTCCGTACAATCCCTGCTTGTGAACACAAGCAAGGAAGAGGAAGGAAGGGTGAAGATGAGACCACAACTGGCCACAGAGCTGTCTGCTACCTCTCTCTCCCACTTTACATATTTCTAAATATCTCTATCAGATTGTTCAGGGTGTCATATCTCCTTGCTCTCCTTGCCCCTAAACTCATAATCAAGTATCATTTCTTTTTTAAACTTACTAGTTCCACCGAACCAGATGCAGCATTTTGTATCCTCTAGGAAAGCTGCTTGATGAAGACTCTTACCACATCATGCTTAAAATTATTTGCAACAAAAGTCTTGTTTCATGTTCACTTTACTTTCAATTACACAAAACCATAGGAAGAGAGTTAGAAGTACATTGCCTTCCAATTCAGCCAGCAATTAATTGAAAAAACTAAAATCCCCAAGCTTAACAAAACTGTGTAAGCCCTTAACTACTAGTCTATGGCCTTAGACATAAGAATACAGTTTGTGTTGTCATTTGATATGCACCAAAACAGAATATGACTAAATATGTGTTCTGGAGTCTGCTGTATTTGTTCTTAGATTACTTTGCAATCAGTTTGGTATTTTTGATGGAAATGAGGTTGCATCAACATTTACCTTTACAGCCTTAAACATAACAGCAGGACTCATGAGAACAGAAACAAAAACTTTGCAAATGTTAAAGGAATAAAGCATCTGGCAGAGACTTTTAACATGCTTGAGAAGAACATATCCCAGTGGACATGACCATTTTGTTGCTGGGAAAAAAAAACCATTGTGAATTCTTCTAAGGCATTTAATAATTTTAATAAGATTGTGGACACACATATTGTTTTAGTAAAGAACAACTAAGACCTGAAATAATTAAGTATAGAATCCCAGAATCATTAAGGTTGGAAAAGACCTCCAAGATCATTGAGTCCAACCTCATATAATCATATAATTCAAAACCAGATAAAGCCATGTGAACCCGGATTATATACTCTGTATCCACTAACAAACACCTTCCTCCAAGTAGAGATTTTCCTCCTTAAATGAGAGCAAAAATCAAATTCCTTTCATCTGCTGCTTCCTGTTATCCTCCTCAAAACCCTAACTTATGGTCTCTGTGATCCACATCAATGGGCAGTACAGATGCTAAAGCAGGTGGGAGGGATTCGATAGTGCATCCTTTTCAGACTCCACAGAACATTCCTCCAAGGGACAACGTTGTATAGATTTACCAATTGGTGCAATTTGCCCTTCTGGGACCAGATTTCTGGATGAGTATTTTCAGCTCAACAGGACATTTGGGGAAAAAAAAGCTTCTGACTTTTCCTGAAATGCAAAGGACAAAATACAGGGTAACTGTATGCTGGTATAGAGAAAACCCAATGTGAGATATGGCTGATTTTTAAGCCAGCTACATATCTTTTATATTCCACTTTCCTAAAATAAAGGAATACTGTTAATCCAACAGTCACAAAAACTTGAAACTTGGTTTTTATTTTCAGATATTGGAAAACTACCGTTATTATTATTACTGCCATAACACTGGTCAAAGGATTTAGTAACTGTGTCTTGATTTTGCTTACAGTGTTGAGTCCATAAAAGAAAGAATGAGAATCATGAAAATTACTTTATGCACTTCAGTAGTGCTGTAACTACTGCTCTTGGTGATACCTGTATAGGAAGTTTATGAGGCAAGATTAAGTGACAGTACAAAGGACAAATACATAGTAGAGAAAAAGGAGATAGTTACAAGATGGTTACAAGAAGGGCAAGATACACTTTTTTCCTTGATAAGCTGTGATTTTAATTAATCCACATGAACAAGAAGTATTCATTATTAATTACTAATAGGTCAGTTGCTATATCATAGTCTTTATAAACCTTCCATAGAAGTTGTGTCACATGTGATTCTTCAAAAATGATTTAAGAACACTTATGGAAATCTGTTTGGAGAAATTTTCTTTTAAGTTACTTTAGAATTACTAAATATTTTTACCTATGCCAAAAGACACCACAGTTTCACTTTATAACACTGAGCTCCAGGAGCAAAGGCTCAGTAATCAGCACACAATCAGGGGGTTCAGACTTCATTACCTTTTAACTAGTGAGAGAACAGGTTTCTGAATAGGTGTTCCTGGGAAATGGGGAGAAATGGCAGGAATGTGTGGAATGACCCTGTTTCTCTATAGTTTAGATTGTGTGTACAACTGATTTATTTCAGAGGCTGTGTCAAACTGTTACTGTTCCTGTTTTGTATACATTCAAACTATAGATATATGTATTTCTGGGGGAAAAAAACAGAAAATAAATACATTTTATATATATAATTCATGATAAAGTCCTAATTCATTTATGAATGTAAGTACTACAAACAATTAGGCTGAGACTAGAATTGGCTGAAATATTTGAATGTATTTGAAATGCAGTTTTGGATGAAGAGAGTACTGGGAAAGATACCTTTTTGAAAGCTTCTATTTCAAAGAGAAAACCAGCATTTTTCATAATATTTTACCCAAAACTGTTATCAAAACATCTATCAAAGGAGTTAGTGAGTTTTACCTTTCCTGATAATAATTACATGTGTGATTCAGCATATAGAAATTATAGTTAAGTACCATATTTCAACAGGAATTCACAACTATCACTAAGTTTTTGTGGTTTAGAAGTTGTAGAGGGAGCAATCCATGTAACCAAAACTATAATTTACAAGTTTTTCAAGATAATAAAAAAATGATATTAGGGGAAAAAAGACCATTGTGATAAAATAGAAAGATACAAAACCAAAAAGCTGTATTTTCTTGAAAATGAAACCTCTTTTTATAGTGCTGACACTATCACTGATGATAATTCCATTCTTAGTTCTGACATGATTGTCTTGCATGTTGTGAAAAAAAAAAATTGGTCAATCTGGGTTGAAGAAGCAGCTTGTGATAATACTAAATGTTCTGCAAATAAATAAATAAAATACCAAATTAATCCATCAAACCACCGTCAGTTCTGCTAGAACATTTGTGGAAAAGAGTCATATTTGGTTTCAGGTAAAATGCAACTAAACCTTCTGGTGTTTCAGAGCTCCGAAGTTTCAGAGAGTAAAGAGCTCAGCTCGCTTGTGGAGAATGATGACATTTTAATGCTCAGCTGAAATTCCCCTAACGAACAAAGGAGAAGGTTGGTTTCACACCAAGTCTCTGGTGATAACTCAGCTGAAACTACTGGTGCTGACTCTTATGACTGGAGAAAATCGGGATCATTCCCAGAGGCCAAATCTGCCTAAAACTAGCACCGAGGGTTGGCACTCGGCACCTGTGCTTATTGTGAAGTGTCAGAACTGTACAGCACATGCTGGTAGTGGCCATCTGCTCTGTACATCGATATTCCACTGAAGGTCGGTGTGGGGACAGCCCTGGTTTCCAGCCCTGTGGTTTGACTGGCAGAACCAGACCTGCCTTTTGTGCCCTTTCAGAACGTTGAGAGGGTTTTATGCTGTGAAATTGGATGTAATTTCCGTTTGTTTCCTCTTCTGTGTATGGAGGCATCTTGGTATGCGCCAGTCTGTTGGCATTAAACAGGAAAAACAATATTTTGAGTATTCACTGAGAACAGGTGTTCTCCATACTGTTAAACTCATCTTTAGTGCTTTGTTATGAGAAATGAAAACTTCCTGATATAAGTAGCATATCATGTATTTTAACAATCACGTAGGTGTGTTTTTATTTAACTATTAGTTTTGTTCTCCATTCAGCCCTCTCATATATATTTGTGATTAACAGCACTGAATGCTGTGATAAGGAATCATTTTTAAATTTGATTTCTCTTTTATAATTTCTATCATTCTACCCTTCCAACAAAAATATTGATTACTTAAATCTTTTTCTTAAAAAAAAAAACAAACAAGGAAAATATGTTTATTTTTATTATTTAAAAGTATTACTTTTACTTCTTCCTATGACTTATGACTTTACATTTAAATATAACCTATAAAGAAATGAGGTAGACTGAAGTAAGAGCACAGCATTCTCTAACTCCAGATTTAGCACAAACTTCCTGTGTGACTTTGGATTAATGTTACTGTGAAAGACGATCAATATTGGGTACGTAGTATTAGACTTACAATGTTTGATATCCTGTCGTGTGCAAAAGAGGACACACCAAATATATGGAGCCAAGAATTCATTGCTTGTCTGATTCTTGCTTAGAACAATTAATAGTGTTAAATGGAAAAAAAAAAAAGCCTCATTAATAATCTAAATTGAACCATGATATGAGAAAACCTGCTCATGCCACACCACTCTTGCCTGGTGTCACACTCACTTCCAGGTGTCCCCCTGACCTCAAAGTCGACAACATCAGCCCTTCTCCAGGGTGGGTGGGAGAGAGCTGCAACAAACTGCCACTGTCCCAAGGGTATCTCCAGAAGGATGTGTCTGTTGTGGCAGGTCCCTGGCTCCTCATTCTCGGGTTTACTTTGGTTTATCTGCTCAGAAGTATTGCCAGGCATGTATAGATCATGAAGTAAGGAAAAAAAATTCCCCTGGTAAGGAGAATGAAGGATATTTCTATTAAATGCACTAACTAAATAAACCATGCATCACCAAGAAACATAAAGGTCCTTGGGACACTGAACAGAGCTACCCTGATGAGACAGGGGTGTGTCCTCATGTCTGAAGTTGAAAGCAAGCTTTCAGACTCTGACTGTTTAATTCTTCTGCTTCTCTTAGTGATGTTGATCATCTAAGGCTGAATTCAAATCTAGGGATAACCATCTATAGACTTCATATTCACAGGGGCAGAAAGAGAAAAAGAAAAGATTGTAGTATTTTTAGGGGCTCGCAAGTCACAGTGTCTCCAGACAGAGGACCAAAGCTTGCCTTTACCTCAAAGAACAAAATTATGTCATCTTTAATGAAGGACTCTTCCTGTGAGTTTTCCTCTTACAAAAATTAAAGAAAATGTAACTTACACTTTGAAAGACTTACAAAGTAATGATAGCCCCGTGGCATATTATCAAATAGTCATCAGAAGTGTTAGCACTGGATTAAAATGGATTTCTAACAGATTCTTCAATTTAACAGGTCAGACTAATTTAGTGGAATAACTGTTTTATGGTTTCCAGTATCCTTGTAGGAACTTTATACTCTCATTAATTGCTGCATTAATTGCTAAATGGAAAAGACCCATTCTTAAATAGGCTGTTTTGCATTATCAAAAATATTCATTAACATTAATTCTCATAGCAACTGAATTTCAAAAGTTCCATTTCTGAGAAATAAAATTTTAAATTCCCCTGACTATTTGCTACTGAGATTCTTGTTGGCATTAGGAGGGAATTTGAAAAAAAGATACCACTGACTTACATTATCAATCTAACTGAGCAACATAGAACACAGACTGAATTTTAAGTGTTACACAGTTTTTAATCTAGAAAATAAAATAATCTAGTAGACTAAAGTTAATCTAGAAGAGATTCTGAAGAATATTGTTCTATTTTGGGGTATCTTTTTATTCATCAACAAAGGATTGCTTTCCCCTAAAGCATGAATGAGACTTTTAACTTATTTACAAGCAAAGAACATTGCTTTATTTTAATTTTATCAGAGATACCATTTTAATTCTATTAGGAGCTAAAAATTTACTATTCATAAGAAACTAAGAGGATAAACACTTTGTCTTGGCCAAAGTGAATCTAGTTGGTGTGTTCTCATCGACCTCTGTTACTCATGGGAAGAATATGAGGACAAGACAATGGCAATACAGCCACCAAATATTCTCCTATGCCCTGAAAAGTTACAGTTCAAGGGTCATACCTGAGACATTTGGAAGTACTTCTGTTATTTTTAATGACCCTTAACTGGGTTTTTCCCTTCATGAAATTGTTAGGCTGGTTTCAAACCTATATTAACTCAATGCTCAGAGCATTCTAAGAAAAACTTCTACAGCTTAATTGCTCATTATGTGAGGAATTAGTTCCTTGTATGGAACATATTCTCTCCTAGTTTCTTTTGATGAATCCTAGTCATATCTCCTAAAGCAATGCAAAATATTCACATAAATTAAGACTTAACGAGTCACATTTCTCTCTAATAATTTAGTGAAGATGAGTTACTGCTATTTTCTCAACTAGGAAAAAAATAGAGAAGTGTCTGCCTTATCTAACAGAGGAGAAATTTGTAAATATTAAACAAAAGGAAGACTGACATGTCTCTAGATTTTCAAGTTCTCAAATATTTTTACTAGAAGTACTAAAAATGATATGTCTAGGCATGGAATAAAAATTAAAGACATCACCATTTGTTTATAACTCTTGACAACAACTTTACACAAATTCTTTTTCATGGCACTACACAGGGCCCCACTATTTTGTCCCATGTACATCTGAGTCCACAGAGAGAGTCAGAAACTTTTTTTATCATAAAACCTATATGCTAAACCATGACTTTAAAAACAATGTTGCATTGGAAAGATAACATGTCACAAAAATTAGGAGGAAAATGATGACAAAAGCCTCACAGGAACTTGTGATGCATTTTTATTTTGCTGTAAAGAAGATAAATGCTTTTTAAATGAAATATTCAGGATAAAATGTCAAAATAACTACCAGTAAAAAGCAGACTACTATGAGTAATTATAGGAAGGCACATTTAAGATGTCCTAACATTTTATTCTCCAAATATGACCACAGCTTTCATAACAATTGCTTTTCGATTTTGGTACTCATTGGCTAAGCATATGTAATTTCTATCTTGTTTTGAACATATTCCTCATGAACCACATCAAATAAATTTGCTCAGTGCTTCTGCTGGAAATTGTTTTTCTCCATCTAGAGCAAGCAGATGTAAGTTTTCCCATTCCAAGTTTTCCCTTGTGCATTGGCTCTGAGGGCTCTTTTAAAAGTAACTCTCCGTCCCAAACATCAGCTGCATCTAACGATTCTTACTGTAAAAGGTAGCAATCAAAATCAGACATGTACAAAGGTAATTGCAGGACTTGGCCAAAAATTTTGTCTGGTGAATGAGGAAAATAATTTAATTTTTTCTTCGACAGCCTTTTCCCCCCTTCCTTCCCCCCCTCCCCCCGCCTTCTAAATTTACTTTAACTATTTAAAAATACGTTCGTTGTGATTTTGACCTAAATGTAAAAATTTTTAGTTAGGGAGATAAACACCACATGTCTGAATCAATTTTCCTTCCTTTTTCTGAATAATTTCATTCTTCCTGGACACAAGGTTTGGTTTTAATTTCTGTGCTGAAAATATATTTTGTAAAATCTCTAAGGGACCGTAAATACAATAAATAACTGAATTGAAAGTTCAAACCAAGTTGAGAAAGAGAATCTACGTGTTTAAAGAGGGAGATTAGACCAGACAGAGCTGAGCTCAGGAAAACAATTCCTGGTGAAGCCCTCTTAGTGCATGTAGAAGAAGCTGTGTCTGGGAAGAGGTCGTGTGTGAAAGGGCTAAATTTTGATCCACTTATTCCAGTAGATCAGTTTCTTATTCCAGACCCATTTTTGGTGCTGCTTCTCTGCCTCATCATCACGACAAAACACTGGCTATCAACTTCAGTCAGATTCACATGGAAACCCACCAGAAATACAGAATTGCCAGAAACACATTGACTACTTCCAGATCTACCAGTTTGACTGTTTTTCAGACTTGTTTGTTATAATTCTATTAAAAGCTGGTATTACAGAAAAAGAAAAAAGGCAGCTTGAAATCTTTCTCAGAACAATTAAAACTAAAATATTTGAAAGCTGAAATTTCCTATGCAATTATACATAGATGGATGTAGGTGAGAAATTGTTTTCTCTTTTCCTTTCTAGATTTACTGATCTATTTCAAGAGCCATTTTAACAAAAAAAAACCCTCTAATTTTTCCCTCCATTTTTTTTATTTTCACTTTCAGAAAGTTAACACCAATAAACAATTACTTTCACTTTCATGTCCTTGAACACAATTCTTTCAAACATATACATTGTCTTTATGCTTTACCGATTAAAAAAACCCTGTGTGTTTTTGTTATATGTGACTTTTTTTTGCACTATATAATTTCCAGTTTTGGTGAAACAGATTGCAGACAATTAGATTGAGCTAAACAGATGTTTAAATTGGACACATATGTCTAAAATACTTAAGGTATTGCTCATTAAAGTTATACATATGCCTAAGAGATTTCATGGATCATGGTTTAATGATAGTTTCTCTCACTCTCAAAGAAGTCAGTAGTAACACTTAAACCCAAGGTCAACAGGCTCTGCTAATACCCACTGCATCATGCTTTTTTCATCTTTCCCCCTTTTTCAGAACGAGATGTTGTACAATGTCTATTCACTCTCTCCAGCAGTTCAGATATAATTACATATGCATACAAAAGATTACAAATCCATGCTACCCTTCTGCCTCATTAGTCAGAAATCTGAGAGGGAAATGCCACTACTAATATGGTTTAAAACTCACTTGGTCTGATTTTTGGCAAGTTTTAATCCTATTACTTCAAGTGATTATTAATTTTTGTTGCATGTAGCCATAAACTCTTGAATAAATAAATAAAATGTAGTTGTTTGTGACCCTCTGAAACACATCAACTCTTCTAAATTATGTTCTCAGTTATTATGTATGTTATTAACTTTGCTTTTTCTTGTTAAATCACTTATCATAATATATTTTATATTACCATCATGCTGCAAATTATTTGAAAATGAGTTTTTTCCATATACAGCAGTTGTGGCCATGTTTCCTTTCAATATTGTTTATTATTTACATACTAATTGCGCCTCCAGGCTGTTACTCTAATCAATATCCAAGACTGTACATGAACATATGAAGAAAGCTTTGTACCAATGAACCTAAATTATGAAAAATGAAATACAAGAAAAAGTTGTCATTCTATTCTGTCTAAATAAATGCTTCAAAGTTAAAACACTACTAAATTGTGTTATTACTACGGATAATGTGAATTGGATAGCAGCATAAATCTAAAATTGTATGATCAAACACCTTTACATGAAAGTTATAAGAAACGACTTTAAGTGTACCACCTTTCCATTTAGGGTCAAAATTCATTATGCTTCTGTGATCTGTTCCACAAATGTCCCTGTGGGTTTAGGAAAAAGAATAGTGGGATGCTTTACTTCAATCTCATGGCATTCACACAAGACAGAGATTACTGACTGCTATTAATTAAGTATCTCAGGTTTTGGAATGGTTCCAGTTTAGAAGTTGCTTTCCTAAGGATCATTAACAAGGTCCCAATTATCCTGCCATGGGGCAAAGTGTGAGTAATGGACTCACACAGGCTACACCTTCAGAACAGAAAGGTTTAAATGATTCAAGTGAAAGTTTTTATCCTGTCAACTGTACACACAATTCAAAGGATAACAAAAACTAAAGATAAAAGAGTTTAATATCTATGCAAATAAGTGGCTACCATATATATTTTGACACTGGTTTTCATGTAGATAATCCTCCAAACTTGCCTAAATCATAGCCAATGTAATGATAACCACATTCTCAATGTGTTCTGTTTCTTTAGTGGGTGAATCCTTTTTTATTTTTATCTTAAATGAGATAAAAATACCTTTATTTTCCCCAAATCTATTGTTTAATGCACTTAGCAGTGAAACAAATAATAATTA
The DNA here is from genome assembly GCA_013397135.1 of Pachyramphus minor. Taxonomy (NCBI): domain Eukaryota; kingdom Metazoa; phylum Chordata; class Aves; order Passeriformes; family Tyrannidae; genus Pachyramphus; species Pachyramphus minor. The sequence goes on from VYXB01003858.1 coordinate 243,425, forward strand.
GTAATGATCCACAGAGCCAATTCGTTGTTCTGAATCTGTCTCTTTACAGCTCTGTGTGGTTATTCTCACATTTACAATAGCCCTTTTCCACCAGATGATACTTGGGAGACTTTGAATAAGATCATGGTCAAACTGAGAAATGCTGATTTATCTTGTGGAAAATTATTTTGGTAAAAGCATTGTAGAGACTCTTAGGGTGAAATTAAAACAAAAAAAAAGTAATAAACGACAACTTTGTTTTGAAACTGTACTTCTGGAACTTCAAAACAGAGACTTTAAAACATTTTCTTCTGCTGCTTCTATCCTGCTATCATCCCAATGCTAATAGTGAATGTAACAGTCTGTTTCTTGTAAGTCATTCTGCTCCAAAAGCATCTCCTGTGATAAATAAATATTCAAAATGATAGAGTATCACATGGGTGAACAAAGTTTTGTTAAACACCTGCCTTGAGATTTTAAGTAGCCTGGTAAAAAGTCAGTATTGATGGTAACATTTTTATTGTCTTGGATCCTTTATTAGGAAAAAAGGACATTACTGTAAAAGACGTAACATGGTAAATTTAACATGTTAGAAGATAGTAGTTGCAAAATTAGTACTGCAAACAAGGATAGATAATCTATTATTGTAGATAATCTATTTTATTAGCCCTCTGCGCTGGGGGTTAATGGCACTGGGGACAATGGAGATATCAAAATCCCAATCTATCTGAGCTCCTAGTCTTACCTTATCTGCTCTGCAGCCTTACAGTGTTGTCTCTCCAGCTGCCATAACCAATGTTTTGAAAGATGTCAGTGGGATTCTCAGGCAAACTGACCTGGGAAGCTAATCTGTTGATAGGTTCCAGACTCAGATATGGATTTTTTCTCATCATTGGCAAGTCAAGAGAGAAGCCACTTCTTAGTTGCATGTGTAAATTCATGGAGCTTTTTTTTTAAAAAAAGAAAGCACTGTTCAGGTACTGCAGTGAGTTTATTTCATTTGGTAGATTTTAATTCCTCTCAAAACGTTTCTGAAATATATGAGAGTCTGATTAATTAAAAAATAAATTATTAAATTTGTCTGATATCACAGTAATATGACATCATTACGAAAAAGTATAATGAACCAAGAAATTTCTGTATGGCATTTGAATGCAGCAAGTAGATACTTAAATAGCAGCTAAGCACAAAATTTGGACCATTGAGGGAATGAACCCAGACTTGTCCATAGCTCATGTGCTAAAGCATCCACAGGAAATGCTGGCATACTAATCCAAGTGTACTGGTATATTGTACTAAGTCTAGAATATACCAAGAAGCTTCATTACCCAGAGAGGAGGAAGATATCCCTAGAAAGTGGTCAGTTTTGGCTAATGCTTCAATGGTCACTTTGGTAAAAGCTGCAGATACTGCAGCTGCATCCAATACTCAAAGAACTTTTATACTCCTTGAAATCCACGTCTCACTGTACTCTGATGATGAGGATAATGAATAGTCTCAAACCATGTCAAAACAACTGCACTTTTAATCTTCACATAGAGAGAGAAGAGGAGGGGTGAATAAATTTTTAATTTTTTAAATGACAGGATCAAGCTTGTAAAAGAATATTAAGCAGGAGTAATTTCTTTATAACTGTACAGTCTTCAGGATTGTGTTGAAGAAAAGTTAAGGAAGTTTTCCTTATGTATTCATTATAAATCAAAAAAATTCAGTCAGAAATGTGCACAATTCTAGCACCAGTTACCTTATTTTCACCTTCCCTGCCCAGAAGGCTGCAACTAAAACACTTAAAATCTTCTGTCAGCAAAAAAAGAAGAGGTCAAAAAAACTTCTTAGGTAGTAGGAAAGGAATTCTTGGCAAAGGGGCTCAGCAGTGTTAGGCAGAAAAGTGACAAGCTATAGGAAAAGAGAGAGAGCATGAGAAGAAAATGGATGCAGAACTTTGTTATATGTTTTAAGTTCTATATATTGAAGTAGACTCGTTGTCTAGTTACATTTCTGTTTGTTTGGGTTTTTTTCACGTAACTCAGAGATATATGAGATTTCCAAAACATTATTTACTGTCAAACCAGCTGAAATATTTTTGTTTACTGACAGAACCACCACAACATTTCATTGAATATATTTAAACTTAAACTGCGTGCTCACACCTAAGCCAATACTCATACCTATCCACATACCTTTTGTGTCACTCATGCAAGAAATTCAAAACCAGGGTTGCAGAGTGATTCTTTTTCAAAGAAACACAAGAAAGATTATCTAGTTCCTTGAACAGAAGAGTCCAACACAAGAAGGCATATGCACATAGAGTCCTAGTAGGCAGAAAGCTGACCTAGAAGGAGAACTAAAATTGAGTTCAGCAGAAACATTAATTCATTAAAATACTGACTCAATTAAAATTCTAAATTCAATTCTACAATTCATTTGTTAATTCTTAGTAGATCAGTATTATTTATGGCCTTTTATCCTTACTAATACTGTTGTATTTTTATTTGTTACTAATAGTAATGAAAGTAGTAGGGCTCCCCTATATTTTTATGTTAACAACATAAGAATGATCTTGAAAAGGTACATAAGCAAGATGATTTACTTGAGCTATCCTACATAGATCCTCTAAAATTAGGTTTTTGATGCTCAACCAAGAAACTTTCTGGCCTGATGACAGTACCTCCCAAAGGGCAGGACTGAAGCCTTAATCTCTCTTTCTATACCCTTTTCAATAAAACAGGGATGTTAATTCTGTCGGGCTCTGCAACATCCTCAGAATGAAAACGTCTCAAGACTTATAAGTGTCTCAGGACTAATAAGTGTATTGACATGAGCAGTGAGCAGTTTGCTTTTGACATTAAGCAATGCTAAAGAAATCTATGGACAGCAGTGTACATCCCTTATTCAAAACAATAATTGAAGTTGAGGACCAGTTTTTTATATCTCTTTAGAAAAATGTTATGCTACCATATATGTGTTACTAAAGGTTTAAAAACTGTTTTATTTGTTTGTATTGTTTTCACTCACTTGGTAACAAAGCCAATTGTGTCTATGGGATTTTCTTCTGAATACTTACAGGAACACCTGCCAAAGATGTGAATTAGTGAAGCAGGTTTTGATTGAACACAACAGTTGCTTATGCATCTGTATGCATCTTGCTCTGTTTATGCTACTTTACTTGAGAGGTCTAAGACTCTTAGATTCATCCCTTGGTATTCACACGGCAAAGTGCAGCTTGTATTTGCACCTGAATAAATGGGAGACAGTGAGCTGATTATTTCTGACAGTCAGTAAAGTGAGAAGCAAACATACTGACAGAAATCCATGTGCAGCACTAAGACACGAAGAGGAGTAAAACGTAACCTGCTTAACTCACTTATAAAGAAACAGCCAGCCAAGGTACTTTCACCAAATGATAAGTAAAGGGTAGTAAATTAAAACGTTACTATCAAAGAACGACATGCTCAAAATGTCAAATAAATCAAATGTTAGTAGCTAATAAAAATTACCTTAGGAACCAGGACTTTTAGTGTGCATGCAGCTTCCTCACAAAGTGACAGTAAAAGATAACACTTATTTAATACAACACATCTGTTAGTACAAGAACAATGACATTTTATTCTAATTATGCTTTTATAAAGAGAGAAAAATAAAGTATCCTTCTGCTTCTGCATGAGTATTCCTCTGTTTACAGTTGCTTGTTTCAAAGGACTCTAAAAAAAGTTTGCATTCTCATACAAGTCATATGCTTTGTGGTCATGAAAAATGCTGCTTCTCACTGCAGTATTACCAGCTATGGCAATTTTGAAACACTAAAAAATGTAGCTAAGTAGCAGAATCTCTACTTGGACATAGAAAAAGCAAGGAAAAAAATCCCAGAAAGTGAAACTCATGCTGTGTTTGTTTCTATCTCTGATAGCTTATAATGCATTTTAACCACAGGAACCTTCCCATCATGTATTAATTATGGTCTACAAATAAAATCATTATCATTATGTAATGAAAAATGTGAGTAAATTACTTTTAATATCATACACAGTAGAAATTCAACAGAAGCCATGCAATTTTTATATTGGCATTTCTCATTATCAGATTTGCTCCTACCTGCTGTGGATGTTATTTGGCATTTCTTTTCCCTTCATGACAAACAAACAGAGATTTACAGAAAGGTCTCTCAGAATAGTCACGCACGGCTCTTATGTATATTAAAGAATACCACGTCAGCTCTCCACAAATGATCTCTTATTGCCTCTGCTGTCCTTTCTCTTGTAAGGGCCTTGGAATTTCTATTTGTGCTCAATTGCTCTACTTGAGTGGATAAAACAACTTGGCAAGCAGGGCTCAGTTAAGCATTTCTAGAGCTTTTGCTAAATAAAACTCCCTTTCTTCTTGGAGTCTGCAAAAAGACCACTGAGTGCAATTCTTCCAGCCAATATAATCTAAGTACATATTGACATACCTATAGACGATCTTGGAAAAACCTGTGCTTAGAAATTTGCCTTGATTTTACAGCTTTACAAATCCCTGAAGATGCCTTGAAAAAGAGGGCTCAACACATTTAACATGAGACTGAAAACTCAACTTTGACATTGCTGATCATCTCCCAACAGATTCAAGAATAAAAGTGGGTGCCGGAGCAAATATTGATCAAATATTTTGATTAAGTCTCATCTTCATAAAATATACTGAAACTGGTTACTATCACAAAAGAGACTATGTGAAGCTGGCAGCACAAATGCAACATGCAAGGATGCCACCTCTGACAGTAAGGACACACTCAGAGGGGAGGCAAGGAAACATTTCTGTTGCTCTGTACTCATCAGGAGCCCAGGTTGGTCTATAATCAAATTTAACAATTGGCCCAAAAGCAAAACAAGGATTTTACACAAAGTGTGTGGGGACATGCAAAATAAGAAGGAAAGAATTTAGGAAGGTGTCTAAGTTTAATGAGACTGAAGTTTTGCTAAGGAGGAAGAGTTATGAGGAAGACCAAGCTCCTCGTTTTAAGCAATTGTAAATCTGAAGTTAAGAGGCTTCAACTGAGGAAGTATGGAGAAAGAAAAGATAAGAGCCCTTTATTAAAGGATATAGGTGTATTGGCAGAAGAACAAAAGAACACAAAACCAGCAAAACAATAATTCTGCACCCGAAGTTCCCTCCAAAAAAAACTACAAAAAAAGTACTTTCTGCCTTGGTGCAATTCTAACCACGATCAGTGGGAGACACTGTTGGATTACTGGAGGAGCAGAGCCTGCAGTTGCTCTGTGGTGGTTCCTTTGCAGAAGGGTCAAGCCTCTCTGAGGAAACCTGAACAAGTCCAAGCTGGGGGCAGAACAGGGAGCAAGAGCACGGAGGCCAGAAGCAGCCAGATGACCAGGCCAAAAACCAAAGTATACTTGGAACCTTTCCATACACGTGCCCCCCCCTGAGTCAGGGCAAAAGTGGAGTGCCTCCCGTTTCCGAGGAGAGAAAAAACCCAAAACTCATCTCTCCTCCCCACAGTCTTCTGAGGGCCATCGGCTTGGAATGTGGGTCTGCTGGCTAGTTCTTTTTTGTAGGTCAATCACCCAGGGCAAACTACCCTGCCTCGTTCAACATCTTTCTTTTACAGGGATGCAGGAGAAAGAAAAAAAAAATTCTCCCTTGTTTTTTTTAGAACAAGTAAAACTATGACAGGACTTACAGTGGATGGGACTAGATGATTCAAAGCATCCTGCATTCCTCTAAACAAGAAAAAAAGAAGGTGTTTGCTGCAGCAAATTATCAGTACTGCCATGTTGCAAATGGTTCATGGTGTACTACCTTAAACATTGGCTGAGGATGTAAGCTGATCACGAAACATCAGCTTAGATTACATGCTTCTATATGAATTTGATCTCCTCACATGCCTTTTTTACCTTGGTTAAAGTGAGATCTTTAAATTCACATCTTGACATATTCATTTATACAGTTGCATGGGTACACTCTGCAATGTATATAAGCATTAATTCTTGTGAGAAACAAACATTTCTCAACAGTCACAAGAGAAAAATCAAGGCTCTTGATGACCTGAGAAGAAAAATTTCAAACATTATTGAACAAAGAAATCCCAGACAAAGAAAGTTTGCCAATATCATACTGTTAAAGAATTCCTCTCCTGTACATGTTTAGTTACTCCTCCTATAATTCCTTCATTGCAAAAGATTAAAGAAAATATTAATATAAAAATGTATTTCCTAAAAATGAAAAGTGAAAAGTGTTACTGCATTAATATAAGTATTAGGCCAGCCAAAATGGAGTTCTTTTGCCATCAGTCATGGGTGATGTGAAAGGCTCCTACCCGACAGAAAAAAAATTGCCAAGCTGGTTTTTGGCCCTGTTGGAATCCAGGAGGAATTTGCCAGTACCTTCTTTCGGGCCAGCATGCCCTTTAAAAGATCTGTCATGCTGAAAGCCCACGGTGATACGACACAGCATTATCCAGTATATCCCTCATCTCCACTGCCTCTGCATTCAGGCATGCCAGGACAGCAGGGACCTGGGAAAGTGTGGCAGTAAAAAAGGTACTGAAGATCAGACTCAAAAGCATAGAAACCAAATGAGCCATGTGAAGAATTCCTCTTTGTCATAAGTTCTCAGAATAAAATTGAAGACGAAACACTTGCCTTGCTCCTACTGCAGATAGTTTGATAAAATATTGTTTTAAGAGACACTAATCACATGACTAGAGTCATTATAACACAAATTGATTCAGAAAAGATTTAATCAATTTAATAAATTAATTTAATGCATCTGGCTGTAATTATTATTCTGAATTTATTATGGAGGAATTTTATTAGCTTAATGGTTTTATACATTTATCAGATAGTCACTGAAGAAAATTTTAGTTACTCAGAGAATCTGAATAAATCAGCAATGACTTTTTTTCTCTTTTAAATGGTTTTACTATAATGATTTTCTATTTTGGCTCTTAGCTGTCATGACAAATTTCTGCTGCTTCATTGAGAAAAAACTTCTATCAAATATCCACTAAAGTCAAGACACAGGTCCAATTGATTGCATTGCACTGTAAATTGTGTTTAGAATATCTTTATAATATAATTCCTCCAGTGTTCAGATGAACTTCATAAAGATCACTTTAATTTTATTTTTTTTAAAATAAACAAGTAATCTTAACTTTTAACATTTTTAACATTTTAACATTTAACATTTAAATATTTTTAACTGGTTTTAGAGTAACCACCAATGCTCTTGACAAACATTTTATTTTGACAAATATTTTCATTTTCTCAGTGCTGTGAAGCATGCCTGCATCTCTTTTGTAGTCCTACATGCATATGGTTGAATCCTGCAAATTCCATCATTAACAGCCTTTGACATTTTAAGATTTGGTTCAGCTTCTCATCAAAATAATAATACAGAAACATACCTTGTAAAGGGAACTGTCATAAGTTAACTTGTTCTAAAAAACCATGTGGGAATTTTTTTTTTCATTTCCCTGCATCCTTCTGAAAGAGGGATGTTGAAGGGATGAAGGAGGATGAGTTATGAGGTAGACCAAACTCCTCCCTCTAAGCAATTGTAAATTTAAAACTAAGAGGCTGCAACTGAGGAATTATGGAGAAAGAAAAAGATAACAGTCCTTTGTTAAAGGATATACGTGTACTGGCAGAACAACTAAAGAACACAAAAACAACTAAACAATAATCCTGTACCCCAAAGTCCCCTTCAAAAAGAAAACAGTTCAATACTTTATGGGTTTTTTGTGCAATTCTAACCACGATTGGCAAGAGGTGCTGTTGGATCACTGGAGGAGCAGAGCCTGCAGTTGTTCTGTGGTGGTCAGCGTGGGATGCTGTTGGGCTCTGGCGGTCGCTGTGCGGGGCCCTGGCATTTGGGAGAAGCCGAAAATGGAGATTTTCTCCCCAACAGAGAAGGGGAAGGAGAAAGGGGGGAAAAAGGGGTTCTTCCCAAGAAACGTATGCTGTCTGCGTCTGGCTCTGGCTGGGGTTTCCCCCGCTTCGTTGATGGGCACAAGCCGCTGCCAAACACAGGAGCGGAGGAGGGAAAGGGCAACCTCCCCCCAGAAAGTTCCTCTGCAGATGGGTGAAACCTCTCCAGTGAAATCCGAGCACATCTGGGCTGGGAGCAGAACAGGGTGCAGGAAAGCAGAGGCCAACTGGAGCCTGAAAACAGCCATATGACCAGGCTGAAAAACGAAGTGAACCTCGGACCCCTCCAACACACACCTTGCCTAACTTAAGGCAAAAGTGGAGTGCCTCCCATCTCAGAGGAGAGAAGAAAAAAACACTCCTCACCCCTCTTGGGAGGACCATCAGCTTGGAATGTGGATCTGCTGGTTAGTTCCTTTGTGAGTTACTTAGGCAAACACCTTTCCCCTCCCACGTTCAACTTCTTTCTTTTACGGTGATGCAGGGGAAAGAAAAATTCTGTGCTTGGTTTTTTAGAACAAGTAAACCTATGACAGGTGTCTGCAAACTTTTGAAGCTGTGAGAGGAAGCACTGGCAAGTGCTCTCTCTCTGGTTGTGTTGCATTCAAACACAGTCTTTCTATGGATTAACCTTACCAGTTCCTCACCATCATCATTTGCTACTGTAGCATAGAAAGGTAAAGAGAAGCTTTTTGAGTAAGTAGAACTCAATCGTATTTTGCATCCAGTACACACTCCATTTTGACTCAAGTTCTATTAAAATAACTTTCAGAAAATGACTGAAAATGGTCTTTTGTAAAACAGTGAGTGTTTGGAGATATTTCTTCTTCTTAAGCATGGTTTGGAGGTTGTGTTTACTTGGAGAATTAAATAGTTCTTTTAGAATGATTTCTATTTAGACACAATTTAAAGCATTAGTAACTTTCAGACACCAGTTTTAAGGATACTCCTGGCATAAAAATGGATTTGTTTGCATGCAGCTGAACTCCACAGCAATCTCATCCTTTGCAGGTTGTTGTTGCTGTAGCCGAGACTAATTAATTAGAAATATTAAAGTTCGGATTAACTCTTGGACTTGATTCAGAAATCATTGAAAACTTGTGGCTCTGGCACACAAATAATTTTGATTTTTAAAAGTTAGCATTATATCTACAACAAGTACTTCAACAAATCCAAATGGCTTGGAAGGTGAAAGGAATAATATAAAACTTATAGTAAAATAAGGTTCTTCTAGATTATTCAGTTGAGAGTTTAATTTTTGTTCATCTATTTATATTTTTTTATGCAGGTATATATAGCTTTCACGGAGCCATTGTCTTCACTGTGTAGCCCTCCATCCTGCTAGAAAGACTCTGTTTTAACTCCTTGTTTGTAGTTAAATGGTGAAAAATAACTCCACACTTATACCAACAAGGTATAGATTTCTTGGAGATTTCTTCCAAAAATGCTGGACTTCAGGAAGTCAGAAATTATTAAGTTTGGATCAAGATTTCATCTACAGAGATTTTTCCAAAAGGTTCCCAGTAAGATTCTCCATAAACAAGATAATAGTAACATTAACTTTCTCAAGCACACAATGGGAGACACATCAAAAGACATTTTTTTCCAGAGGAAGACAAACACTGATCTATCCTGGAATAAAACTACCTGATAAAATCATAGCATTGTAATTATAATTAGGAATTTTCAGAAATAAACAAGAGAAGAGGGGAAAAAGTTGCAGTGACTGTCTAGCAAATTTATTGAGAGAAATAAATGTAAGAAAGAGTAAAGCAATATGGTCAAGTTGCTATCAGTGTCTAACACAAAACAACACAAATTAAAGATATGCTTTAATCTCTAAACTGTAGTTTAGGATTCAATGTGTCCAGGAAAACTGTGAAAGGGAAAGGTATTGGAGCAAGAAATTACTGGAGTAATGAAACCACTTTTATTATTAATTGGATGAAAACTGAAATGCAGTATAAGTAACTGAGTATCCCTAAAGGAAAAAGGAGAAAATAAAGACCGAAAAGAAAAAAATTGTGACAGATGGTGAATTTTTGTACCATTGTTTTAAATACTTGCCTTTTTTATTAGATTGAAAGTAGATGTCTTAATTAAGACTCAGTCTTAATTAGTCTCACTTTTGCCTTGACCGATCACAAAACAGTTTTCCTGAAAAGTCAAAGCTTTCACTTAGAAAGAAGATACTTTTTACCATTCAAATCAATGTAATTTTAGAAATTAGAAACTCATTAAGGGTTTTCAATCTCTTAGTTTCTTCAGAGTAAGACAGGCAACAGACGGAAAGTACCAAAGGATGAGTCATAAAACACGCAGTTCATAAAAGAAATGGCCTAATTTACATTTCGTGAACATATACATGGTGAAATTTATGACACATTGTTATGGACCAATACTAATTATTTCCCATTTATTTTCTCATTTCCAAAATCAAGATGCCTGACAAAAATTTTGTTGAAGTCCTGTAGTGTCACACTGACTACTTAGACGTATTATTAAAACCCTTCTATCAAAACAGCTGACCTCACAGATGCCTCAGCAGATCATCCTCCCCCTTGGGTTCAGACAAATGTCATTTCTACTGTTTAACACATCATGGCAACATTTGCTTTTTCCATGTTAGCAAAACCCCTAAAATACTAAAAGAAAATGATTCATATCTTTGTCATAACCAGCAATTACATCTTAGAATGAAACACCTTATTACATAGGATATGAGAGGCCTTAAAATTTCAGAATGTCGACAAACTGAAATAAAACTACAAACTAAGACCAAATTACGACTTTATTTCAAACCTGAGTTACCTAAATTACCAACCTTACTGCAGAACATTTTGGCAAGTGGCAATAGGTAGATTTTACCCCTATATCCTCCTTAGTTGGACCATATTTTTAAATAGGTTAATATTAATAAATAAGATTCTGAGCTTGATAGTTACTAAAATTTGAATGTGCACTATGTACGTCAGCTGAATTACCCATTTCAACTGGCCTAAAATGAAAAATATTACATCATGCAAGACATCTCTCGCTGTTGTTTCATTCTGTATGATTTTTTTTCCTAACATGCCCCTAACAGTTTCCTCTAGTTTGCCTTTATCCAACATATAATAACATAACACTGATTTATTTCTACAGTTTTATTATTGCACAATATTTTAGGTAAAAAGATTTGGCTTGTATCTTCTGGCAAGGAGAATTGCTGATTTTATGAAATATTATCCATCAACTTAGATAAATTTGTTCATTTTACAAAGTTCTCTTTGTAAAAGAGTTAAAACAGAGGCATTTATGCTCTGTCCTAAACCATTTTTCAGCATGTTAATACATGGCTTACTATTTTTGAGGATTCTTATGGAAATTATTATTAACTGTGGGTTTGTTTGCTTTTTATACTCATTGGTGCTCAGACTTCAAAGTAGGTAAAAATCCCAGGAAACCAGTCAGTTGTTCGTTTTAGCAAACACGTATTATGCATGAATTATAATTGTACTCTAACTCATAAAGCCAGAAATTTCCAACAATAAAACATTGTATTAACTGTCAAAAGAAAAGGAAGAATTCAATTATGCCAGAGAGAAAGAGGTCTCATTGTGCATACCCCCCATCCTCTGGGAGGCATTTAAATGTGACTGTATTCACCAGCACTTTGTGTTCAAGAGGTGTCTGAATCTGGCACTGGATGATGTGCTTTGGTGGTTTAGGGGTAACAGGGGCAGTGCTGGGTGGACAGTTGGACTGGGTGACCTTGAAGGTCTCTGCCAACCTTGATGATTCTATGATTTTGTGTCTCAACACACAGCCACTTTTTAAAAATGGTGGACTAGGAAAAACTGCCTGAACTGTTCAGTTAGAGTATTTTCTAGTAGGATTACAGTGAAAAATAGTGCTCTAACCCCATCGCCAGTGTCCATGAGAGGACAAGAACAACTCTGAATTCTCTTTGATTTGGTTTGTTCTAGCTAGTATGAAATACAATTCTAGCTAATATAAAATATAATTTCATGCCAACTTTTAAAAAAAAATCAGATCATACTTCTATACATAATAAAACATGACTAGACCTCATATTTCTACACATAATTAATGCATCTGCTTTTTGGAACTGATTTTTACATGTAATCAATTAACATAGTCAATGACAAATTAAATATTTGGAATTTTTTGAACATAGAAATGTTACTGGAGCAGCATCTCATGGTGAGACAAAAAATTATCACAAGCTCTCCATTCTCAAGAAGAATCCCAGAGAGCAGAATCTTAGCCCTGCATCCATCCAGATTTAGAATCCTAAATCTAAGCACTTAAGTCTATACAGTGGAATGAAAAAATGGATATAATGTCTTTACACAAATATGATATGAACTTCCATGTCTAGTAATAACCAAAGACTGATTTTTCATGTGCAGTCCACACTATATCTAGACTTGTACTGACTAATCAGTTGTGGTTGATAGGCACTTATGGTTATCCTTCAAATTCAGTAATAAGGTTAAGAGGGATTGAGAAATTGCTGTTGTCATTTATCTTAGGTGTAGAATCAATTTTTAAATGAAAAAAATTACAATGTGAATCACCACTTTAAAGGAAGCATTTTACCTTCAGCTTTTCTTACACTAATCCTCCAGTCATCAGCCACCCTATAAACAGTATGTTTTGCACAGACAAATGTAACATCTGACAAATATCAATATGTCTTCCCAACATGAACCCTTGGGAAAATTTTAAGTTTTTAAGAAATCATCATATATCGATTATCTTGAGGAAGGCAGAAGGAACAAAGTCAGAGTTATTTCTATTTTTTTTTCTGCTAACAACTCCAAACTCCTGATGGCTTCTGTATAATTGACTCTTTGGAATTTTTGTTTAGAGATAATTTAAAGTGTTCCTTCATAACAATATTCTAAAATGAAACAAATTATTTCATTGCAAACTAGATCACAAAACATATCTAGTTGGGTTGTTTTGTGTCTTTCTTAAGAAAATCTGAAGTGTTATGTGTAAAAAAGGGGATAAAAAGTTTTTGTGATACAGAATTGAAAGCAGAAAATGCCATCATAAAATGAGCACACTTGAAACATGATTGATACATCCCCAATGAAGTCACAAAAACAAAGTACAAATAACTGTGTGAAGATAACATTATATTACCACTTAAGTAACTCACCTCCAGATTGTCAAAATCACTCTTAAAACTCATGGCTATCAACTACTCAGCATTCTTTTTACCAACATGCTATCTATTTGCATTTTATGGTCTCCTACAACCTTTGTTAAACCCCTAGACCTCCATATTACTTGTTGTGCATGACTGGTGCACAAACAATAAATAAAAGATATGTGAGCAGAATGGTTCTGTTCCATCTAGATGAGGCTTAAGTATGAGGCAGTTTATCTGTAATTTTAAAACTTATAGATAAATAAGACCAGCATGTAATATAGTTGCTATCCTTCTCACATGGGTAAATGTAGAATGAAAATGAAATGAAGAGTAAACGTATTTACTTTTTCTGATGTCTTACTACATAATTTATTAGGCTGGTGCACTCATTATATTTCATACTCTATCATTTTTCTATGTGAAGTCACTTACAATATTGAATGATGAAAATTTCTATTTAAATTAATAATTTCAGAGTGAAACATTAATATTCTAATCAAATATGGTGCTATTGTGGGGCTTCAGGGAGAAAAAAACTTTTATGCTGTGCACAATGAAGGAGTGATAGACAGTTCTGTTATCTCATTCATTAGTCATTCTGGACAGTTCAGACAAGTTGTTACCTAAAATAGCAGAGAGCATTTTACTTTTTAAAGATTAATTTAAACTCTGCTTTATACTGAACTGCAGCAAACTATTTATTTATATATTTATTGATTCTGACTAAATAGTTATTTGCATTTTTTCTAAAGAAATAAGTAATATTCATACAGGTGTAACCAGGAGTCTGACATAAGATGTGATAAGCAACATACTCTGGCTCTGTGTGAGGATGACTACCTACATCAAACTGTGCACTTGTCTAATAAATTTGTAATACATTTCAGAAATTTATGAAACAAACAAACAGGAAAGAGCTGAATTCTTATCACTGGCTTTGCAAATCTTTTACTTTCAGCTCCTATATCCATCACCATCTGCATAACTCCCCTTCTTCCCCCCATTTGTTTGTTCATTCACAGACATCTTCCAAATTCTTTCTTCGATACTGACAGCACATAAAGAGAAGCACAGGTACTATATCACTAATTACAACTACGGTATCAATCCTACACATTATTTTACAGGCTCTGAGCAGCCACATCCAAACTTTCACACTTGCATAGTGGAGAGCAACATCACCAAAAAAAATGTTAAGGTTTAACAATTATCAACTTGCTTACCCCCCTGGTTTTTCAATAGAGTCTCTATTTGTCCCTCATAAAATAAAAAAACCCAAACTATCAGCAAATATTAATTCATTATGGTTTTTGTGTCTTCAACATTTTTCTACACTGCCTTATTTAAAACAGATTTAAAGTATTTATTCAATGGAGGTGTGTGCTAATCCAACCAAGCACTTAAAGAAAAAAAGACCTCATGATGTTTAAGTACTACAAACATATATTTGATATGCTTAAAAAGTAGTTTTATGGGGAAAAAACCCAACAACCAAAACAAAAACTGTGAAGATTCTAAATATTCATGTTCATCTAAATTATTATAAATAAATAAAGTTTTAGCATTATTAATAACTTCCTATTTGTAACCCAGAACTTGGGCAGAAGGGAGTAAAACATCAGATTTAGACGGATGGCAATATATGGATCAGGAGGAAATTAACAGGCTTGTAGAACACTGGTTGTATCTGACTCCTTCCTTTCCATGTCTCTTCTACCCAAGTCTCCACCCTTTCCTGCTAGATCCTGTCCAAGATGGCCCTCATGCCAAAACTATCTGTTTCATCTCCCAGACCTCATGCTGCTCTGGACTTTTTGGAGAATTAACAGGACCTTTGTTTCAAGACTCAGATTTTGAAGAAACAAACATGTGGACAGACATGTGGAAACGGTTCCCCTCTCCACTATGCATTAACCAGCAAAACAGAGCAAAAAAATACTCTGTTTGTGGGAAGAGGACAGAATGAATGTTTAATAATTAGCTGCTTTGGCTCAGCAGAGTCATTCCCTTGTGTCTTTAGAAGCTTGAACTGTGAACTCTGTTCTTGAAGATGAAGCCCCTTGTTATCACTGTTACAGAAACACTTTCCATTTTAATACAAGCCTTGGAGAAAATGTTCCTACAGCTTTTGAACATGCACTGATTTCCTTTAGCACTAACATTCCTTTACCTTGGCCTGACTCTGTGGAGGCAGGTGTGCAAATTTATGAACATACACTTGTACACACTGATGAGAAATAGAAGGGGATGGCACTGAAAATCAGAGCCTTTGTACATGTTTGGATTCATACTCAGGACAACAGGAAGATGACAAGACTCACCCTCTGCTGGGTATGGTCGTTGCAAGACCACACATTTTTCCTGGCACAAGCTTGGATGGCTCAGCAGCATGAGGGGACCTCTGTGAGTAACAGGGGCTGTGGGGGAGTGCCTGGGGCACTGCCCCCTGCTTCTCAGGAAGACACACATCACAATTTCTAATGGGTAAGAGTTAATGTGTTTTATCTGTAACTACTATCTCTGATCATTAGTGCTGAACTGAACCAGGCAATGGAGTCCTTTCTGTTGTGCTAGACAACAAATTTGCCACTGGGAGCTCATTTGGGTCCCTGTTTTCGCTTCAGCCATTCCTGACCTCCAGAACTTCCTTCTGATGCTGGGAAGATTTAAGTAGATCCAAGGTTTGCAGGTATGTGATTTTTCTTAGAATAAAAATCGTGTAACTGCTGGAGTATTAAATCACAACTGTTGTGCATCAAAGGGCACTGGTGTAATTTCTTGGACAGAAAGACTTTTTTAAGGTTCTCAAACAGCCTTGGGTATTTTGTTGAATTGGTGGGAAATATCTAGTATATCTATGACACACTTGAGCTTTCTGCAAAAATGAAAGAGAAGAGGTTAAATTATGCTGAGAGCTCCTTAAGGCAGATTTTAGTATATAGAGTGGGTAGGACTTTTACAATCATTTTTGGAACAAGAGGGCACAGCTCATCAGATTGCATCTTCAAAGGATTTTTTTTTTTTTTTCCTAGAGATTTAGGATGTTTTGCCCAATTTATATATGTTTCTAGTGAAAATCAAAGTCTACTATATTGACCTTCTCCATTTCCTGTATAATTTCTTTTTTTCTTAGTTTGTAGCTTTCCCATATTCAGCGTTTCTTCACAGATCCAAAGTATGACTGGTATGAAGGCATAAGCATTTTGCTAATAATAAATATTTCTGGCATTTATGTTTTATGAGTAGCATCTGTAATTATATTACTCTCACTGTAAATAACTGAAGCACTGATGCTTTTATGATGGAAATGAATTCAGAAGACTGAATATTTATGAATTAGTGTCTTTCCTCTAAGAGAATATGACAGCAATGAAAACATGCAATTAAGAGAAATACCTATAGTGATTAAAATGGTAATTAATGACAGCCCCTCTTATTAGCATAAAATAAAGCAAATTACAGATAAACCTATATTTTTTTAAAAAATATGGTTTGAAGAAAGAAAGTACTTACATACTGCTAGTCTGTTTGTCAACGACAGGTGGTGCAAAATACCTAGAAGAGGAGCAAATCTTTCCTTATCTTTCACATAGAGGCATAGAACTATTTCCAGAGGGAAAAAAAAAACAACCTTAAGACAGCATGGAAGTTTAAAATCTAAAATAATTTCAAGTAGAAAGCCAGTCATTTTGCCTTCCTCACAGACACATTTGTGAGGTTTATGTCATAATTCTGCTGACAACAACATCTGGAGGCAGAATCAATGCCTTATTTTGCACTGAATCAGGAATTTAATTTATAATAAAAATTACATGTTTTCATTTTAACTCAGAGTCTTGAGTTGCTCACAGCTTACTGAAAACAGAGACAAATAAATCACACATCCAGACATCTATGGCAGGCATCCTGCCACTGCTCAAATTATTCAGTAATGTCACCAAGAAAGCTTTTCCTAAAAGTTGGAGACTTATGCAAGAACTCAGTAAGCCAAAGTAACTGTTATTAAAGACTCCTGAAGAAACCATGAGAAAAATCTTACTTTTTTAAGTTCAGATGTTCAAAAAATGTATTAGTCAGCATACATTCAAAAAAGTCTCTGAAGCAATTTTCCTAAAGTTTTAAATGTAATGGCTTCCAGGATGGCAATAAAAGCTTCAGAAGGCTGTGAGACTCAAGATAGATGCAATGAAAATATCCATTCAAACTTCATCACAGATTTTTATACTATAGTGGAAGTTTCATTTTTACTGTGGAGTAAACATGGCTGCCTTGTTTAATTACTGCAGTTCTCAGGTGAATTAAAGCTGCTGAATTGTGGAGTATTTGAGATGCAATTCTTAGAGCCAGAAAATATTAAATATTTTGTGTGTAATTTGAAATATTTTTCCAATTTGTCCAGTCTCTTCTAGCACAAAGATTGGGGAGCAGACCTGTGCATGACTTTTAGAAGGCCACAGAAAAGTCAAACAGGCTGGAAACTCTTTGATGTTGCAGAATTTCCGTGGGAGAAATCAAACACCAACTGTATGATTTTCATCTTTCAGAAGAAATTATCTGCAGAGCAAATGTTGACATTCAGTCCAAAACATGGAATTTCCCTTTATGCTCTTAAGTAACACTTGGATGCTGCTGTGCAAGATCACTCTTCCCGCAAAAGATGACCAGATACTAAACCCAGCCCATCTACTGTTACACATGGAGATGATTGAAGGGCACAGAATATTGAAGAGTTAAATCTTGTAGCTTTGCAATGCATTTATCTCATTAAGCTCTTAAAATAAAGATGTTCAGGGACTTTTAAGTTTTTGTGTCACAATTCCAATGAATAAATACATGTAAATAAATTCTCTGACCATCACCTTACTTTTTGGGGTTAGTAACCAAAGAGTTAGTCTGATAAAGATTCTCAGACAGAGTGAGGCTGAATTTTGTGAACCAAATAAAAGAGGAATTTGTCCTCCCAAAACAGAATGCAGAATATTGAATTAAATACTTGGTCTCTGTCCAGAGCCCTGAACAAAAACCTCAGAGTAGTGTTCAGAAAAAGCAACATGTCTAGTGGAGTTATCATTAGAATGTAAAAATTATGTCAAAGCTGGGTCCTACAGTTATACTGGCTACCAACTGTATGCTAAATAACCTGCTAGGTAGCCTAACCAGCCCTGGATTCAAGATGGAAACTCTGAATTTTAATTTCCTCCTCTTTGATGCTGAAGCAAGCACCCACACTATCCATTGACTGATTCAGAAGCTGAAAGGAAGTGACAGCAGCATCTTCTGGGGCTTCAGGTTTGTATCTCTGGGGCATAACAAGGTTTAAACTAACCTGGGAAAAAAAGTAACATTCTTCTTTATACAAGATTCTAGAACAATAAATCTAAAACATTCGTAGGGATCCAAAACATTAATACTTTTATTTCCATTCCAGCTTTAGGTAAACGTCAAATAATTATGCCATCCTTAAGATGCACTGCATAATATTCAAGTGCATCTTTGTGAATTCCAGGATCTCCAAGTACCTGTATAACTCCCAGTTGGTATCAGTCTGTCATGTATGTCAGATTTCAGAAGGTGAACTAAGTGCTCCTGCAAAAATAAACTCAAACATCTGTTCAAAACACACCACACAAAATCTGCAGCTTCTCCTGTCCTACGCTCTATATCCACAGGAAAACATTGCATAATGCTATAGTGATTCAAAATTCTCATTCTACACAGCTTTGCAGTCTTCAACCAGGAAAATATTCTCTGCCCAGAAAACACAAAATTTAATAGGTTGGTTCACAAAGTGATATTCCTATCAGGGAACTGAGCTAAATTACATTTTTTAACAAGTTCAAAAACCTTGGCTGAAGATTTCACTTTGGATAAAAATACTTAAAATAATTTTCAGGGAAAATTAATTGTGATAAGGGAAATGACTGTTTTAAAATTTTGTCTTGCTGCATTGCTTCTTTTTCAAACTAGTATTAAATCACAGGTGGATAACAAATTTCCTATAAGTAAGTTGAAAAGTTATGAAATATTTTCAGATAGCTGTAACGGAAGGCATTTGAGGGATTATGCTACAAGGAATTCATTAAGTATCTGAAATTTTCTGATAGTCTCTCAAATACCTTGGTAATTCACTGGAAACCTGGACTTCTGTTTGCATAAAAATATAATCGGTTTCTTCTTGGAAGAAACAGAATATTTTTCTTTATAAACTGGGATAAAATAAATGTTATATTTAATTTTTATTAGCTTTTCAATGTAATTGAGGCAGACCTCTAATATGTTAATTTGATAACATGAATTCATATTCAAATAGATAGTCTTGTTAAGAAATATGCAACATCAAATATGCAATAGTAAAGATCTGAACTACCCCTTCCCCCCCACCTCTCATCAAGAAACAACCCATTGTGAAATCATTAGTATTTTTGATTTCTGAATTTTGTCTAAGAAAATATTCACAAGGAAATGGGAACCAGAGATAGAAGGAGAGCTGGGAAAAGCAGACTGAGAAAAATTCAATAACTATTTTAAAAAAATTGTGAAGTATCTGTGACAAGTTTCCTATTCCTTTAAAGAAATTAAAATGGACTTACCCTGTGTATTCACAATACTGTAAAACCCAGTAAACAGTTTATCTATTCTGTTGAATAGCTCGTACTATATTACACAGGTTTCAGACTAATGTTGGTATTTCCAGTTTACAGGCATGAGGTGTGCACAGCAGCAGAAGTCATAACTAAATAGCACTTAGGCAAAGACATCTTACACCTGAGTCAAGGGCACTCAAACAGGTGCTTAAACCCATAAGTATACCATGGATTAAAATTGTGCTGACCCAGTGCCCCCATCCCTCCCAATCCCAGTCCGTGTCCTTTCAAGAGCTCCCACAACTTACTGGACCTGCATGGACTGTATCTGACTTAGGGGCAGGAAAATGCTGTCGCAGGGGGGCACAAAGCTACAGCATGTTGAAACAGCAGTGTGTAAGAGCTTTCCAACAGCTGCCAGCTATTAGCTGTGGTGTGATTAGTACATGTGCACCGTTATCAGCAGATCAGGCAGCTGCACCACATGCTTCCAGACAGCTGCTGCAGAGTTCCAGCACTGCAGAACAGGGTTCTGTGGAGCCCTTTAGACATCCATGCTGCAAAGTGTGTATTCACAGCACTTGAGCTAGAGTCCTGGTGGGCACATGATACGAAAGAGTTTAATAAGCAAAAAAAATATTTATTTTTTTTTTTTCAGAAGAACAAGAGAGGACTAAAACTCAGGACAAACATGTGATGCCCAATACTATTGCTTACAACCCACTGACCAATGCTCAGCCAAGCTCTGAGCAGCAATTGGCCTCTCCCAGCCAACCCCCTATTTTATATACTGGGCATGATGTTCTATCGTATGTGTTGGCTAGTTCAGGTCAGGTGTCCTAGCCACGTTCCCTGACAGCTTCCTATGCATTTCCTCACTAGCAGAGCATGGGATGCTGAAAAATCCTTGATTTAGAGTAAGCATTACTGAGCAACACCAAAAGATCAATGTGTTATTATCATTATTCTCATAGCAAATCCAAAACACGGTATCATACCAGCTACTAAGAAGGAAATAACTATCCCAGCTGAAACCAAGACACTGTCTTTTGCATCTGCTAAAAGATCCCAGTGGCTGTCTATCTAGCCTCAGCTAAAGTTAGGCTACGGTCTTGATGACTAATTGAACACAGACAATGTAGCTGTATTTTGTACAAACAATATGAAAAAACACTTTCTTCTAGAAATCCCAAAGAAATGTTCTGCAGGGTCATTAGAGAGCAGCCCTGTGTCAAAAACTGGCTCTATTCAGAGTCCAAGATAGATCACTTTCTTGCCTGCACAACTTTTGTGCCAAACATTGCATTATCCCACCCAGGAATTCCATGGGGCATCTTGCCAAGAGCACAACACTAATCCCACACAAGGATAAAACAGCAGGACATCAGGAGTCTCTAGCTGAGTATATCACTTGAGAAGAAATGCTTAACAGTGTGAGGGGACCAATATAACTGAACTAAGTATAGTTGGAACAAGGGTGATTACAAATCAGGTCTCAATATGCCTGAAAATTCACTTCTGATTTTTTTTTTTATCAGCTTGAACCTACTGCTGTAGTTATTTAAAGTTGAAAAGTAATGTCAAATAGGACAAATAAAAAAGATTTTTTCTTTCATCTCAAACCTTCAGCCTTAAAGCAACTGCTTTTTTTCAAGTTTCATACCTGTTCTCCTGAATCTTCACCTTCCTCCCCCTCCCCACCCTATATCCACACATAAAGCTACCCATTTGGAAACTTCTTCCTTGCCACTTGCATTCCTTGAAAATT
The DNA here is from genome assembly GCA_013397135.1 of Pachyramphus minor. NCBI lineage: Eukaryota > Metazoa > Chordata > Aves > Passeriformes > Tyrannidae > Pachyramphus > Pachyramphus minor. The sequence continues at coordinate 264,842 of VYXB01003858.1, forward strand.
TACTCTTAGCAAGAAGGCTAGAATGACCATCCAACCAAAACACAGCATATTAAAAAGGTCAAAGTACTACAGCAAAATAGCATAAAGCACAAAACATAATATGCATTAAAATTCTGACACCTCTTTGTCATGACCAAAATTGTAACTAGAGTGAGAAATTATATGGAATTAGCTTCTTACTGATACGCTCTGAAGACTGTAATTTCATGGTGCCTGGATGTCATTTTCAGAACCTTCTGCTTCTTTGCAGTCCTGTAGTCACGCATTCAGCTATCATCTGGGGCACTTGAAATGAAAGTAGGAGTAAAGGAGAGATACATAAATGTTTTACTTGGAGCAAGAAGTCATGCCAGTTTTCAAAATTACAGTAATCTTTTAGTATTGTTTCTACTGAAGTCAGAAATCTTCAGGAGATGCCTGGTCTCTTCTTGTGGGATGTACGTTATTGAGTCTCATTTGAGACTCAAAAATGAGCGAACATTATGCTTTAGAAATATAGTAGAACTCAGTGTTAGAGGGTGATTTGCCTCACGTTGCCTCATTTCTGTTTAGGCCAACAGGGCAAATAGGACCAAGCTGGTCCTCGAGTTAATCTAACTCTTCAAATCCAAAGGCTGGATGAGTCCTAAATCCTTTAACTGGCAACACAAGAGCTGAAGTATTAAATGACCAGAAGTAAATCTGTCTTTTTGTTAAGGTGATATACTTTTGAGGATCATTTGATTTAATTAAAGCACACAAGGAGAATTGCTTTGCTGGCATCTTGTTGATTTAGTTGACCTGGGTTAATACATTTAGTGAGTTATGGTTTGTTTGCTTTTTCCCCTGTTTTATGACTGTCTTTCACTTCCTTTGCCTCATGTTCCTTGTGCTGAAGAGACAAGGAACTGACATCAATATGACTATCCCTGAATAAATGGTTTGTTAAAGGCTCTCAGCACTTCTTAACACCCTCACTTGGTGAATAAAAAAAGGATGGAGGCGAGTCTGAGGTGAAATCTCTATTCTCTAACCTCTCAGAAAGCGGCTGGGGCTTGAAGAAGTTGGATTTCTCCAGAAGCGTAACAAAGAGATCAAGTGTTAGCGCTGGGTCTTGAAAATCACAGAGCCTGAAAGAGTTACAAGCACAAAGCAAGCTGGAATAGAAAGGAGGAACAGAAAGGACAAGAGGCAGAATATATTAGTTTAGGCATCCCACCCTGCTTGCACGGTGCTTCTGCTGCCGGATGGGATCTGGCTGACATACAAACTTCTGCGAGTAGAGGCGGAGGAGGTCATGGACCTCTTCCGTAGTAGACATAATCTCTCTTATTGTTACAACAATAAGGCTACTGTAATGGAAGAGAGAAGGGATTTTTCAGTGCAAAAAGCAGAGAGAAAGAGAAATAAGTGACCCAGACAGGGAGGAAGCAAATAGAACTATAGGTGTGGGGTTGTAGCTGTAGCAAGGGGAGTTTCATTGTCTGTGATAGGGTGAATGTGAGTTACAATGCAATCCATTCACTGTAGGGTGAAAACTTTGTAAATTCTTTTACATTAGAAAGTATAAAAAGAGACTAGGGAAACAATTTCAGTTTTAGGGGAGTGATGAATGAGGTGGGTAAGAAATTTCCTGTATTCTATAATAATTCTTCTTGTGAACTTTGACTTGATTTTGGTGAGTATAAAATATTTAAATGCTGAATGAAAGCCTTCACTGTAGCTCATAGATTATTGAACCTACAAAAGAAATAACTTTCAGTCAAGCAAAAAACAAAAGCGAGTCAAAACTCACTGATTTTGAACACAACCAGATATATTGTTTCCTCTGAGCACGTTAAATCATAGAATGATTTGGGATGGAAGGGACCTTAAAGATGATCTTGTTCCAATCACCCTAGCATGGATAGTGACACCTAATGCTCAGTTACCTCAAGGTTTTCCTAAGAGACATGCTTTTCTGTGTCATGATTTCCCTAGCTTTGGCAATCCTCCAGCACCTAATCTAAAAGAGTAATCCTCCTACTGAGAAATTATACTCGGTAGTTTGAAAGGCTCTGTATGGCTTTGTCTCTTCAGTAGAGGGATGTATCACACTGCAAAATAAACAGTGGCATTAGTGCAGAGACCTATGACCACCCTGGCTTTGCCTCAGCCCACTCAGATTCAGGAAAAGATACATCCTCTACCTACCTAGCCTAAAAAAACCCCAAGCTCCACATGAACCCTGCACTACTGAGCAAAGATTTCCTTTGTATTTCAAACTCAGAAGAAATGTGGTGATCTAATTAAATAGTTGTCAAAAACTATTTACTTAAAAAATTAATTTGAAGTAACTTGTTTCACATATTGCCAATAAAAGTAACGTGTCAGGAAAAACGCCAAAACAGAGTGGTATTTTCTCAATTTTTTTTTTTCTGGTATCCATCTGTGTCTGTTCTCCAGCAGTACAGCTTATAAGAGGTCACATTATACTACATGATTTCCTCCAGTTATTACACTCAAGCAGGCTACAAATCACTTGTTTAATTTCTGATTATGGTTGCTTTGTTCTAAAGAAGATTTTCAGAGAAAGCTGACTATCAAATGCAGTGCTGTTCAATAGAATCTACAGGTTATTTAGCAAAACCACATAAAAGTGGTAAACCACAATCATAAAAAATATGAAGCAAAGCTTTGCAATCCAGTGTCCCAAAGGTATGATTATCTCCTGATAACCATATCTCCCTCTTCTGCCTTATTACTAATTAAATTAATTAATTAAGGAAGTCTTTCCCCAAGTGGACTTGATTTAATATGCTGTATGTAATTAGCAGCTCTTGGAAATGGAGATGAGATGATTTCTCCCTTTTTTTTTTTTT